>JACATO010000667.1:600000-1188993 GCA_018389105.1 Nautilus pompilius
TAAATTGCTTGGTCAATCAGGATTGCTTTTTGAAATGCTACACAGTCACATAATGGCTAAAGTAAAATGAGATGTGATGACTCATGTGAACCCTCAATTGAAAAGCTAGGTGCTACAGTTACAATCTACGATGATTCATGTCAACCAATATACAGAAAAACTGATCACATACACACAAATTTGTCACCAATGAATCATAACTGACACTGAAGGCCAGTGTAATTTCTGCAGGGTATATAAAGGTCATATGATTAATTGATGCCATCTGCTCAATGCTACTCTACCATCCTGCTCCTTGAAAAAGGCAGTGTATGCGAGTATCAAAATATCAGCCCACAAGAAAAATGTATTAGATGTTCATTCATTTCAAGTTACAGAGACAACTAAATGTGGGTTTGTGACCAAGAAGGAACATGCAGTTTATGCTTTCTGATGTGGTATTGTTATGTTGTACAGTAAGCATACAAAAACCATCAAGCAAAGTCATTTTCTGACAAATCTGATAAGATGAATAATTGGAAAAGCAGTAGCAACATTTTAAAAATTCAAAGCAGTATTTTCACAATATAAGGAATGATAAAAATCAAACTACAATATTGCACTGTATATTACAAAGCATGATAAGTCTTTTACAGACGGCATGTATTTAAAACAAGTATTTCTCGTTAGCTCTTTGTTCAATGAATTTCCAAATAAGAACTTGATCTGGTCTCAAATTTTAAAAATGCCAGTCTCCAAAAAAGCTATTGAGCAGTCTACAAGTAAAATTGCAAAAGATGTCGAGATCAGCAAACTAAGGAAATAAAAAATCACAATGTTTTCAATGTGTCACCAGATGAAAGCATTGATATTGATGATTAGTGGTATGATGACTTATCATATTACCAATGGCTTCATAACAGAAAATGGACAACTTATTTTTGTCTACTTTCCATATTATATCAGATTTTATCAACAAATTAATTTATCTAGATTAACACAATCAGGGGCATCAATCTGGCTTGAAGTTGGAAGGGAGATGCAAAAATTGTAAATCCCATAGATATTCATTTAATCAGACTTCCAAAAACATGTGTAGCTTATATACATAAATCTTAGCACTATTTTTGTGGGGATGAGGTTGAGAGGGAAAACTCAAGATACACACACCCCCTCCCAAATCCAGAATTGACACTCATGCACATAATCAGGTGAAGGCCAAAACTAAACAAGTAATACTGGTCTGCCACAAATATAATGAAAATTTCCAAAAATCAAAATCAAAGGCATAAAGTTTTCTATGGTAAACCAATCAACATAGCAATTTCCAAATTCAGATTAATACGCAAGTGAAAGCCAAAGTACTGAAAGTAACACTGGTCTACAGATAATCATGACCATTTCAACAAGAATCTAGTCTGTTTCAGTGGATGAACATTGAACAATTTAAGACACAAACTAAGATTTGCAGTTAACAATGTTTAGAGATCTGCTGAATGAACTTGAAACCATTGAAAAAAAATCCAGGTGCCTTTATTTTGACCTGTCTGACTTCCTAAGAAATCTGACTCAGGAAAGGCGAGGAGGAAAGGATCGCATACATACCAGGAGTTTCCAATCTGTGATAGACCTTTACGTAATTAGTATAATATGTAGCATTACAATTTTTAAAAAAGCATAAAATTTAAAGCAATTGAAAAATCTTTATTCTACAAATACTCTACTTGTTATTATTTACTTGCAAAATGTAGTCACTGTGTCTTAAACTCTACTGGCACAAGTAACCTTTAAATTTTGGGGAACAAAGTGCAATCTGCCACATCATCCTTGAAAAAAAAGCCTATTTCTGGTAAATAAATTCAAGCCAACTGAGATAGGGTCTCATAGGCCTGTTATAATTCAATTTGGATGGAATATGCCAAGATAGTGTGGTCACATCAACCACTTAAGCAATGTAAAAATTAACTTCATGGTTAGTACTAATGTCTTTCATGATAAAACTGGATTTTGTTACCAGCTGACTTTGGTAGAGATACAGTGTAAAGCAGCAATGTCTACTTCCATCTTTGACAAAGTCATTGCTCATTAAATCATCAAGTGCCATACTCTCAATGTTTAGTAACTTCATTATGTGAACATTTGTGATAGATTTTATATCCAATTAGAACACTTAAGCAAATTTTGAAATATCTGACAGTGGTATAACTTTTCTGGGTACATTCCACCCAGAGAGACAAAGTCCTGAGCTGCACTCGAAGAAAGAAACTTGACACATGACTAAAGTCTTGGAATGACAAAGTTGAAAGATCACATAACACCTGTAATAGCCAAGGCAACTGTAAAATGTCATAAAATGTCTAATAAAAAATATCCCTATATTGTTTTCAGTGTATAACCACCACCACCAAAAAAAAAAATTCTGACATTTTTGCTACAAATACATTATCACTGTAATTTTCATTCTCCCCACTCAATTTTTTTTTTTAATAAATAAAGTTACTTCTTCATTTTATGGTTATTGAAATAAGGATTTGATCTAGAACCAAAATCTGATTCAGATTAAGTTAGATATTTCATCAACAAGTAGAAAATAATAATAATAAAAAAAAATTATACAACACTTGTCTACAGGGAATTAATGAACTTCATGTCAAAAGCAAGAACAATGTTGATGATTATTTTTCATTGACACTGAATGCAAATAGAATAATTAAGAGTAAAATAAGCAAAATATAATGCAGTGCAATTGAAATTAAGTAGAGATGATTCACTGTGGACAGGATAATCCACCAAGATAATCAACTAAGTGAGTTTGCCAAAACAGCAGAATGTCACTGGAAAGATAACACATAAAAACCAAGGTTTTCCAATGTCATATCAAATTTAGGTTACAAGAGTCAAATTTTCAGAAAAAAGAATAAATTGTAAAAGCAGTGCATACATTCTGAACTGAATCACTTTAGTAATGTAAAATAACTGGTGAAACGGTAACTTACATGAAAAGCAAAGAAACTATTGTAGATAACAGCAGAGCCAATAATTGGTACACAGTACACTCAGAAATTCATCTTAATATGCTGACAATACATTACCCAAATTAGTTTCTCCAGCAATTAATTATTATTAAACATTTGCTTATACCCCATCTTCATATATAATTAATACCAAAAAATGCCAAGTAACTGTATGCATAACACTGTGGAATATACTGCTCAGTGTTATTTATTACCATTCCAAAATATCTATACGAGATCTGAAATAAAACATTTCATTTCTTTTAATCATCAAGTAAAGTCAGTCAGTCAAATTTTTTAGAACATCCAGAAATTTAACTAGAACAGGCTAATCACCCTGATATGAAGTCATAAAGTTTGAAATTGTACCCAAAAAACATACCTGTAAAACCATGCTCTGTAAACAGAAAGCCTTTAAACTATTTGCTCATTCTACAAGGTAAGTCAGATGTAGGGAAATTTCAAGAAGCAATACAGGAAGCTTCAATTGGAAAAAAATCCAAAAACCATACGAATGACATGCATAGTGCAAAAAAAGAAAAACAAGCACCTTTCAATGAAAAAGGACCTATAAAACGACAATACCATTATTATGAATATCTGCAATAGCCATAAAAGAAACTATGTGACCTTGGAGTAAATAAATTGTCTCCTTTGCAGTAGTTTTCTAAAGTAAAACATTCATGAGGAAACAGCAAAACCGTATATTGTAAAGATTACATAAGTAGACAAATTAAAATTTCAAGTTCATCATTAACCCTTTGACAACCTGTCCATAAAGCAAAATAGTAGAGCCTAAAGTTATTGTCACAATTTAATACTGATCCAAAAAAATCTGGTAATGAATCAAAATACATTTACATAAAACAAAAAAAATATTAGATATAAAGCACCAAAGTTTAAAAGTTGAAAAAAAAAAAAAAAAAACTAGCTAAATTAACTCTTTCCATGCCAAGATTTTTTTACATTATTTCCATTAACGTATGATTTGGAATTTCCTCACCCCAAGGGCATTCACCAATGCTTAAACTAATGATATCCAGTGCTACTGACCAGCCATCTATTGAGCATCACAAAAACCTCATTAGATTTGTGATCTCTGACTTTGGCAGGAAAAGAATTAAGTATACTTAACAATTTAAAGTTTTCTTAAGTAAAGTAAACATGTTAGATAGCAAGGATAGGAACTGAATGTTTATTAAAGCAAATACCAGCACATCATCAACAAGTACACACTTTATTACAACAAAATAATATAAGAGAGTTGTTGCCCAATACCATTTGAAAGCCAAAATTAGTCTAGCTATTCTATAAATAATAATTTAATACTAATTCTAATTCCAATAAAGTGAGACAATATATAGTTTATCTAAGATTTAAATATATTTTTAAACAAATTTAGTAAAATTAAACACCTTTTAAATATATTTTGAGTTTGTTTTTGATTTTGATATTAAAGATATTTGTAGATATAACACTTTTATGACATCAACTAATGTCAAATTAGATTTTAAATCCTCAATTTTACATTAAGGCAATGAATTAATAGGTTGACAAAATTTTATATTGTCAAATGTAAACAAATTCAGTATTAATAAGAAATAATTCTTTAAATAATACTTTTAATAACACCATTAAAAAAATCGATATAATTATTTTTAAAATCTAAGCTGTAACAAACAATGCAGTAGTATCATAGTTACAGAAAATGGATAACAACAATAATACCAACTTTTAATACCTTATAAGCATTTATTTGACCACATCTGAGATACGTAGTTCAGGCAGCAAGGTTTCTTTCATTATCTAGTTCAAGACAATGATAGATGTCAAGTTAGCAGAGTTTAAACAGCCTGGTTCCCAAAAGATCCATATGACTAGCCAGTTGTAATTTCTCTCTTTGAACTGTAGATTTACTCCTCATTCTCTGGTTCTCTCCCATTTGTAATCAGTGTTCGCCAACCATTCAGAATGCATCAGGATATTTTATGCTAGCCATTTCTATTAATGGCCGAGCAACCTTCTTTCTCTTTCCAGCTAGTACTCAGATTTCTGCCAATAACTAATACTTGACTGAATAACCAAGGTTATGCCAACAAAGATATAAGCATTAGAAAACAACTGCAATGTATGTTAAGAATGCTGAGGTGTGGTCATGTCAGGATACAATTATTATTTTTACTATTCAACCTAACCAGTCATATAAATATACTGAAAGTCAAGCAAAAGCTTACTGAAAATACTAAAGAAGAATTATCAACATCGCCAGTTTCTGTCAATTTTTGATTTCGTGTTTGTTTAAATGTTGCAATAGATTAGATTATCAAAAATACAATCAGCTATTTCAACATTCTTATTTATACAAAATTTTACACACAAAAATGGTTAGGCATATTGCTTTTAGTCACCTGTTTATACCATATTGGAATAAATACCAGACTGAATCACTGAAGATGAAAAAGTCATTGTGCTATTTCCAATGTCTTTAGTCATCTATCTATGCCACTCACATCCAATAACCATCACACATTAGTTATTAGAAAATTTGTAGGTCATTGATAGGACAAATTTCATTCATTATTTTCTTTCATTTTTTACCCAGTGTGTGCCACATCAGTTTTTTTTTCTATATATCACTATTCTGTAGGTCTGAAACAATGTGTTTGGCCTCATTTTGATAGCTACCAAATGAGTAGAATTTCCAATCAAATTTGTGTAAGCCACAAAGCTGATAACCCATCAAAATTCACATATGAACAGCTTCCTTTTGTTCAAATTTTACATCATGAACTTATCCATACAAATTTTTTTTAAATGTTAAAATTCAAATCTTATGCCTTACAGTATGCAAATTAATACTTAAATTAAATAAATGTGCTTAATGTTCATCTGTTTTAGTCAGTTTAAGTTTTTAAATTCTCTCAGCATTCAGTAACATAAATTTATTTAGCTGGTAAGGCATAAACAGCATGGCAAAAAAGGCCATGATTCTCTTTTTTTTTTAAGTAAAATCATTAGAAAAGGCTGAACAATTGCCAGCTATTAAATAGCTACAAGCTCACTATTTCTGCCAGTCTACAATAATAAATATACCTAATGCCATGGTCATTAATAACAAGTGTTGCTATTACTTTTCTTCATGAAGAGCTTGGATCTATGCTAAGTCCCACAGATATTTATTTAATCTTTTAAAAATTTCACAACTAATTAAGAATTATAATAAAAGTTTATTCAATGCGTGTAGTTCCATTTCCAGTAAGATTTTTCTACTTCTTATGGCTTCTTCCCTTGTTTGAGTACTCAAGGTTTTACTGTTGAGAAAAAACTAAGTTGAATTCTACATATTCATTTGTTGCTTTTTTTTTTACATTATTGAATGATTTCACTAAAATAAAATGCCCATGTAAGCACATCTTTTTCTTATAGAAGTTTTAAATTATTAAATGTTTTCATTTTATATGCTTAATCCAATGCAAAAAATATATTAAATAGAAATATTTATCAATACTTCAGCTCAAAATGCCTGAATTCCACATACTGTGCTAACCATTATTTGAGAAATAAATTTTTTTAAATCAAATTTTTAATAAATTGTATTATTTATATTTTAAAAATTAATTTGATAAATAAAATTTTGAGTTACAAGCTTTTATTATGCTATATAAGAAACATTGTTTAGTTCAAAATAGCAATGCAATCAAAAACTTTGGCACAAGTAATTATCTGCTTAAACAAGTATCAGTGTACTTTTGTCAAACAAAATTCATAATCATTCAGCAATTTTCACTTTTTATTCTTTGTTACCTAACACACTTTAATTTAAGAAAAATTGAGAGAATTCTCTGATATCTACAACTACTTTCATGTAAAAATCCTATAAGACATTGCATAATTTTCAAATTAACTAGTTGCTTGCTAAGTACTATTTTTTTTTTTAAGTAGCAGCAACTTAAAATTTTCAGGTTATGTTGTGCACATTCCTTAGGTCTAAAGGTTTATATCGTTGGTAGTAGTTATCTCAACTTTTGAAACATAAGATGCACATAATTAGTTCTGTAATTAAGAAAAAAATTATATTCAATTGGGATTTTATGTCAGATGCATGTTAAGAGATGGTTAGTTTATTTTGCTAGACTACATGAGCAACAATTAATATATTACCATAACTCAAATGCTCATTTTTCTTAACAATTATGAAGAAATTTGTTGAGATAATAATAACCATTCATATATTAATACTAAATCACTTGTCAAAATCATTTTTATTAGCTTATAATATTTACGGACACTTTCTAAGGGCCAGCTAATCTAATAAAATCTTGAAAGTTTTAGCATGAATTCCTAGCAATAAGTCATACTTCAGATGCTATTAAATATAGCAGAACCAATAAAAAATATCCACCTTTTCTTGACAATTCAAAAATATAAGACCAATCAGGAGTATGATGCTATCAAATGTACACCTAGAAAGAAAGGCATCACTAAATGTTTCTTCAATGAAAACTTTGTTTATTCAATCTTTCAATTTGTAATTAAAAAGTATCAAAAAATTCACTTGTTTATATGGAAATTTAGTTAATTAAATGCTTCTTAAAAATTCAGTTATTAACCTTAAAAGTACTAGCTGATTTCCTAAATAATACAATTTTAGCAATAACAATAAACTAATAATTAATATTTATAAAACATCTGTTACAGTTATGGAAAAATGGCTACACTAATTTATGTACAGAAATGACAGAAAAATATCTAACTTTTTAAATTTGGAACTGTACCACATTGGTTTTTTTGGGGGGAGGAGGGGGTAAATCTTCACCAAAACCAAAATAATTTATTTAGTCTTTGTTCATAGAATGGCTTGTAAATTATAGTCATGTCTTTTCTAGTTAAAGAATTAAGTTTCTTGAAAATTGCAAACATTTTCTTTAAATTTCAGTAATATACCATTGCTACATAACAAATCAGTGATAACTCCAAGGTATATCGGAATAAGATAAGTTAATATTTTTACTTTGCAAAACATTTTTAAAAAGCAATTTATAATTCTTATTAAAATGCTAACTAAAAATAAATCTATAAGAAAAAATTCTGTTACACAACTTAAAAATATTCAAAAGGAACTCTATAGCAGTATTCCAATTATTCAAATAGCCAATGATGGGTTGATCAACTAATATTTGGAAGCACTATGGCATCAACATGAAGAATGTTTCATTGTTAAATGTGCTGGGAGCAGAATCTCTAATTTCATCATCACATCTCTATAAACATCACCCGCTGCAGTTGACCATTAGGGTGCATCAAATGCCCCTTCTGTCAGATTTTTTTCTGTCCCTACTTTAAAAGTTTTCCATTAGTGAAAAAACACTAACAGTAAAATCTTAGGCAGTTTGAAGCTGGTTTGGGTGGGCCACTGTGTTTGAAAATTTTGACTGTAAGGTTGTCAAATTCGGCAGGCTTAAAAGGTAATATGCAAATCCATACCATAAAAGTCAATTAAAAGTTACTGAATTGTCAAACTATGATTTCTACATCTGATATTAATAGTCCTAATTGAAACGAATATGATCATTCAAAACAATACTTTTTACAGAAAAATGACTAAAATTCCAGATGTATATCATTGAATACTGTTTTGCTGCCAAACCGATGTCTGATAATATGACGTTGTTGCATTTCTACATAGTTTTAATAAACATTTTGCCGTTTACAATAAGAATAAGACTACTCAAATGAAACAATCTTACAATTGAATTCTCCTTTCTGGTTTTGTTTCCCATTAACAGTGCATCAAAACATCTTCACACAGTCTTATAAATACTAAGGAGAAATTTTTAGAAATTTGGATTTCCAATTGCCTTTAAGGTCAATACTTAGAGCCTATTGCACAACATACATGCAATCTAAAGAAGTGGGAATTTTCATTGCATAATTATGTTACTAAAATTAGTCCATGATCAAGGCAGAGTTACCAACTGGTATATTTATATACCAAAAATCAAAAATTTGGTATATTTTTGGTATATTTTAACTTAGGTTTCAATTTATAATATTTACATCCTTTTGCACATTGGTATTTTTTCTTGATCTCAAACATGGCTGATAAAGCAGAACCTGGACCTTCATCAACTCCAGTCAAACTCTAAAGCAAGACCAAATAATACATCACAATCAACTCCTGGAACACGTACAGCAAAAACCATATTTGGGCTTGGAAAAGGCATTACTGATGATGATTCACAAATAACTGGCTCACGATTCCCAATATGTAGACAAGTACTACACTGTTTGATGTACCATCTTCAAAAGGGTGCATCGAAGAACCAACAAAGTGGGTGTGCGCAAAAATTGTGCCATTCTATGGGAAAGCCAATATTCCCATGATCACAGAGCACAAGGCATGTGAAAAAATAATAAAGCTTGTGGATGATAATAACAAACTCAGAAGCATACATGTTAATCGTCATTCTTCACCAGCTACCCTCTCTAAATTAGAACAAGTTGAAACTAAACTTGATCAAACTTTTCAGCTAATGCAGAGAAACTGATAAAAAATCCTGAAGACTTGCAGTTTCTGCAATCAATGAAGACAGACCGTACTGCTACATTTGGGCCCAGTGATAAGGTGTTGGCTCAAAGAATTCAGCGGAGTGAAGAACGTGTTAAAGCAGAATTAAGGAGACATGAGAAAAATGATGAGTTCCTAACACAGCCTGTTGAAGCATGGCCAGAGTCTGCTGCCTATCAAGGCTCCCTAGCTCATGTTGATGCACTTAATGTCATCAATGACTATGCTGAGCAGGGAGTGAAGTTATTTATTGATGCATAGAGAAAATCAGAACATGAGGATCACTACCAAAATGTTCTTCAAGTTGTGGAAGACAGCAGACGGTCTCTTCCAAATTTGCGAAAACACAAGGCAAAGACTGACAGCTAAATAAACAATCTGAACATTGTAAATAAGCAGAACAGAACTTTTCCACATGGATTATTTAAGTATATCTGCAGATCTGACAACATCGATATTGTCTTTATGTACAGTGTACCGTACATGTAAGTTGACATAATTTTAATGTAATATAGATGAAATTTGCAGTGGTAAAAAATCATGTCAGTTGGGCTAAAATATTGCCATTTGTTGTTTATTTACTTCCTTTTATTGATTTCATAAGCGTTATTTTTTTAAAAAATGCCTATATCTGGCAAGTAGCTATGAAAAATTTTAATATTTAAAAATTGGGTCTCTGAACCTGCTGAATTCGGCAGTTTTACAGCTCAAATTTTCAAATGTCAGGTGGCCCACATAAACAAATGTGAATTTTGCAGGAGTTATTTTTTTACATAATGGAAAAAAATTAATCTAGGGACAAATAAAAAACAAACACTTTTAAAAATCATGGTGCGTTTGGTGCACCCTATTGACCATGGATGAAAAACATCAACTGCCAGCAACTCTAAAGCTATTCCATATTGTAGTGAACAAAGTAGTTCCCAGACACCTCAAATGACACTGCAAATTCTCTCCTATAACATGTGATATGTCATAGTATTTGCAGAAATATCATACCACAAAAATGTTCATAGTCCAAATATAGTATTGATGCATTTAATCTAACTGAAGTCCATTCTATTCTATCTATTGTCCCTTAAACAAAATTCAGTAAATCAAAAAATAAAAATATACCAATAAGAATCATCTATTTGTATGAACCAAATCCCAACAGCACTATTCTACACAAAAAAATTATTGTATCATTTTCAGATTCTGTAAAAAGCTATTTTTAAATGTAAAATTAGAAGATTCTCAAAAAAAATTACTTATATGAATAATCTTTAAAAAAAAGTTTGTTCTAAGGTACAGCAAATATGTTCAATTTATGTAATAGTGATATTAAAGTTTCTCATAAAATATGGTATAACTTATATTTCAGTTTAATATATATAATTCAAGTGCAGTAGATATATTAATGTAAAACAGATATACAACAGACTAAGTGAAATACAATCAAAGGCAATACAGAATTAATTAAATTTTTTAAAGGTTTATTTTAAAAACCAAAAAATCTTTAAAATAAAATCCTTATTTACATTTTTCTTTTTTAAAATCTATAACACACCATAAAAACAACAAAATAGCACTTGTTTGATTACAATTAAGTTAGATATATAAGTGCCATTTTCAAAAACAAAGACATGCCCATAGTACTAAAGAGACAAGTTTACAACCAATGCATCCTACCAACAGTTACATATGGAGCTGAAACCTGGAACATTACCAAACAACAATCACTAAAGCTTAGAATAATGCAGAGAGCACACGAAAGAATCATGTTGAACATCACATGGCGCAACCACAAAACATCGAAATGAGTCCGTGAAAAGACAAAAGTCAGAGACATTCTAGAAACAATCAATAAATTCAACTGGAAGTGGGCTGGCAATCTATTGAGGAGGACAGACAACCAATGGACAACCAGAATCACAAATTGGATCCCTCGAGGCTACACTAGAAACAGAGGACGACAAAAAACAAGATGGAGGGACGACCTCGACAAATTCCAAAAACATTGGGCAAGAGCCGTTCATGACAGATATGCATGGAGAAATCTGGGGAAGGCCTATGTCCAACAACGGACTTAAACTGGCTGATGATGATGATGAAGTTAGATATATAAGAAATGACAAAAATATTAAACAATTCTCATAATTAAAATGAGTTTCCACACACCACTTCCTAGTCATGTTTGAGGAAATCTGGTTCTAGAACTAAATTGAGAGCATGAAATTAATCATGAATTGCAGCATCACTGCCAAATCAAGTCCACTTACACATTAAATGGTAGTAAAATAAAATAATAAAAAACTCCACCCCAAATAAAGCAAAAAAGTAAAATTCAGTCAAGGGTTTGCTGCAGTTTCTTCTCAGTGCAATTCCTACTACAGAAAAAGCTTGTTTATCCAGCATTTAACTGGAAAGCTCTATTAACCAGCATTCCAAAAAATATTGCAATATAGATCACTATCATCCAGATTGATGCTATCCAGCATAGGCCAAAAACTCCATGGCTGAAAGTTCATTGGGCATAACTAGTAACCCTACCCAGTTGTCCTCTTCCTCCTCCATTTTGTCTGTTTATATTAAAAGTTATTCAGTATTTATCGTTAATTATTAGTGCACCCATTCAACATGGCATCAAATAAACCATCAACAAGTAAATGAGGAAGAGTGGTTCTAACAATGAATCAGAAAACAGACATGTGCAAGAGGAATGATTTAATCAGAGAATTCAGTGTTGGCTCTTCTACCATCTACAACATTAAGTAGCACAAAGATTAATTAATTAGGGTTTTATGCAAGTCTGGAAACAGAAATTCATGGAACTGTGCCATGTTCTTTGTACACCTAAGCTTAAACAGTTTGATACTATTCTATACAAATGGTTTGCACTGAAACGTTCTAAGGGGGTGGAATGCTCCAATCTCTGGGCCTATGCTCATTTCAAAGGTGAATGACTTTTACAAGCAAATGGAACTCACTGAACCTTGTTTTTCTTCCAATGAGCAGCTCTCCTGTTTTAAGCTGCATCATGGAATAAGACACTTTGATATATTGGGTGAACAGAAGTCTGCTGATCAAATACACAATGCCAATGAAACTGGCCTACTCCAGTGCTGTTTTCCTACTTCAATTTTAGTGGGTGCTGGTGAAGCATATGCTTCTGGATTTAAGCAAAATAAAGACTGACTGGATAAGTATAACTCTTGATTAACATGCATGGATGCCAGAAAAAGCTTTTACTGTATTATATAAAATAAAAAAATTTTTTTAAAATCATACCTCTTTGTTCAAATAAGAGAGTAAAGATTCTGTTTCATTTAATAAAGTCACTACACATTTTCCTCTGATGTGTGTAGCTGGTAATGTTTCAACTTGTCGAGAGAGAAAGAGTTCTCTGTGTTTCAACTGATGTCTCTGTTTTTCTGTGATTTCCTCATGTGCTTCCTCCTGTTCTTCTTCAAGAGCACCTGCTCAATAATTAAAAAAAGAGAAAAATTAGAGATTCAGTTCACAAAAAGTTTAACTCATGCAATTAATTTCCAAAAATTAGACTAAAGCAATCTGAAAAATTTTGCCTAAATTACAACTGAGTTCTGCAACTTCACTAAATCAGACTAATGTTAGTTAGCTAGTGTGTGCAAACAAAATAACTGACAATACTTAAAACTTTTATTTTAAAATTAAATTAAAAAGAATAATATCTAAGTTTAAAATTAACAAAAATACAGGAAATTAAACATAACTAGTTTTATTTTTTGTGACATATCTATATTGTAGTCAACATTTTCTTTGTAAAAGAAAATAATTTATAATCAATATTTGATATTTGTTTTAACTTTTCAATCATTTTTTAAATAAAAATTAAAGAAACGAAATACAAGATATTTTTTTTTTAAATCTTACTTTTTCTAGATTTTTAGAGAGTAGGAAAGACATTTACATGAGACTCAGTAAGTTTTTGGAACTTAGCATCCCTGTGAAAATCCAATTGTGCTTTAAGGAAAATTATTTTTAAATAGGGAACTTGACTAACTTTGAGTTCATGAGATTTTCTGTTTAATGTTCTTCAGACACATACAGAATAATCAAATATATACAAGCTAACTTTTAAAATATTATACTGACAAAAAAAAACCAGCACACAATGGTGTGTAAAAGCAGACAAGTGTAAATTTGGAATATGAATCAATCAAAATATCAATCAATCCAAATTGAATAATAGAGGGACAATGCAGTTATAGCAAATATTTTTTTCAGAACCATACCTTGTTTCCACTTCCAAAAATAACTGAAGTACCAAGTTAAAGACAAATTTTCAAATGAGAGCTAAAATTACTGAAATGGAACTATTGTTTTATATACTTTTTACCAAACAGCCAATGCCAAATTTTATACTAGGAAGTATTTCCTTATCAATTATAATTCCTGTTTATAGTATTTGTACATGGCATTTTCAAATATTTTGCCATACCACACAAATTACTAAATTAGATATATAAGATTTTGATAACTATAAATTTGTTTTGTAAATAACTGATAATTCTACCCATAAATGCAAAATAAATATAAACTTAGTTGTTTGCTTTTTTAACATATACAAAATGTAGTACAATCTGCTGAAATGTCTGAAGAAAATCTCATTTTTAGGTTTAGAATAAAATTAGTATTGTGCATATTTAATAGTTTTTCCTTCAAAAACAGTATTATGATGGTCATTAGTTTTTTTTCAATTGCCCATTCTCATCAAAAGGCTACAAATACTAAACAAAAAATCAGAAGTACCTGATCAAAAGGATATCTTACGTACAAAAATTAGAGAGAGTAACACAACAAACTGCTCAACTTTCGTTGTTGTTGTTGTTGTTGTATTTTCAATGTATTCAGCAACTTGCCCTATTTAATTTTAATAGACTCAAAAGCACTGAAAATCGGATATAAAGCAGACGAGAATGAGTAGCCAATATATATATATATATAAGTTAATTCTAAATAAAACTATTTAAAGTGTTTGAAAAACCTAGTAGAAATTATTCTCAGGATTTCAGGCCGGGTGAGGGAGAGAGAGAGAATCGTTTTAGGTCTGGGAAAACGGCCTGAAATCCTGAGAATAACTTGTTAAAATCTCACGGTAATTTGATCGTAGAAAATTGTCCACCATCATCATCATCACCATCATCATCACCATCATCACCCCCCTCAAACCAATTCGGAATTTTTCTCAATTACCAGCATCATTCCAAAAACATAAACAACAAACTGCAAACAGGGGTCACACACACACACACACACACGTGTGTCTCGCTATTAAATACAATCTATTTCCTGTAAATAATTTAGAACAGACCACCAAAGGCGGAGGCCAGGGTTATTGGGCGACATTTCGCGAACCACCCCGACATCCTTCAAGACGAGCGCGCGCGCGTGTGTGTGTGGTGGTTTACATTTTTTGTTTCCAAGCAACATAAACTTACTTTGGTGTTTATCTGCCAATAGGATGAGAGAGCTAGAGATGTCCCGGCGCCTGTAGAAACACATTACTTTCGCCTCAACATTGCCGTTCGGCGTCTGAAAGAGAAGAAGGAAGGAAGGAAGAAAGGAGACAAGGCGGCATCGTCAGACATGGCTGCCATGGACATCTGACTACCACCACCACCACCACAACCACAACAATGAACGACGCTGGTGCAGCTAACCAAACGTGACCGACCATCGCGTCTCGAAACAAAAACTTCGGCGGTTATCCGGTTTTTCTCGCAAAGGGGGTGGTGGCGGTGGTGGGGGGCAGTGTTTACCCACCTTATTCAGTTCTTCAATCCGTCTGATCTGGTACGGGGTGGTCGATGATGTCTCGAAATACACATAGTCTGCGAACAGAACAGAACAGAAAAAAAGTCTTTGTGTGGATATACACAGGCTTACCTACAAGCACGAAAGGAAAGTAGTTCCGCTACACCTTTCGGATCAAAATCTCGATTATGTGGACGATACCCGAAATCTAATTCCTGTCGTATGTAAAGCACGGGCACTAGAGACAAAGCAGGACAAAAGGAATTCGGCGAATTTCCAGCTAATATTGCGTATTACATGTATATTCGAGTCATTAGGACCTCATCACACCCAAATGCCACGGGGTCTACTGGACAACTTATAAAGTTTCTCAAAATTTCACTTAAACAATTTCACCTTTTCGTAATATCAAAAAATCAGCGCACATCAGATTACCCAAAATTATAAATAAAAATATTAATAAAAACGCAATTTGTGCAAAATTACATTAAATTCCAAATAAATATCACGCCGCGCAGGTTCGGTGGGTCGGTCCATCCGATCAGAGTATGGTAAATCGATACGTACCTCCAACCCGGTACATATTTGCCGCCATTTTCGACTAGACCTCGTGATAAGTTACAACAAGTGATTATTTATCAAGATATACAGGCTTCCAAAGATTGTACTTTCCTAAAATGCAGTTAGGCATCAGAACAGTCACCCCCCAATACGACATATCATGGAGTCGCCATTTCTCGGACCTACTGTCTTCCTCCTCTTTTCACACGTGACGTCATTCGTCCTTCGGCAACGTTCGGTTTTCACTACAAAATACTCAAGGAAAATGACTTTCAAAAACCCTAGGCATCCAACATGTCAAACTTCACCACTTTAACTGGAGAATCATTCCCCAGCGTCAGTTTTGCTTGATTTTCTTTCTTATTCAAGAAACAATGATTTTCTTAACTTCATACCTATCGGTGATTAATAGTCGTAAATTCTCGTAATTTGCTATCTCTTCATCTCTTAAATATTATTTTTAAGTTGAGGTGTATCATTTGTCCATCAGTCGCTTCTCTCTGTCATGTTCGTTATCTCGTCCACTCCCACTTCTGCAATCTCCTACCTGCTTTATATTCTATTTTTACGGCTTTATTTCCCCTAACGACGTTTTACTTTCTTGCTATTATGCGTATATTGTTTGTAACATCAATTTCTTCAATGTTACTATTATCAAATATATTGGGTGATCAGGCTGCAAAGAAGTAATCGTCCGCACCGGAGGCTCGGAAAAAGTTAGTAACTAGGCAACATGTGACGTCATGTCAAATTACATCCTTCTACATCCGCAAAAAAGTAGCTCTCACTAGCGTGACAATTGATACCTCGGGCTAAGAAGGTGGAAATGTATAACACCTACATAGCACTGCACGTTTTCAGCCATCTGTCAACTAGAGCAGTTTGAAAATAATCAATACTAATGTTTCAAAATGCTTCAGTTACACTGCAACTGAGTTACATCAAATTACATTTTCAAAAAGAGAATTATTTTTAAATTGAAATACTTATTAGCTTATTACTGGCAGTATAAGTGATAATACACTATATTTAAGATGCTAGCCAACATGACCTGCTGATACCTTGATATGATTAAGCAGAAAAAAGCAAAGCAACACAGCACATCTGAGTTTTCCTTTGCAAAACTGTGCCATTATTGATTTTTGTCATTGTAGTTTGTTTTTGTTTTTTAATTTCTTTTTGAAAAATTAATATATGTAAATATAATTTTAGAATAGATTTTTTTAATTAGGAAATATTTAATAAATTAAAATTTTATGTTTCTTACTAATCAATATAAATATAATTCCACTAACTAATAACTATAAAAAGTAGTAAAACAAGCATATGCAAATATGCAAATTATTATTTTAAAATATCAAGGTAAAATTTATTATTAAGAAGCATCTCAAAGCTAGAATGTAAGCTAAATGATAAAGCTATACAGTTCTAATTTATTGTATACATTGTACATCTGTTTCAAGAGCATTCTTCAGATTCCTGGTCAAAAGTAAACTTGCCAAAGCCAAATCAATTAGAAAGATAAACCAGCAAATGATATAATGAGAATGATAAATATCAATCAGATATTTTGAAATTATCAAATGTTTGTGTTTGGAGGCTGAAAGCTAACAGCAGGGAAGAAAATATCAAATGCCATTTGAAAAAAATATCAGCAGGCATAATTGTCCTACAAGGGGCAATATGGGTAAAGATGTCAACAACATTTGTAGTATACAAGTGTACAACAAGCTAAAGCTCTGGTTTTACTGCAGAACACAGAAGACAAAACATTGTCATAGCATTGGAGAAAGTGACTAGAATCCCAATGATAATTTTGCTTTCAAGATGAACTTAATAATCCTTTGAATAGCTACAAGTAATAATTTATTTCATTACTTAAACTTCCAGCAATAGACAAATGAAAAAATAACAAATTTTATTAATTTGATGATACATCATTAGCTTGACAAGGGAATCTTGCAAAGTATCTAAATATCTTTCGACAATGGCATCTCTTTTTTGATGTCCATTTTGCTCCAAACACTTGACATTCATTATCAAACTTGAACATGCAAAAAAAAAGTTATTCAAAACATTTTATTGCACATCTGTTTCAATAGATTTCACATGTAGTCATATTGCAGTAACTTTTCTACACTCAGCTAAAATAGTTGTTTTTTTAAGGACTTCAAATGTAGCTTTGCAAGATTATCACAGTTGTACTATGAAGTCTTTCCTATTTTTTTCCTCAGAGATATTTTGCAGATGATTGCTAAAAATATTAATTTTAATGCTGAAAAACAATTTTAATTTATGGTTTCAAAAGCATTTAAATTATTTATTTTTTGTTTCTCTAACACCTTTTCTTATATTTTTGGTATGTACATACACCCCTCCCAGAATAATTTGAACATCTTGTAAAGTAGAATAATAATCCCAATTATGCATCATGCATTGAAAATTCAACTATAAAAAGTGGACCAGAAACACAGGAATAGTCATTACATACAACAAGAATGCCAAGCCAGTTAGTGTTTCAGAAACTAGTCATGATGATAAATTCATTATTTAACATTTAGGACTGAAAAATCGTGTATGCATCATATTGGAGCAGTTTTATCAGGCCAATATCAACGTATGAAAACATACAATAAATGGGTTCATACAAGCCCAAGAGGATGGCAGATATCACTTATTGTCTACAACTGAAAGTCAAATATAAAAGTTGTCTTGTGGTACAGAAGCAAAACTGACCTACTGTACCTTGATGCTTGATAAAATATTATATGGAGAGCCTTTCAGTTTTCACCAAGGTTTCGTTCTTTATGGGAAACAATCTTCAAGAGGATGGAACATGTCATACTGCTCAAACATAAACATCCACTGCATGAAAAACAGCGAGGCCTTTAGGTTTTTACCCTGGATTTTGCAGAGTCCAGATATGGATCCATTTGAACACTTTTTGAAAAATCTCAGCAGAAAAACTGCAGTCAGCATATTTACACTCACATAATGGCAATTTTAACAATACAAATTTTTTTTTAAGGTAGAAAAATTAACATTAGTTGTTTTCTCATAAGTTGAACATAAAAATAGTAATTCTACTGCACCATGAAAAAAATTCACTGAAATAAGACATGAAACATTAAAACAGAAAAAAAAATTTTCTTTCTGATTTTTAACCATTTGTATTAACTTTATGACTTTCTCACAAAGAACCAATGATACATTTGCAAAAATATTTTTTCAAGCATATACCTGGTAAAGAAGAGAATTCTGTTTTTATTTTTTAGTCATTAACTAAGCATTTTTTAAAAAGTTTTTTGCTCATTAACTTTTTAAAATTTATTTTGATGTCATTAATTTTTTTAATAAAAATGCATTATTATCTGAAAGAAATATTTTTTTCTCAACTGATTATTGTATAAACCTTACAATAACATTTTTGTTACATGATTTAGAGAGAGTTTCCATGCAATCAAGAGAGCAAACTAAACCACATGCAATTCTCAATCAAATTTTTGTTTTGTTTCATGTTTAAGTAGAATACCATCTGCTAAAAGTTTGGGGTGAAAACAGATATTACTCAGGCATTCAAACCCCCCCCCTGTCTCTTCTTAAAACATTCTCGAATGTTGATGCAACTTGTTAATGTTCCCTCTCTTATTGTCCTTCAGTTTTAACTTCTTCCATCCTGGTTCAGAATATTCTGAGAAGATGGGATCTAACCAATCTGATTACTTTTGACATAAGAGGCAGAAAGGATTGACAAGCAAGCCAAGTGCCCAGGCCATGGGTGATCTCATACAGGGTTTAAAGTATGAAAAGTTATTTCCTTTTTTTTGATTTTGCATGATGGTTTATATGAAGTTTTTCCCCTGCTGCTCTGTATCTTCTCATTATGATACCCACATAAAATGAATCCATCTGGTGTGAAGCTTATATCTTTGCACTATTTTGATGTAGATTTTATTAAGAAAAGCTTGGTAAAGATACTTCATCAATTTGAATATATATAAGCTTATGGCTTTTCTAAGGTAAAATATTAAAATGTTTGAAAGTTTACCATTCTCTAAAATAATATAAATGTATAGCTACATAAATTAGTCATAACAAAATTGATTAATTATCTAAAAATTATGAAAAATACAGTTTTCTGGTTTAATTTAATTAGTATCTAGTGAACAAGTTTATTATCCCACCCTTGAGTATATTATTATGATGTACTACTAAACTTTAATTAAAACCTACTCTCCAGAATAAGGACCACTATCATTTAGTTTAATTTAACATGCATTACATTCCTTATGATGTAGGTTATATCTTGTTGCTGCTACCATTTTTACTGTATTTAAAGTTTGCTTGATCATTTTTATGATATGACATGTTTGCTTGTTTCTTTTATTCATCATGCAGTTATACGCCTGGATTCTATTCCAGATGATCATCTCAAAACTAATCAGAAACATCAACTGAAATATTCTTTTATCATTATCATTTAGGTTCAGAATTTAAAAATGAAATATTCAATACATGCACATTTATTAGACAAATATTTTATAATTTAAAAAATCATATAAACTTTAATAAACAATTCTAAAGGTAAAGTAAAATGCAGAACAACTGGTACCATTCTATACTGGAGTAAAAACAAATTAACATTCAAATAAAAAACTTAGCAAATTCAAACATTAAATTTTAGACAAAATTTAGTTAATAAAATATAAATTGTGGTAAATATTACCTGTAACCTATTTCTGTATAATTTTATTGTGATTAATTAAGAGTACTATTAACAGAAAAGTAAAACAATAGTTGAAAGGAAAAAAAAACAATACGCTACTAAGGGATGGCAAAAATAATTAACAACATTAAGAAAATAAAATGGCAATAACAAAAAAACAGAAAAATTACTGTTCAAACTGTAATACATACAGTTCCCCAGTTATATAAAATCAATCCAGCCATCAACAAAGCAAACATGGAAAAACCATATTTAAAAAAAAAGAAAGGAAAAGAAAACATATAAATAAAGAGAAAAAATTAGACGAAAGGTTTTACGTTCACTTAAAAATGAATTTTTAACAAGCTGGTATCATAATGTCATTCAATACACATTTTGATTAAGATATGAAACACCATGATTAAGGAAAGAATTATATAACTTTTAAAACTTTTTTTTTCTCTTTTTTGTTACCATCAGTTTAGGTTTACCCCTGGGCCTTCTAAGTTGCATGACCTTATTGACAATGATGGTAACAATGGTAGTTAGAAATCTTGATTATTTTTTTTCTTCATGTAAGCTGAATTTGAACCCATGAAAAACTGGTTGCCATATGTACTATCCACTGGACTGCCAAGGCTATCGTTTACTAACCAGGCAGTTGTAAAATATTTCAGTTTCATTTCTGAATTAATAGTAGTCACACTTTCCTTAATATACCTAGTATAAACGTTAGAAAAGGAGCAAAGGAGCTGACTGTAGAACCATAAATAAATAAGGCTTCTATGGTCTTTCTCTTTTGGTCGATTTGTTCTCCATCTTTGATTTTGCAATTCCTATTATATTTTTTGATTACACAACCAATCATGATCTGTGATGACTAATTTCTCTAACTGTCCAAGTTGTGCTACTCTTCT
This sequence comes from Nautilus pompilius, assembly GCA_018389105.1. NCBI lineage: Eukaryota > Metazoa > Mollusca > Cephalopoda > Nautilida > Nautilidae > Nautilus > Nautilus pompilius. The sequence goes on from JACATO010000667.1 coordinate 621,523, forward strand.
ATGTTCTTCAACTCTGATTTTCAATGGAGGGGGGGTGTCTCCTGTCTCCTATTTACTGTTACAACTAAGGTGGTAATAAAAAGCTTGAAAACTCATGTCAAATAACTGGGTTAATTAAAAAAAATATGCTCTAGATATTGTAATTTAATTTAACAGTGAAAGAAATGTCGTAAACATTGAATATAGCTCAACGTTACTCAGAGAAACCATCTATCTCACAATATATTTTATTGCATTCTCAACAGATAAAATTTAGACAATAATGAGGTTAATTCTATGGGTGCTAGCAGTATTATCTCAAAGTATTTTGTCTCCACCATTAAACTGGAATTCCAACAGATTCTTAAGTGAGGATACATACAGCCTTATGGAAATACACACTATACCAAAGAGATTCATCTTCTGTACTCTAGCTTCCCTGTTCAATTTTAATAACAAGTTCACTTTTCTGTTAACTTCTCACACATTTTTGAGTTTATATTCGCACTACATCACAAACATATTTTCTTCTTGTGGACTACTGCTGCTTCCAGTTAATTTACTTTTATTCTACTGCCTGCAATCCTAACCCCAAACACCAAAATAAAAAAATCATTCTTTCCTCTCATTTCACCTGACACTAAATAATGGTTATACTTAATCAGCAGTCAGAAACTTAGGATAACATAATAAATGGGCTTAATTTATTTGATTATTAAATCTTTTTTTGTTGTTGTTATAGCTTATCTACATCATTAAAACAAATGAAGGTACTTTTCAGTGATGTAAGGGTGATGCTATAGCTCTCCTGAACTAAAAGAACCTAAATAGTTTGTCAGAGGTGAAAAATGATATCTGTTTGAGCTTTGATTCCACTTTTTCTACTCTAACTTTAAAAAAAATGTAGTATCTAATATTTAATTAATTACTTCTAATTTTCATTTCATAATTTAGCATCAAAACCAAATCATAAGTAGTAGTAATTTATGAGGATGTTTCAGAAGCTAACAGCAATTCATAAATAAAACAAGTATTATTTATTGGACTGCGTCACTTCTTGCAACACTTGTAGGCCAAAGTCTAACAATTTTCTTGATACCATCCTGGTAGAAGCTTTTTGGTTCCAAGATGTTTTCACTGCAGGCTTTTTTTTTTGCTTTCTGAATCGAAATGATGCACCCATGTTTCATCACTGGTGAAAATTCATGGAAAATACACATCACCTTCATCCTGGTAACATTTCAGAAGCTAGGTGCATACATGTCAACACAATTCTGTTTATGGATGTCTGTCATTAACTTCAGGACCCAATGAGCACACTTTCCAAAAATTCAGGTGTTCATAAATAATGGCAAGAATATTGCCTGCACATATTCCAAATGCATTAACAAATTCACCAATAACAACTTGTTGGTTATCACAAAGAGGCGTGTTCACCATGCCAATGTTTTCATCACTGGTCCCACTGCTGGGCATCTATAGTTGATCTTCATCTACTACTGTTGTTTATTTATTTTTAAACATATCCATCCACTCATAGTTATTTGCACCAACATTTTCTAATGGATTTCAGTCAACAGAACACCTTCAGCCTACAAAAAACAAATTACAGATTGCTGCCCTTCCTGATGCACACTGACAACCATGTTGTTTACTTGCTCACTAAACTGCAGTTTTACCTACCATGGAATGCATGTATCCATGGTTTCCCTTCTTTATAACATTTTAGCAACTATGGTATGGAATATTGTGTATGTGATATAACACAGCAAAGAATATCGTACACACATTCACCTGCACAGCATCATCACCACCACTGGTCATCCTGCCACACAGTCTCTCATGCAGTGACTATTGTACCAAGTGGACACTGTCCATCATTCCATATTATTCTGCATTTCTTCATCTTTATTTATTGTTTATTAGCAATAATCTTGCCGTTAAACGTGGCCCCTACACATGTACTCAGTGGTAAAGGTGAAAATAGTGTGAAAAGACCAAGGAATGTCATAATGTCTTTTGAAAACAAATTAGAAGTGGTTGATCTACTTGCTCATGGTGAGAGTACAGCTTCAGTGGGAAGATTCATGGAGTTTAATGAGTCCATCATTATGGCAATAAAGAAACGTGAAGTTTTGAGAGGGTCTAGTATTGCTGGTGGTGCATCTAAAAGTGCTAAAGTGACCTTTATGCTGTATGACCCTAAAATAGAAAATGCTCTTAACATATAGATGGAGGAGCAGGCCCAGAAAAAAGTGCCTCTAAGTAGTCAAGCGATATGTGAGAAGGCCAAACATATCTACATGCACTTTGTGGAAATTTTGGGTGAGAGAAACATTGAAGATAGCAAGTTTCAAGCCAGTAAGGGCTGGTTTGAAAACTTTAAGAGGTACAATCTGCATAATATCAAGATTGAAGGGGAATATGCTTCAGCAGATCACAAGGTCACTGCAGTGTGCCCCAAGCATCTGAAGTTGATTGAAGAGAAGGGTTATCTGCCAAAGCAGGTCTTCAATGCTGACAAGACTGCTCTGGGAATCAAGACAGAAAGGGACTGACTGACCCTTCTCCTTTGTGGCAATGCTTCATCAAGCTGATGCTCCTGTACTGTTTCAGAACCCTAATGCCCTGAAAAGAAAGAGCAAAAACCACCTCCCTGTCCTTTGGTCCTCTAACCACAAGGCATGGGTAATTGCTGTAGTCTTTATGGACTGGTTCAAAGACTGTTTTGTGCATGAGGTGGAGCAGTACCTTGTGAAAAAAATCTGGCTTTCAAGGTGCTGCTCATCCTGGATAATACACCTGACCACCCTGAGGCACTCCAATTTGCCCATCTGAATACTTAAGTCATGTTCCTGCCTCCAAACATGATGTCACTTGTTCAGCCAATGGATTAGGGTGTGATAACAAGTTTCAAAAGTTACCACACATGCCACATCTTCACTGGCATCATGGACACCATGGAGGACCTGACCTTGACAGTGACAGCGTGTTGGTAAAAGTATGACATTGCAGACTGCATTACCAACATTAAGAAAGCACTTTATGAGTTGAAGCCATTAACACTGAATGGCTGCTGGGGTAAACTTTGAAGGGAGACAGTAAACAACTTCAAAGAATTCCCTATGGTTGACAATGAGGTTCAGCATATTGTGGAGGCTGAGAGACAAGGGCTGGCTGACATCCAGGCTAATTAGATAGATTTAACTGAGGAGGACCTTAAGGAGTTGATACAGTCATCTAGTGACAATAGGACATGGGCATAGTGGAAAAGCTGAAGAAGACTCTAGCCAACCTTAGCCACAGGATGATGTTTGCTGCCAATCTATCTGACTCTCTTCATGGAGATTGATCCATTCATGGAGCATAGCCTCAACTTCAAGCAAGATTTGGAAGAATCAATGAGACTATATAGGGAGCTACAGAGGCTTCTACAGAAAAAAATGAGCCAGCCTTTCATCTTAAGCTTTATTAAGAAAGCCAACACTGAATGCTCCAGCCACATCCTATGCCAAAGATGTCACTGAACCACAGTAGGAAAGGAATGCCCTATTTCCCATAAAACTATATATTCGCTAACTGTATTGGTTTTCAAGAAAAGTAACCAAAAACTGTTATCCTAAAAATCACATTCCATCAAACATTTAATAATAGTTAAAACCATCACAAACTTGTAAGAAATGCTCTCAGTTAATTAATGACTGTGTAATTATCTGATAGAGTATGCATAAAGCACATTAAACCATGCAAGGCTTATCTGGGGAACACTGTTTCAAGAGAACACAATGGGACAAAACCAACAATTTAACATTGTGCTTTTTCATGTAATGTTTTCACCAGAGTACAAAAAACCCCACCAACATTCATCCTTTGGCAGCTAAGACTCAATGATCTCATCCCACTCTATCACCAACGAATTTGGCTACAATATCAGTATTGCCTAAAGATTTATATAATTGTTAAATAGCAGTCTTACTCTGGGAATGTCCTATGTACCCATATGTACACAACTCATGGTATGTCAATGCTGTGAAGGTTAAAGGTTGATCTGACTATTAAGCATTAAGGTTTAATACCTAGACATTGACCTCAACAACCAAAATGCATCTCAAGGAAATTTTGAATCAAATGCAACTCATCATTCTTGCAACAATTTATACCAAGCTATTGTGAAAATTTTTCAATCTCAAACTTTCACTCATAAATGACAAGAAAATTAGAAGAGTTTTTATGCATAATCTTGGCAGAGATTGTAAAGCAAATCAAAATATACTTACCTCAAAGTGATCAAGTCTTTTGTCAAAATTGTTTGCTGAAATGTTTACATTTGTATTAGAGTGCATGGCGCCATATTTTTTCATGTTTAACAAAAAAAAAGGACTTGTGAACATCTTTACTTTCATCCACTAATAATATCACTCTTTATTGCAGCATGAAAATTTCTGCCAAATAAATATTGAACAAGTTGTTTAAACTTAATATTTTAATTTTAGCTTTAATAGTAACTTCCAAACATTCTGGCATGAAGGAAACTAAACTTCTACAATATTCAATAGGAACTGATTTCCATCCTTTGAAAATAACAGCTTTTTTACCATTTTATTAAAGTAAGTTCTCTATAGTTTACTCTCTGTATGATATTGGAATTAGATTTGAAGACTGTTTAGAACATTCCAACAGCTTATTCTTTGTGAAAATATCTTACAGTCTGGTGTGCACCTTGAATCAATATCATGTTGGAAAAAATTTCATTGAAATAGCTTCCTCACTGATGGTAAGTTTTATTTCCAATATGTAGTGTATATATTTCTAATTATACAAACCCAGAGATTCTTTCAATTGACCCTCCTTAATCCTTAAAGCAAGCATATATACTTTTCAGCAAACACTTCTCCAAACCAAAGTTATATAAGCTGATAAATAGGTTCTTTTTACTTTTGCATCTCAAAACTAAATCCAAAAATCCAGAGGACTTTTCTTTGCACTTTTGAAAGTTGTTATTTGGCTCTATTCTTCATAGTTATTTGACTACTCTTCCTTGCAATCCACTATTTATTTTATTGTCTGGGGACTAATATGACTTATTCTCTCTCCTGTAGCTCTTTGGCAAACTGTGTGACAATTTTTTTTCTAACTTCCTTTAGCATTCTACTTCTTTCTGACTGTTCTAGTCATCATCTTTCTTGGATAGCCATTTCTAAACTTATTAATTACATTTTTAGTTACTCCAAATTCCACTCCTTCCTCTGAAATAGTAGCACTTCTTCATGTGTGCCATAATTCTCAGACACTGACAAACAACAATAAGTTTAAGACTGATAGAGCCAGATTAACAAAAGCTTTTATTTTGCATACAGTATTTATTTAAAAATTACTACATGTTTACACTATTATCTTTTTTATTATGTGATTAGAAAAATCTATAGTTCAAGTACCAGAAAGTTCCTTACTTCAAATTAGCTTCTTCTGTAGTACAATTTGCTCTTGTACTGTACCTGTGAAAATATTTAAAATTTTCCTAGCCTACCTAATCTCAAATAATCTATATAAATTTGCCTACTCTATAGTAAAAAGTCATACAGCCAGCTAACCTCAAATCAAATTTTTATTCATAATCTTAATGATATATTCAAAGCACCTGTATATTTTATTGCATCTTTTACATATGCACCTTGATGAACTCCATATCAGTATAAATATACAAGTATAAAATAGCATATAATACACTGCTTTAATTAAATTGTTAAAAACAGAAAAAAAATATATTGGTTGAGAAAAACAACACAATATTATGCACATAAAATCTTATAGAGACTGAAAAGGTCATTTTCATTTTCTCAAAATTAAATTCTAACAAAATTGTACCAAAGAATGTTCAAGTGATTTCACTCCAACTTTGACGAGAAAGGTAGAAATAATCTTAATATGATTTCATGCTATTATAATCAGCAACATCACAATGCCTAATTTTAAAAAAATTGATACAAAATAATGGAAATATAATATATAAAATGTTTATATACATATTCAGAAACTTTGCCTGTTCTGCTCTAAAAACTATTAAGAACCAGTACACTATTCTTGATGAATTCTCATTTTAGGGCAAACCAATATAGCATAAACTCGCTATAACAAACATTGATATTACAAAGGATTAGTTATAATGTAGCTGTGGGCATTGGCTCCAAATTAAGGTGTACTTTGTGTTTTGTCTTTAAGTAGTTAAGCTACAAAAGGCGTGCAAGGTAATCCAACCCCACTTTTGTGATTATATGTATTCAGGTTGTTGTATCAAGAATCAGACTATGAAGATCAACCACTTTCTTAGAATGTTTACAACTAATATAGAGTAGTGTAAATGTGGCAAAAGTCTATCAGGAGCTGACCAACAATATTAATGACACTCTATAGTTCCACACCTCTTTATATTCTAGTGACAGGGCACGTGGTAAGAGGAGCAGATAACAATGGCAATGCAGTCTGACATAACATCTAGACATCTAGATTTTTTACGCTACTGTGCCAGAGGCCTTGTTCATCTAAAGGTCATGGTAATGTCATGTGTTCATGAGGGAAGATAATGAAGAAGCCATTGCTTCCTCAAATTGTACCCATATGGTCATATCAGCAACAATCTAATGCAACAAGACTAATCAAGCTACCCCTTTGCTAATGTACTATAGGGGGATATGGGGCTGTTTATTTAATATCAAAGAAGTTTATTACCTACAATCAGGGTGAAGAGAAAGGTGCTCTGTCATAGAAAACCTTTAAATTATCAATCGTCTTAAGGCAAGAGAATGACAAGTAGATGAAGCCTAAGAAACTGGCTTACTGAAAAGTACCATCAGCAAATTTCAAAAAGTCAGAGAAAAACCCAAGAAATTTGTGCAGAGCATTAACTCCAAAGATGGAATGGACTGGAAAAAAATTACAAAAGGCTGATGATCCATCTATCAATAAAGCCATTTCTTTCTGGTTTGCACAAAATTGTAGCAAGGAAACAAACTCTTATGTCTGAAGCAATACTTGCCAAAAAACCTAGCAAAATTGTTAAACAAATCAATCAAACCACAGCACTCAAAGTTTAAATAAAATGGTTATGGAAATTTCAAAAACAACATGCCACAAAAAATTGAAGATACACTGGTGAATCATACTTTTGTGGTGATGATACAATTTCAAGCTTTTTGCCAGATTTGAAAGAAATTTTGCAAAAATAGTTTAGACCGGATTTACAATGCTGATGAAATAAGTCTGTTCTGGAAATGTGTAGCAAACAACTACAAAACATTTGCCAAGAAAATGAACAGAGTTCAATGCATTAAAGGACTACAGGATCCCAAAGAAATAAGCAATATTTCTGTATACAAAGCCTAGTAGCACACATTGCATTGGTATACCCACCAACCATAATGCTTTTAGCATGTGAACTTTAAAACAATACCAGTCAGTTACCACAACTCCAGACATTTTCCACAAATTCTTTTTAGTGCCAGATGACATTTGTACCAGTCAGACCAAGAGAAAAAAGTCATCTTAATTAAAATATTCTTGCATTCTCCGTCAGAAGTTCTGAAAGGTCTTCAATAAGCCATGACTTGGACTGACACTCGGAATGTTGATCCAATTTATGAAAAGTATGGAATTTTCCAAAAAAAAAAAAAATAGAAAACACTGACATGGGCTTTGAGATTTTTTTTACTGGATTCTTCATGATAAAGATACTGAGAGTTTTATACATTATATTAACTATTTCTTTTTTGTGACGTTTTGATGACTAGTTTTCTTAGGGAAAAAAATGTTTACTTTTTACCACATCCATGTTCAATATCAATAATAAATACGTGTATTTATTTGTGTTGTTGTGTCACTATAACAGAGATGACTGGTAGACCTCAATGACTTCAGTATAGCAGGGTTGTATGATTTAATAAAATACAACAATGAACAGGTGAGTAAGGTTAATCTCCAAAATATACCATATGTTAATTTATAAATATACAGAAAGAAAAATATAGTATAAATAATAAATAAGGAGAACTCTCTAACCTTTGTCAAAAGTTACTTTAAAAATGTATATCTTGTTTATCAGTTCAGAAATTTCTTTTATATTCATATAAATTAAGATACAAGAAATATCTGCTTTCCTGAAAGCCCTGATTACTATACAAGAAGAAATAAAAATTAGAGATAAAAAGAAATTATAAAGCATAAGACTAGTTAATCTAAAATGTATGAAGAAAAACCTATTTAAGACAGTCCTTGCCATGTTATAAGCATCAATTTTATAAAAGTAAAAGTCAGATGCACTCAATACTTAAATTAACAAGAAATTTGAAAGTTGAGTGCCCAAATTTGTGTCCCATGGGAATGGCTTAGTTTGGCATTGTACCTCCCTGGCATGGTTTCTTTTCATTATTTTTTCTCACCAATTGGCAATGTGAGTTTCTTCCGGTTTTCTCCCACATTTAAAATAAAGTGTCTTATTTGGGACATTGGCAACAGTGTTTTTCCTACTGAGATGCATCAGCTCCTAATTAAAGTTGCCAGACTAGACTGAAAATTAAAGTTGTGCTTGAAATTTGTTGTATTTTACTACAGTAAACCCTTTCTTAACCAAAATTCTAGCAACTGAAATATTCCAAAATTAAAATTGGATTTCATTCAACAGAAGAAAAATCTTTTTTAAATTTTCAGGTAATATAACTAGTTTACTGAAAATTTCATCTAATAGAACAGTTTTTCATTATTATTTTTGCAGTTATATTTTGATACTTGCAGCAGAAAGATTTGGCGTTTATCCAGTATTTTATGCTTTGCTACCTAACATGCGGAGGAATACATATGAAAGACTCCTCCAACTTATTAAACAGCTGAACTTGAAGTTTCCTTTGAAACTGTTTTGTGTGATTTTGAAACTGCCGCATTCACTGCAGTAAAGGTTACCCTTCCTGATGTGCATCTCAAAGGATGCTTTTCGAAAATCTTAATCAAAATATGGAAAAACATTTATGTGAACTGCAGCTGTCCCACAGGTATAAAAACGATGCTGATTTTGTGTTGAGTGCAAAAATGATCACTTCACTTGCATATGTACCTATCGCAAACATGGACAAAGCCCATAGACAGATTGGCAAAAGAATTTCCAGAAAAACTGCAGCTACTGCTCGCTTGGTTTGAAGATTATTATGTAGGCCACCCAGCTTGCTGAGGAAATGGGAGATGTCTGGTCATGTTTCCCCCAGAAATGTGGCCATTATAAACAGGGTCCTCAACAAAGACAACAAGACCAACAACCACAGAGGCTGTACATATACAGGCTCAATTGTGAATGATACACCCAACAATATGAAAGGTCATAGATGGCCTCTGTAAAGTGCACAATGGACGTGATACATATTAGGATCAATAGTGACAGGTCACAACCCACCACAAAAATTGAAAAAATATTGTGACACAGATGAGCCTATATTCAAAATTATTACAGATTATAATAACAGGGGACATTATAACATATTTTTGAGGATTAGCAAATAATTACAGTATGGAGTAATATTTGTGACTATATTATTGCATTGACTCAAATTTGTGTAAAATTAATTTTAAAATAAAATAAATTCTGTCACTTTGTCTGTTTATTTATTCAAATTCAAATATATTTCACTATTTTAAAGTGATTCCAGAAGTATCTGTATCACTGGCCCATAGCTAATTCAGATACTATTTCAAACAGACAAAAGCATTTATATGGATATACCAATTAGATATACTATTGAGATTGTATATAGCAGCAGGGTGAATTTTACTATATAATGTTTTACATTTTATTTTTCAGTAATCCAAAATTTGAAATTATTTATCTGATTTATTTTTTTAAATTTATCCATACAATGAACCCTTTCCTTAAATTCTCACAAACTTTATGGAAATGTACCTAACCTTCTAATTCAATTTTAGTTTCTATTAACCAAAAGGGGTGCACAATAACTATTTTGGTTAACAGAGTGTTCACTGCATTTTATATTTAGCGATGCTTGTGAAGTAAACTATGGATTAAAAAAAAATAAGCAAATGGATGTATGAAACTAAAATAAACTCAAGGCTTCATATACTAAAATAATAAAGTCAGAAAGAAGATTGTTTGCTGATGGGCAGGTGAATGTCAACATGAATATCAACCAGTTTTGGTCTGTGTGAACTAAGTAGTCTGGGATATAAAGTCTACATACGGAATCAACCAATGAAACTGCACACTAAACACATCTTCATTATGTATGATCAGAGCAGTAGTAATTGCATTTGTGTATAATACAATAATATGAAAATTTCCCAATAATATATTACCATTATTATTCTATTTATGATAGAAACATCCTTTTTTCTTCCTGAATGCAAAACACAATACACACCTATCAAGAGTAAATATAACATCAACCCATCTTTGTCCATCTGATCAACAGGTGCATCCATGTTTTGAAAATAATAAAACAAGGAGCAAATTCACTAAGTACTGGTTATGTAATAGTATTTCACTGTACTAAAGATTAATATGAGAATAAAAGTTTTTCTTTTTTTAACAAATAGGAAGCCTTTTCATTTCAAACATATTTTACAGCATGTGCTACTGTCATACTTTGTAATCCCTTTTTTAAAAAAAAAATGTAAAAAGGGTTTTGCTTGATCTCTTCAGAAAAAATGTTACTCTACCTTATTTTATGGATTCCAATAACAGTTGATTCTTTTTTTTGTTAGAAATTACTATGGAACAGGGATTTTATTAATAGATGCAAGCATGAAAACTTTGATTTATCAATTTTTAAAAGAAACAACAAAAATGTGAATATACCATTGATGAGTATGAAAGTAATTTAAAGTTCCAACTTCATGAAGTTATAGGGTTAAGCAATGTTGTCATGTAAATCTGACAAAATATTTGATTGCTTTTAATTTTAAAAATGTTAGCTGCTTAATTTTTCTCACAATAAAAAAGCAGTATTCAAAATGCTAACATTGGACACTAAAATCTGAAATTGAAACTCTTCAAATAATGTTGACTACAATGTTGCTTTTTCAGTTGTTATGCTAAGATCTTAATTTCTAAAAAAGACTGCTATACATCATCTGTGTTTTATATACTTTGAGATTCACAATATTTTGAGTATTATATTATATATAAAAAAAAATTTAACAGAACTATCTTTTAAATATTCAGAAGCATTCTTTATGGAACTTTGGAATTCATTCATTTGCTTATTTGACAATTTGATCTACATAAACAAATTAACTGAGCAACAGAATAGGTTTATTAGAAGAGGAATCTATTACAACTTTTCAAAATACTTCAAGTTGACTAAAACTGAAGACAAAGGTGAACCTATAGCTACTCATTCTTTCTGTAAGTAAAGCTAACTATTCCAAATGAAGTATGAATGTGAAAGACAAAGGTGCATTATCTGTAATGACTCTAAGAGAAAAATTTGCTCTTAAGAGAGAGGGTGAATAATCAGAACATAACTTACAGAAAAAGATTATTAAAAATTTCGTCATTAAAAAAACGTTAGTGGACAGAAGCATTATTAAAACTGATTAGTGTTTTGAAGTTACAGTAAATTTCAGATCTTTGTTCGGAACGGACATTCGTTTTTTGTTAAAGTTGTATAAAAAATTAACCATATCTGTAGTGTTCTCTCATACCTTAATATTTCATTCTCATGTAGAGGCAACAGATGGTCATGTGCATAGCATACCAGTCTGCCTGGTAAGGGCCCAAATTTGGTTCCTGTCAAGATCCAACTTGGATGGTTTCTTTTCACTCTTCAGTGCCAGTTCATCTGTGAGAGTTTTCTCTCATCTTCTGTGCTGGAGATTCTGCAGGTAACTCTCAACTAGCTTGCACCTTGACCACTTCTCAAGAGCTGCCAACCATACCCAGGTAACTTGTTTGGTCACCAAGGTTGATTCTTCCTCCCCTACACACACATACACCTCACCCTTCACTTCTGTGATATGTCCTGGAGAGCTCAAAGTCATAAGAGGTGCTTGCATAAAAAGATTCTCATGTAAAAAAATTATACTCTGAGTTATAACATATATTTTACATTTAAAAAAATGTACTTTCTGTTAAATGAGATTGTTTCTAATTTGAAAACTAAAAAATAAATATTTTGCACTATTTTAAAAATAAAAACTATTATTCTGATTTTTTTTTTTTAAAAAAAAGACAATACTGGACCTATCATTTAACTGTAAATGATGATAGTGAGAAAAATCATATACCTGTAAAGACTAGTTAATGATTTTCCTAAAATATGACAAAAACTTTGAGAAGACGTAATAACAATAATAATTCACATAGAATGTGTTACTGTTTCTAGGATGAAAGTGTCCTATATAAGCATCATTTTTGATAGTGTGGTTTATGTAGCATGCGCAATATGATGTATCCCATAGTCCTTGTGATGAGTATCAAAGCTAAAATGATAATAATATCAACATAGAGAGGTAGTGTAATGCCTGCTTCTTGTAGCACAGTCTCTGCTGGAACTTCAATAATGCCTGGCTTCTGACAAGGTTCAAATAAAGTAATGGTATAATTCAAACACCTGGAATGAACAAAAACAAAACAATGAGTGAGTCGGAAAGATGACAGCTATTTGTTTCAGTATTTATCGCAAGTAAGCTATTTTCATTTTTATTATTATTCAGACTTAAGAATTAATGGCATCTACTATCATGACTATAAAACTGTTTAGTAATAAATTGTAACAAAGTAATTTAATATTCACTGCAAAGAACAGTTTTTCATCCAAATAGCTTTATCCATTTTACCTTGACTAGCAGTCTAAATATACAAAAACAATTTTTTGTTTTTATTAAAATTTCTTCCAGTTTTACTAGAAGGCATGTGTGCTTTCTGAGCATAGCATTTAGCTCTATTTCATTCATATCTTCAAAATGAAATAAACTTTTTCCTTTTGCATATACAAAAAATTTAAATGCCTACAAAGAAATTAAAAGTAACAAAAGTGAATTTTATTCAGGAGTAATACTATACACAAAGTTAAAATGTTTACTACCACAGTTATTGGTTGATCTTTTAACTAATCTAAACTGACAATTGTAATGAGAAAAACATAAAATGTAAAATGCTGTTTCTTACTTATTTTTAACAACTATATTTTTTAATTAACTAAATATGTATATGTACACAAATAATACAACAATTTTCCAATATAAGTAAAAATATACATATTTAAATATGCATACTGATTACCTGTAATTTAAATAAACCAAATTTATAGAGAAATTTTCTGGTTCTATATGTTGAATTTGTAATTTAATTTCATAATTACTTAATAAAATGAATTAAAATCTTTAAAATTACATTAAAAGATGACTTAGTTGATTATAAAGATAAGAGTTTATTTTTTCATAATGTCTTTGTTATTAAATTTTCTACATTAGTTCTATTTTTCTTTGTTTTATATTAAAAACTGATAAAAGGATTTAAAATAAGTCTGTTTCTCTAGAAAGAAAATAAACACATCACTGAGACTCCCATATCAGCTTATCATGCTGCATAACTGCATTAAGTATCTAAAGTATTTTACCTACAAACTTACTTTATATGGTAGTTGGAGAATTCTAAAATCTGCAAGGCTTCATACATATATACAACAAATGATAAATAGTGAGCCCAGGCCAGCCAGGATGGTAGCTGTTCCATATAATACCCACCTGAAAAAGCATGAGAAAGAGAAAAATGTGGAAAGCCTACTAAATGCTGACTGACACAAACCAACATGGTATCTAAATATACAGGAAAAAATTTATTTATTTATTTATTAGTAGTATTTTGTAAATAGAAATAACAAGTGGAAACTACTGTTCATTAAGCATAATAAAAAATACAAGGATTTATCTTTAGAACACACATAAATAATACTAGCAGTTACTCTGATCTCCTTCAAATAAAGAGATGGATTTAACTATCCTTACTTTCATAAAGATTATGAGTTACTGCAGTATTTCATTCCAAATTTCTTGGCAATGGTTGCCAAACCTTCTGTAATAGGTGTCACTATCTACAATTGATCCATGCTTTCCTATTGTTCACATTACATTCACATCAAGCCTCCAAAAGAGCATTTGTTGTAAAATAAAATTTGTTTATTAATCTTACTCCAGAAGGAATGTGTACCTAACAATCTTATTGTGAATTCTGACTACCAGTTTTGTTCAACAAACTCAAAACTTGTACAGATTTACCTCACCTCAATGCTTGACAGTTGATATTACACATTGATTAAGATGCCTTTCTCTTGCACTAATCATCGGGCACACAGGTTTTCAATTTCTGGGTTTATTTTATTTACTTACTTTGTTGTATTTCCTCTTAGCAGTCAAGGCTTTTAAGCAAAAACTCTTCCTTTAAGACCATATTCACTTGGCAACCAACCTTAAATTAATTTTGTCCTTGTACTTTAAATTTCATTTGCCAATTGCCTGTTACACTTTCCTCTGTCCCTTAAGGATGAAATCTTTAAGTTTTGCTTATCATAATGAAAAATTCTGTATTTCCTTCACTTTCCTTTTTATTGTAAATGCTGTCTTATTCCCTCCCTTTCTTTATAGTTTTAGATACACAGCTTAGTTAAGTTTAATTTATGAGCAAGTACAACCTTTATTTGATATCCTTCAGAATTTCATTTCTATACACCATTAAAAATGTAAGTGTATGAAGTTCTTCTAGCTGGTAATGACACTCTAATATTAAGATTTTGTTTTTGTGTGTGCACTCATTTGATACTTGAAGTATAAATGTGTATTGTGCACTGCTTCAGAAAAAAGAATGGGATGACTTTATAGTGGTTGTCCAAAAGAAATCTCTTATTTTGTATTTCCAAAGAAGCCTAAATACAGAGTACATTTTTCTGTCCAAAAGTTTAAGAGTTAATTTTGAGGCTGCTGGCTGGCTGAAATTATTGTATCTGCACTGATTGAAACCCATCTATTATATGAATATGTCCCCAAAATATCTGCCACATTCTGCATTCAAATCAAACAAGATAGAACAGAAGCATTCCAGTTTTGTACCACTGTTTCAATCTTGGAAGTCAAAGAGAAAAATCTTTCATTTGCTTATAAATGAATACTGGAAATTTACTCTCACACCACCAACCAGTTTATTAAAACCTCTAGCAAAGACAGACCAAGATCAGATCAGAAATTAGTCTCAACAAAGACATTTTCAGAAAGTCAGAGCCAGTCATGTTTCTTGAACCCAGCAGTAGTCCACAAGAAAACTGGCCAAGGTTAGCAAATTGGAAGTCCCGAAAGTGCAAAGATCAAACTATATCCTTACAAATACCAGAAAGGTCACTTTCTGATGATGCAATCAAAACAGAAGTGGCTGGATCATTCTAACTACTTAAGATTCACTAAGCAAGTCACCATCATTCATTCAATCTGTTTCAGATGAATAATTGCTCATGATCAAAGTCTTCAACATCCAAAATTACTGCATTTTGTCCCCCACCTCCCTGAATATTCCTCTATCCACTGTAATTTTTAAAATGTATCAAATGTAAAAAATGCCTTCTGTAATGGTTTGTTTGGATTGACAACACCGTAGACAAACAAACCCCAATGGTTTTTGTCCTTCAAGGCATCAAAATAATGCCAAATCTACAAAAACAATATTCAATGTGAAGCCTCAGTGCAAGAACACAGGGTACCAGCCCACAAATGCTGTTTGATTTCGAATGCGATATTTATACTATCTAGTAAATGCAATAATTAAAACAACCGTTTCTACATAGATATAGAATCTGACTGGATCACAAATTCTCATGAATTTATAACTAGGCAAATGGACTGAGGTGTTCTTTCAAATTTCACACTACACATGCCTGGCTCAGGATATAATAACAACAAAGGGGAAATACCATAGATATGGAGTCTGTTAGTATCAGTGTTTCTTTTTTCAAATAGTGTGCCATCACAAACAACACAACTGGAGATAAAGAAAGCTTTGGTATTGCAATTTTCATATAGAATTGTTATGTTTTTAATAATATTGTTAAGATCTTAACTTTTTAAAGCTGAACAAATTTGGTGTTCTCTTATGTAGATATAGTGATTCATTTCTTTCTCTTTATGCATTCCATTCATTTCACAAATGCGTTACTTGTAACAATTTGGACAGGTAAAATGATACTTATGATTATAATTATAGCTGTAGTGATATCCGAATTTCTTTTTTTTAAGCGAACCCCAATGTCAACAAAACGCAGGAAGGTTGATGCTGAGTGCCAAGTTTTCCAAGACAAGTGGACAGAAAAGTACTTTTTTACTCAACACTTTGGTAAACCCATATGCCTAATTTGCCATGGAAGTGTTGCTGTAAATAAGGAATTCAACATCAAGCAGCACTATGAGACAAAATATCCAAAATTCAGTGAATTTAGTGGGCAAACAAGGAAGGATGAAGTTCATAAACATAAATTGAGCTTAGAAAAACAAAGTTCGGTATTCCAAAAACAAAACATAGAATCAGAAAAAATGCACTTGCCAGCTACGAGGTGTTCAAGTTGATTGCAGAAAACACGAAGCCTTTCACTGACGGGGATTTCGTGAAAAGTGTTTGATGGCCGTTGTAGACATTGTATGTCCCAAGAAAAACACTTTATTTTCAAATGTCAGCCTCTCTGCAAGAACAGTTACATGACGAATAGAAGAAATTTCAGGGGATCTGAAAATTCATTTAAAATACTGCAAAAATTTCCAGTTCTTTTCAATAGCGATTGATGAGAGTACTGATACCACAGACCCAGCTCAGCTTGCAGTGTTTGTATGTGGAGTAAACGCAACTTTCGATATTGTTGAGGAGTTTGTTCAACTGGTACCTATCAAGAGCACTACTACAGCAGCAGACATTCTTAAAGCATTGCATCAGTGTACCACAGACATGAATCTGGACCTATCAAAGCTAGTGTCCGTAACAACCAATGGTGTGCAGGCAATGGTTGGACAAAATAAAGGTGTCATGGCTCTGCTTCAAAGACACATGGAAGGCCTCGGAATTAAACACAACATCAGAAAAGTGCACTGCATAATCCACCAGGAAACATTGGGTGCTAAGGTATCAAATTTGAAGGACATGATGGACATAGTGGTGAAAGCAAGAAACTTGATCTTGTCTCGGGGATTGAATCACTGTCAGTTTCAGCAACTTTTGTCAGAAGTAGAGAATCAGTACAGGGTCTTGCTTTAGTTCTGCAACGTTCACTGGCTCAGTCAAGGTGCTATGCTAGAAAGAGTATATGCACTGCGGGAAGAAATAGCTACATTCCTTGAGTGTAAAAATGTGGATGCCACAGAATTTCGCGATCCCAAATGGCTTTCAAGCCTGGTATTTCTAATGGATTTAACATCTCATTTAAACAACTTTAATTTGCAGCTTCAGGGGAAAAAATCAGCTGATACACGACATGTGAAGATACATACTCGCCTTCGAAACAAAACTATGACTGTGGGAATGCCAGCTGGAGAAATCAAACTATGCCCATTTCCCTACATTAGAGACCATAGCTACAAACAGCAACATATTTGTGGCTGTGATACCTGACTTAAGAACGGACTTTTCCTCCTATTTCGCTGACATTGGTTCACACACAGACGATTTCAGACTATTTAGTACTCCATTTGATGTGGAAGTGGACACTGTACCAGAAAATTTTCAAATGAAACTTATTGAGATACAATGCAGTGATCTATTAAAATCCAAATTTCATGCAGAGGGTGTATCTCTACTAGAGTTCTACAAGAAATATCTTCCTGAACCTGGGCTTTATCCCAATTTGACAGATTATGCAAAAAAAATGGCATCAATGTTTGCCAGCACTTATATTTATGAACAACTATTTTAAAAAATGAAATTCACGAAAAGCAAGTTAAGAACACAAATTACTGATGCCCATTTAGAAAATGTGCTTCTGGCTTCATCCAGCCTGTCACCTGATGTTGAAAAACTTTCGAGTGCCAAGCAACATCAAGTATCACACTAATTGCTGTGTCCGTTATGATATAAATGTCAACTTAAATGAAATAAATGTAATCCATAGTTCCATGTTTTATTATTATTACCTTCATTTATTAGTTATAGAATATAATATAATAGTTTAATAGATGAATGTGGCCTGCCATCACCTCACAGACTTTGATTCTGGCCTGTGAGCAGAAAAAGGTTGCCAACTCCTGTTTTAGACAGAGCTTAAAATGCACATTGTACAGCTTCCCTGTCTGTCACAACAAGATGTCTATCTAACAGTTTTTGCTGGACCATCCTAAGCAAGGTAGACAAAAAAAAATTTTCAGGCAGCCAGAGCACACTTTTTTTAAACTTGGGTACCATACAGGGAAAAAGCATGTTTTTTAAAATAGTTTTAATACCCTTACCAAAGAGCATGACACTTAATACTGCGGTCGTGGAAACTGTTATAGCCCACTGGACATCGAGAAAAATAGCTCCAAAGACATAACCAAGACCCTACAATAAAACCAAATATGTACATATAATGCATCTATTATATATATATTATATTGCTAGTTATGCATTATCAATTTTGAAATTTAATTTTTTTTCCAAAACTAAACAAATATATACACTTTTTGTATAAAAAGAAAAGCCAATGGAGTGCATGAAAGGTATGAGAGTATATCATATTAATGTTTATTGTTGCTTTTTAATACTAGCTGAAAGGACATATATTAGATGCACTGATTTGTTAAAAAAATATTTCACATCAAGATACTAGTAAATTTCCATTGACTTTCTTTGTTTTTGTTTTTTAAAGTTCAACAGTAAACACAAGCATGATTTCCAGAGATAAGTTACTCTGTGCCATAAAAGATGCATTCTCCTCTTACATAATTGATATATTACATTAGTGCTATTATGTTCTTATATTTTTAATTATAAATATACCACAACCACTATAAACAATTAAACAGCTGAAAATAAATAAGAAACATAGACTGTCAATGTAATACTGACTAACCTATGAAGTAGCATTTCTTTTCGTTCATTTGGCTTAAAAAAATCTTCTGGCATATTTTAAATTTATTCCATCGTTATTAATTCTTTTTTTAAAAAATTATCTTTAATAAAAACAAATTTAAAGATCTGTATATAAAATGAGCTTAAAAATTTTCCTAGATAATAGTAGTTTCTTTTACACTTGCAAAGTTTTAGATTTGAAAAGATAACTAACACAAAGGATTTCCAAATTAATTTGAAAAGCAAACTTGCTAAAATGAGTCATTTAATTTCTTGAAGCATCTAATACAATTAAATGTCAGAAATATTGTTCTGCATACTCTTGTAAAACCATTCAAACCGTCAGGATTAAAACTTAATAAATGCGCAAAGATTTCACTTAGATAATGACGGTGTAGAACCTACGAAAATCTTTAGATTTAGTTCTCATTTCTTTCCAATCCAAGAATAGTGTTTTTAACACTTTATACAATCAGACAGTATATCATCAATACTGAGGTCTGTGCCAGATGTACAAATATGCCAGATAGCATGGAGCAGATTCAAGAACTCATTAGTTTTGAACTGTTTTCCTAAAGTTAACCATAATGACTTTTTTAAAATACTTTTTAATTTTCTAGGTTAAATGTTAATACTTGTAATATTTTTTTCTACAGAAATGTAGTAGTTACTATAAATATTAAATTTTAAAATATGAAAAGGTTTACCTCTGCAAACATTATATACAATAACAGTATAAATAATGATTCAAAGTATGCGCTGAGACCATTAAGACCTGCCATCCAGTAGACTGTTGTGAATGAGAAAATTGGCAGGATGATTGTTAGGGGAATTTCACTGATCATCTTTGCCAGGTAGTATGCAGAGAGTCTGTAGCAGCCAGCTGCACGGTCTTTTAATAAAACTGATTTCTCTTGGGGAACTAAAAGAAAAAAGAAAACTAAATATATATAAGCATTTTTTCTCTAATTTAATAAATTGTAGTACAGCTTCTGCTAAGGTGATCAAACTAACCCACTAATTTCTGCAAATAAAATCCATATCACTGGTATCTCTACTTTAAAAAAACAAAGAAAATAAGATTATCTATAAAAATTCAACATAAAGAATTAAAAAATTTACTGATATCATAATTTTTTATGAACTTTCCTAAAAGAATTATATATGTAAACCCCAAAGCAGAATTATTTCAAATTTAATATGAATTATTTAAATTCTTCCATGGAGACCTTTTCAACTATTAAATTAGTGAGCATAAATCATTAGAATAATCAGATATTTTCATGCAAAAACAATTAACACAACTGGTACTTACAAGTTTAAAAAACAAAAGTACAGTAACTGCTAAAAGAAGTTTCAGATTGCAAAGTTCTGTTTCAAATGATTTTTTTTTCATTTTTGTTTTTAAATTTGATAGAAAAATTCTAATGAAGCACCTAAAAGAATTCTTTTTCCTGAACCTTTTGAGTATTTTGTGTGTCCATATTCTGAAATTAAAATAACTACTGAATTGTAATTCTTGTGGTTATTTTAAAAATCCTTCTATGCTGAAGATGATTTTGAAAGTTTATTTTATATTTTAATTAAGTCTATATTGATCACTTAAGTATCATTAATGCCCTTAGTGACAATTTACACTTCAAATAAATTTAGTCTCTCTTAACATGGCATAAAAATACCATTTTTATCATTAATTATAAATATATTTGTTGTAACAATTGACAGGTTGTGCTCAAAATGAAGCACCACATATACCTATGACACAGATGAGAAGATTTCACTGAGTTCAGCGACTTATCATAACAGGCACTGTTACCTACAAACATCCTGAAAGATGCAATTCTGATTAGTGAAAAACAAACCAGCAAGAAATGGGTTAATACATAATTTTCCATGAAGAACTAGCTTTTGTCTTCATAATAGTTTTAATTAATTTTAGATTTTAAATTTAGAAGTTATTTTAAAGAAAGATCTTCATGGAAAATTATTTGGTAATCTGTTATAATATTTTATGGATAAGATATACTACACTTGTATGCAGTAAGACAGTGTTAGAATTTGAGAACTAATTTCAATAAGACGTAAAACAAATTACCTTTCTAACTACAGAAAAATCACACGGATAATGTTGCTTAAAAAAGATTTGGATTTCAAGGCAACCAAACAAAGCAGACATTCTCTTTCAATCCTATTGGCAGTGGATCGTTCATTTCCAGATGATATTTTTTTTAAAAAAATAACTGTCTGCTTCTTTTCTAAAATTACTTTAAACACAGTAGCCATCTCTTTGCTGTGCACCACCAAGTTACAGAATCTTGCAAGATATGCAACATTGTTGGTTTATTTTCCTAAATGAAATCCAAAAAAAAGAGACTCAAACAGAAAAAAATACTCACAAGACAACAAAGCTTCAAACATTGGTACAAAAGTCCAGTAAATGGTTTGAAAAAATAACTGAAAAATAAAAGATGAGATGAGATGAGTTAACCATAGTAGCTGATGCTTCACATGGCCAGTTGAAATCTGAGAACATAAATGGAAATTTCACTGTCTTCAGAGGTAACTTCACCCTCACACTTGAATCAGGGAAACATTTAGTTGCATGTTTGTATGCAAGAATTCTGTCCCACAACTCTTTAGTTTGTGAGGCAGGTAGAAAACCAGAAATACATAACAGTCAAAATGTGAAATATATATTTTCTATATCCTTGTATAACTCAGAATCTACATCTAAGAGGGAATTTTACTAAAAATTGTCTCCACAGCACAGCCTAATTCAATCAAATTACATCATCATCTGGTTTACATTTTGAATTTTCTTCTGGCTTTCAACTTTGATGTTTGTAAATGCATCCCAAATTCAGTTCCTTAACAATAGCACAATTGTGAAATAGCGTTGTGAAAATTGGCAGCAAATCAATAGAGTATAATGATACTTACTATTATTACTGTATGTTGCTCACTTCTCAACAAAATTCAACTGTGTTTTGGGATTTTTAGAAGTCATTTTCTCATTTACCTATGAATTTTTAAATTTTTTATTATTTATAATTTGAAAGTTTTCACAATAATATTATATCAACATTAATTTATAATTGGTTTCAGAATCATGACATCTGTAATATAGCACTCATGTGCAGAATTTACCACTTGAGCTTCCAAGGTACCATTCTATCTACCAGAATTAAATGTTTAGTAGTATAGCCATTCTTTAATACTTCTGTCACACTCTAAGACTTTTTCTAAAATGTCGGTTTTTTTTTGTTTAAAGCTGGTCGTTTGCCAAACAGTAAAATTAAATATGGCATAAAGCAAAGATGCAGATCAGGCTATTTTACTGCCTCACGTAAAAAAAAAATAAAATAAGAGACGCGTTGTGAGGAAGTAAAATAAAAATACATTTGCAATGAAATCAAAACAAGGGTAGTTTATACTACAGTAACAATATAGTGGTTAAATATGACAAGTAACCAATCAAGATTCTAAAAATAAGAATATTTTAAAAAATCAAGAACAAAGAAAAAACAAAAGTTAGAATATGTAAGAATATTTTATAAATAAGAGAAAGTAAATACTTTTAAATATAACTTACTAAACCTTTTCGATCCCGTATTTTGTCTTCAGTTATATCTAACTGAAACCAGATAAGGCCAAGAATGATGGAGATAAATATTGTCTTAAATATTTCAAATTTGGAAATAATATGAGATTTTGACTGCTTGTAATTCCTCCATGCTAACAAAAAGAACTGAGTTCTGAAGGTAGTAGGCCACTTTTCTTGTTTAACATCTTTTGTAAGTAAGTAATCCATCTCTAAGCTGCAGAATGAAACTGAAATTAGAAAGAAAAACAACTAGGAGTAATCAATAAAGTACAAAAAAACAGAAATAAAAGATTTAAATAATGAAATAATACAAATTTCTATTCAGATAGATCTTTAAATATATTGGCAACATATATTTTTAACATACTTTTCCACTCACTGAACCATAAAATCTTGTTCCAACATTTGCCATTTTAGCAGATACTGAGCTGATTTCTTCAGTTTCTCTCAACACATTTCAAGAATTTATCTATTTTATCAAAAATTTGTTGCTGACAGAATTTATTATTCCTTACTGATTAAAATATTAAATTTTTAATGCATTCTTTTCCCCAATGGTTCTAAACAATGGCTTGCTACTTCAAAAATTATTTTTAAAAATACAACAATCGTCATACCTGTATTGTTCATTGCCTGAACCTCAAATGGCCAGTTAGATGATAATCTAGAAAAGTCAATAATAAAATGTTTTATCTAGCAAACCAAAAGGAAAAATAAAAACCCTGTGCTGCATCACTCAAAGAAAAAATTGTCTGGTTGGGATTGATTGATTAAGTCTTAAATCTTACAAATGACCAAACAAGTAAATGCAAATAATGTTTTGGGCTGCTGTGCTCCAACTCATTCTTACAAAGAAATCTCAAATAAATACTATCTGTAACAAATAACAAATACAACTGGCTACACCATTGTTTTGTCAATCCTGCAAAACTTAATATGCCTTGTTCCAAGCTATGTTAAATCACAGCTTCAATTTTAAAGTGTCTCACCATTAATGACAAGTGCAATGATTAAAAAAATTACAGACTTTTGTATCTACAATGTCATTTTTTAAAAAAAGTTACACACATTAAGGGGAGTTAGAAATATTATAAAAATTCAAATATTAAATGTGAAAATCCATAGAAAAAATAAGAAAAAGCTTCTTATTATTTTATTATCTTTAATTGAAATAATGAAATACCAGAAAGTAGCAAACTAAAAAAATACAAACATTGTGAAAAGAAAGTATTGTGTAAAATCCCTTTGCTTTACACAAAAGCACTATATCATGATGCTGCCATGTTAAAATATCATTTGCTGATGTAAAATCGAGGAGTTTTACACCAAGTATCCTAAAAACTTCCTGCTGCTGCTGAACCTTATCTGCATTGATATAAGCCTACACAATGTCAATGATATTTGTGTCAAACTCTTCACTAGCCAAGTCATGTTTTTAGCACTCCATCAGCCACTTTACTTTCTAAGTATCATTTGGCTACATTAGCTGAATGATTCCAATCATTGCCTAGTTGGAAAATGAATGTTTCAAATACATGAGTTCCTGATGAAATTGAATTAAAATATAACAATCTGTATATATTCCAATCTTGAAAATATCTCCATTGCATTGACTTTTATATTCTCATATGGACTATCAAACAAAATTATCATTGACAGTTTCCAAAAATAACCCAGATTTTGATTCATCCACAAACAAGACTTGCTTCCAGTGATCTTTGTTCTACTGTTTATGTTCTGATGCCCATTTCATTCTATTAGCTTTGTTTCCTCTCTACAGAAATGGTTTTCAAACTGCAACACATACATTCAGATCTCTTCATGCTAATTTATCTTTTTTATGTTCTTGGCCTAACTACTATACCTGTATTTACAACAAGTTCATTTGCAAGATCTTTACTATAAAAAAAAAACATAACCATAGATATTTAGTACTGCTTAGGGTAGTTTAGATTTTTTAACCCTGTTTTATGTACTGTCAAAATTTACAATTTCAAACATTTTGAAATTATTTTTTACAGCAGCTGCAATTTTCCTCATGTCCCTTACAATCCAGAACCAAGATAAAAGACAATTACTTATAGTTTTAATGCGATACAGTTGTGCACTTCCTTACTGGCCACCTAAAAGCCAATGATGGTTATAGACATTATCACATCATGATGCATGTGTTCAGACAATGTATAAGATTTATAGATATTTAAGATTATTAATTCCCTATTATTAACCAGTTTGCATCCTATTTTTTCTGCTGTTTCCACATTTATTTTCAATACTGTAGATAAATTTAAAATGAAAACATCAGATGAATATTTTACCTTTGCTTTTCAGCTTCAGAAATTATTCTCTGAACAGTAACTGCATCTGCTTTCACTTGATCCACTGTTTTAAAAAATGTTGCACAATGAGATTGTAAGATATTATTCAAAAGAAAAGCATAGCAAAATATTCAACAATAAAACTATGGAAATTACTAGATGTTCAAATAAAACAGCTGGATGAAATGGCATTCCAGTCAGGTTTCAATTAAGCATCCCTAGTAATTTAAAGATTTTTTTTGATCAAGTGAAGTAAGAAATTTTCTTTTTTTAAAAAATTTTTGAAATAATATTATGAATAAGATGTTTCGTTGTCCATACTTTTATGACAGCTATTCTGTTTAAATTAATCTTTCCTAAAAAAACAAAAAGTACACCTGTTTTTTTTAAAACAGGTGACAAAATCGATCCAAGTAACTGTTGGTCAGTTAGCTTAACATGCAGGGTTTTAGAATCTTGTATTAAAGACAGCATGCAAAATGATTTACTTGAAAATTATAATACTAAAATTCTCAGAATGGATTCCAAGCTACAAACATTTTGTCTAAATATTCTAGGCATAACTAAATTAGTTGATGAGAAAAATCAAGTAGATGTTGCTTTTTTCAACTTCTGATAAAGTTTTGCATAAAAAGAAAAAGCCAGAGAAGCGGGTATTTTTGATACAGTTTGGCTATGGATAAGGAAAATAAACAGCAATGTGCAGGCTTAGATTGGTGTGCCTTTGAGTCACTTATTTTTAATTCATGTTAATGATTTTGATAATACTGTGGACATAAATATTTAAAAGTTTGCAGATGATACTAAAATTTACTCTAGAATCAGTACTGAAGTGGATACAAATAATTTACAGATGAATCCTGAATAATTAGATTGGTCAGTAAAATGAAAAAATTTAGTTTAATACTAAAAATAAAAAGTAAAAGTATTAAAAATGGATAGCATGAATTGTAGTTAATATTATTTGAAAGAAAGTGATGTGGTAAATGTAATTTCAAAAATAAAAATTAATATATTTCAACTATTAAAAAGTAACAAATATAAACATTAAAAATAAAGGAATTTTAGTCCCTTATACAAGTCCTTCATTTGCTCACGTTCTGAATATGTTGAACAAACATGGAGTCTATGTTAGAAAAGATATAAAATCATTAGTAAAAGTTCTGCATAGATACACCCAAATATTTCCAATTTTTAAACATTTAGAACATACTAAATGCATAGAAAAGATTAGATTTATTTAATTTGTGTCATAGATGTTTAATAGCAAGCCTGATATACAGGATGTTGCAAAAGTTGCACAATTCATAGTGTGAGCAGCCAGGTGAAACATATCTGCAAATGCTGCAAACATTCTTAATACCCATTTTAGACAACATTCCAGTGGTACAATAGGCAAATATATGGTTCCAACAGGACAGTGCACCACCCCATTTTGCAACCATTGTTTGTGACTTTTTAAATATAAAGTTCCAAAACAAGTGGATTGAATGGTGAGGTCCTATTAAATGGCCACATAATTAACCAGACCTCACACCCTTTGATTTCTTTCTGAGGGAGCATCTCAAGTCGATCATCTAAGAAATCAAATCCGAGTGTGCACAGATCAACATCAGGGTATTAAGAAATGTTCAAATATCAGGTGTACATCAAATTAAAAAGAAAAACGTTTTGCTAGTTAATGGCTGACCATTCAAATACTTACTGCAATTTACCCTATAGAGCACAACTTTTGCATCACTGTAAGGACTTTGAACATGTGGAAAACAAATTTTTAGGTTGCTTTTTCTTGTTTGTTATAATTGGGATCACAATTATAAACTGGTAAAGAATTCATCATGGAATTTTTTGTGGTAGGCATGTGTGTTCTCCTTTGCTTTGTTTAGGAATCTGAAACAAGGGGTTTTCTCCATTGGATGCCAATGTGGCAACATCAGCACCATGTGAGTTCAAAAAAAGAAGAATGAATTCATCAGGACTAGACATTTAAAAAACAATAATAAACAAACTTTTTTTCAGTAATGATAACATAAATTATTTGATAGTTCATTTCTTCCTAAGGGGTCTTGTATAAGCCATAATGATGTCATTCCTCCCTGTAAAAAAATTAAAGTAATCTGTGGACTAACAAGGTGGAGTTTAAATAGGAGAATTACTACACACATACATTCAGTGTTGCTATATGAGCAGCAGTAAGCAACCAGATGTGTGAAGTAGTAATAGCCTGCTACCTCGACTAAATCTGCATGGGATAAACTGGACTATCCATCAAGTAAAACACAGGTGACCACACTGTGTCAGCAAGCTTTACATTAATTAATGCTTGCTGGAAGACCAGGAGCATAGCTTTTTTAAAAAGTATTTTAATGAATCAAACATCTAAGTGTAAAAAAAACAAAAACAATAAATAGAAATTATTTCAACTTATTTTGTCCCCGTGACAATTTTTTTTGGCCATGAACAGATTTATAAATAATTTTTTTACTTCTGTTGCTATGGCTTTCAAAATCATAGTTTGTAAAAATTCTAAAAACAAAAATATAAATGCTTACGTGCAAAATCAGCTGGATTATAATGAGATTCACAATGTAATCCAATGCAACTAAAAAAGTCCATCATTTTTTTGGTTTCACCAAAATAAGCAACCTAAAGCAAAAACAAAAAAGATAAAGAAATGGTCTACAGCTTGTTGTATACAAAATTCTTAAATAGGTTAGAGTCTGCATCCCAATTAAGAGCAAACCTAGAAGTCACAGAAGCACCAGTTACTCTATAAAATTAACATTGCACTACATTTTTGCACTATCAAGTACAATGCATCTCTTAAATTTTTCTGTTTTCTTAATTTAGCTAATATTTACCAAAAATGCCGGAACTCTCATCTTCTTCAAGGCTGTGTGCACCAAACTACACAACTTTTGGTGACAACGCAATGGTTCTGTAATATATCCATCTATAATTTTAAAATTACAACTACATGCTTTATTTTATTTTATTAATTTATTGTTGCTGTTATTTGGTGATACTCTTTATTTCAAAGACACCAAATTTGCTTTGATGACTATTTAACATTTCTCAGCAAAATTAGTTAATTTTGAGTTACACAGACTGGTTTTGTCTAAAAAAAAAATTTTGCATCTATTAACTAATCTTTTTCTTGTAAATGCAAATTAATTAAGAGCTTATACCAAAACTTAAAAACAATACAATTAGTAATTTTTTCCCCCAATGCTCTATGTAACTTAAATTTCTTTTTTTTTTTAAATGACAGTAAAAGTTCATGTATCAAATTGCTTTGGACTTGATTGACTTTGGATTGCCAGAAAATTTGGATGTCTGGACATGACCTCATCAGATGAGCTTATTTCTTCTCATTTTGCTTAGTATAGTGTCTTTCTTTCTATTACTCGTTTATTTGTTTCAGTATAAAACTTGATAAGTTTATCTTTCTGTGCCAGTATATCATGCACAGTAGATGCACAAATATTTAATTCATTTTGTGATAAGTTTGTGAGAGCCACCACATGATCTAATTATATCTACCTTTTGATGTATATTAAGTACGACACACTTGCACTTCTTAACTGTAGTCTCTGTAGAGGCCATAACAACAAAATTTTCTGTACTTAAATAAAGTAAATGCAAAAATTAGGAGCATCAATAATTTTACATACACATGTTCTGGAAACAATGCTGGAAGTAAATGTGGGGTAGCTATAAACAATCAAAGATGGGACCCAAAAACAATTTCAGTGGCAAGAAATGTAAACATTCAAAACATAGATCTGAAAAATTTTGGTTCATTCGGATGTTTTGGGTTTAGAACCTAATGGGGGTATTTAAGCAAATGTGAGATAATCAGATTTTTTTGTATGTTTGATGTTCGGAAAAAACAGACTTTTACTGTACTTAATTTCTCTCTTATTTTTGGAAAGCAAGAGTGCTTTCCCTTGTTTAAAAAAAAACATTGCAAAGCTGGCTGTTTGTCATAGAAATTGGCAAAATCAAATGCTAAATTTTAAACCAGTCAAACTAGAAAGGCCTAAAGTCACAACTTTCTGTCTGAAATCCTGTTAATCAATCTAGAGCAAAGCAATCAAAAAGAAACCTTGTTTTAATATATATATGTTGCCAAATTGATCTATTTCTGCACAGATTTTCTTGACATAGTCGATATAAGAATTTAATAATTGCAGAAGCAAACGAACAAAGTAAGATAGTTAATTGACATATTTAATGACAACATACTCATTTGTAGCTGATCGTGTTAATTGTGTAATTAATAGCCACCTTCATTTTTTATGATCATTGATCTACTAAATTAAAGACTAAATTGAGAAAAAACCTGCAACTCAGACAGTTTTGACTAGTTTCTGTTTTCCTCATTACTATTTTCAACATAAGCGGTTAATAGTTAAATATCAAGAAATTCAATTACATGCTGCTCTTGTATGCTTCAGCTTCTGACCTCTTCAGTTTTGCTAACATAAGACTTTCACATATTTACTGATTTTCAGAACATTGTATAAACGATGTATACCACTGATATAATTCTTCCATCTCATTCTGGTAATGATAAATGTAGTTAAGCTAATCAAGTAAAGATATTCCATTAATGGCAAATGTTATTTGATCAGGAGACTTTCCTTATTTCATTTTTTTTTTAAGTAAACCAACTACAGCTATGCAATCATAACCACTAAAAGACAGGTATGATTGATTTGTCTCATGGTATGTTAGGCATTTTCATTAAATTTGTTGTCTTGTATCATCAAAAGTTAAAATTGCTTCATAAGATTAGGCATTATATCTCTAATGCTAAACATGAAAATCATCAGAAATAAACATTTTAAAATTTCTAAATCATGTTCTAAATGGCTGATGTAATCAAAAATTATTGCAAATTAGAAACATATCTAAGGATAAATATTTTACAAAATTTACTGTTTAAAAATTGTGAAATTAGGTATTTTACGTTTTTTTATAGCAAATTAAATAGCTTTCAAATTTTCCAATGTGAATAAGTGAAATATTAAATATTTAAATATTTATCTTTTTTGTTTTTTTTTAACTTTTCTTTGTATAATACAGTAATAAAAAATATAACAAGCTCATACTTATGAAAATCTGATTGTTAACCAATTGAAAACAGAGAGTGGAAAATCAGCATTCCAGAATGTAAAATTACCTCCTATCCACAATGAAAATCTGTTTACTAAACCCACCAACAAATAACTTACTTGTCCATTGGCAAGCAATAGCAGTGTGTTAAACAGATAATATATCTGGCTGGAGGGCTGATGTATTGTTGTTATGACTAATTTGTTAGAGTTCTCTGCATACTGTTTCAGCTGGATCATCAGTGTTGTGGCCAAGTTTGAGTCTAGACCAGATGTAGGTTCCTTAAAAAATAACTTCATTTTACAATGCAGTTAAATATTTTAATTATAACCATGCATTACAAAAAAAAAGTTACAGACGTTTTAAAAACTAAGACCAGGGCAAATCGGAGCCTATGTTGGGTTTAAAAAAAATAATAGAAAAGCATATGCACAGCAAGAATTTCTTTCTTTCAAGTGTAGATTATTAGGAAGCAAAATGAATGTAAATTTAGCTTGTTATTTCATTTTTTTTTAAAAAGTATCGGCCCCTTCTTCTTTCAGAAAATTCTAAACTTTATCTTAATTAGTTGTTTTCAGTGCAAGTTATTTCAAAAGCTGATTTTTCCTTAATTTATTGAAATTCTTTTTCGAAAGCACACAAGTGCATTAAAATTGTTTTAAAATGCATGCAAGCGCAATAATGCTGAGATTAACAAAACAATCTTCTTTTTAATATTTGTTCCTGTAATGTTATAGTATCATTAGGTTCTGAAAGCAAAACTGACCAGTTTTACACTATACAGAATGTGTGGAAAACTAGACATGGTCCTTTTTCCTTTTAAATCCTCAAATATAAAGTCAGTCAAGTTCATAGAAGACAGACATGCTGGAATGGCTAAATGCAATACACTTTTCAGAAAGTTAATTAAAGGTAAACAGTTGGTAATGAGCTTTTTTGTCAATAATAATAGTGACCCAAATTTTCTAAAAGGTGTAATATTTTTTTAAAAAAACAGTCATTTTGTCATGCAACATTATTAAAATTATTAGATGAAATATTTCAGCATATTAGAAAATTAAAAATGCTAAATAATATTAATATTCAGAGTAACCCTGGAGCAGTGAAGCTGGAGACTTACGTCAATCATGATGAAGTTACTCTCTGAAATTAGTTCACAAGCAATGTTGGCCCTCTTCTTTTCTCCTCCAGACAAACCTTGTGCTATCACTGTTTTAAAATAATAACCAAAGCAATTACTCCTTGTCAAAGAAAATAAAGTTAATTTTTTCTCAAATCTATTTTTCAAACTCAAGTAGATTCAGTGCTCCTATTAAAAATACATTTTTAAAAATTTTGATGTGAAAATGTTTTTTTCCAAACAAGAAATTTTCATTCTAGTCTCTATAGATTTTTTAACAAGTTATAGTTTCCTTTGTTTCAAATGTTTCTTTTTTTTTTTTTTGGTGTTAACTTCATATCATGCAAACAATTTTAAAAAATAAACAAAAAGGAAAGTTTTTACCAGTCAATTCTTAACTCTCTCTCAATTAACATGTTTTTCATCAGAAAACTGTTATTCTAATGTTAAGTCACTAACAGAATCCCCACCTATTATTATTATTTATTTTCTAAAAAAAACATATGATAATATTTTGAGTTTAAAAAGTGTTTGCATATTTCAGGAATGCACACAAAGATTTACCATGACAACGGTTGAAAATTAACCCTGAAGCTATCTACAAAGCTGGGTCTGTTCTTAGCTTTTATCCATGTACCTGCTATCCCATCAGCTCACCTGTATCCAAACACTTGTGCAGATCCAGAGCATCTGTTACTTGCTCTATTCTTTCAAGTTTCTCTTTCTTAGGCATGTATTCAGGTAACTGGATCATAGCAGCAAACTGTAAAACAGAAAAAAAAACAAACTTACTTACGTACCAGTGAGTTTTACCCTATGAAACTAAGTCTTTGCTTATTTGCCTTTTAAAAAAACATTCATACAAGAACTTTTGTCACATTTTCATGGTTCAGGGTTAATATCTTGCTTGTGATTGGAAAAAAAAGAAGAAACTAAGGACTAGACATTATTTTGTAAATTCTATGTACATGAATTTTTAATAAAGTTATTGCAGCTTATTCCAGATAAAACAAAAGAAAAAAATTAAATTAAAATTTACAGAAACTTCTTAAATTACATTTAATCAGAATGCAGATAAAATTTGTTAAGAATCTATTTTTATTTCTATATGGAGAAAAAAACAAAAACTGTATAGCCCTTAAAATAATAATGGTCTATGCTTCATTTAATTGTGTATAAAGACCTGAAGCATCTTGTTTAATAAAAGCTTGAAAAATAACAGCGATAATCGAGCAAACATCAGGAATGTAAAGTGGGTACAAATAGAAAAAGCTAGGTTTTTTAATGTGTTATCTGTGATTTGTCATCAACTAACTAAACCATCAAATGACACTTAGCTGATCCTTTCAAACATATGTATATCTACTCAACACCATTTAGCCTTGTTAATCTTAAATTTCATTGTCAATATAATCACTGCTCTGATATTCAGGTTGTCAAAGAGTGGCTGATGATTTAAATTTGGTCAAATTCCCAGTGAAGTTATGTAACCAGGTCCTACTTTAGCCATGAAAATCACTTAAGGACCTCAGGAATTCAAATGAAAATTTTCAAAGAGTCACATAAACAAAATGGAATCCCTGCCAAAAATCAAAACCTCATAACTAGATTAAACTATAGTAAATAGTTGATGCGCACAAGCACACAATCTTAAACTTGTTTTTCTGTTAATTTTATACACACAAATTCTACTTGTAATCAACAACTTACATAACAATACATTAATTCCTAATCAGCCTAGAAATGTGTAGGTGTGATACTTACATGTAAAGTTTCTCGAAGAGTGAGATTAGGCATAAAAATATCTTGCTGAAGAACATAACATATTTTTTTCCTCATCTCCTTTGTCATAGTTTGACCATTTATACCAATCCATCCTGAACCAAGTGGAATTCTTCCAGCAATAGTATTCAGCAATGTTGTTTTACCTGAACCTATAAGAATTTTTTAAATTTTAAAACCATACACTATAAATTTTGTTTGGTTCTAATACTGAATTTATGTCGAGTTTACAAAAGCTTATGCAATAATAGCAACTGAAGCAGATTTTTCTTTCTTTCTAAAGCACTTGAGATGTAGTTAACCAGTATAGCAATTTGTTTGTAATGCACACACACACTAGGGGCATTCAAATGCTCCAATGACACTGGGATGAAATAGAATTGCCATAATTGTATCTGGCCAAATTTCATTTGAACAACCCCAGTCTTCATAGAGTAAACTGTATAAATACAGTATTTGTTACTGATTGACATAGAACAACAACAAAAACAAACCAAATGTAAAAAGACATAATATAATTCAATTAAAGAAAAAATCTCCATTTTTAAACAGTTCTTTATTAAACCTGTAATCAGAAAAGAAAAGGGCAAACTTCTGCAATAACATGGCTCTAAAATACCCTATGCAAATACAAAGATACATTAAAATAAATAGAAGACAGGAATCAATTTACTCATAAAATTAAAATTAATCTCTTAAACAAAATTAATGTATGTAAAGTACCAGAAATAATTATGGAAACAGTGGAAAAATTGAATATAAAATGCAAATAACATGATAAAATTGCATCTCATGCAAAAATGAAATGTTCCATAGTAAAGTCATGTGTTGATATAGTACAGTGATTGGAGCAATCAGGAAGTGTCACATCTGCACAAGGATTATAAAAAGTATAAGCAGTGATATCATTGTAGAGTGGTGAATATTTAATAGATACTATGGCTTCTGGGAAGAAAATAGCATATGTCAAAAGTAGAGAAATCAAAGTCTCAGCTAGCAAACATTACTTGGTGCAGCTATCTACAGCTTCGTGTTTCAGAAAAAGCTGTATGAAAGACTCTGAGAAAGATAAGCAAAACTGACTGGTGACAATAGATGTAGTTGAGAAAAAAATCCCAAACTCTCCAAAAGTGATGTTAAGTACCTCATGATATATCCTCTGTGACAGATGACGAACTAGTACAGGTCTAGTGAATGACCTAGCTGCAAGCACGAATGTTGACATTTCTTCAAGAACAGTAAGATACACATTAGTGAGAAGTAGTCTCAATGGATGTGTAATTGTTTGAAAATCTTTGCTAAAATGAGGCACCGTAGGCAGCAAAAATGAAACAGTGGGATGACCAAACCTAAAAGGGTGCTCTTTACAGATTAGTCCAAGTTTGAACTATTTGGCAATAATCAATAACAGTTGGTTTGAATTCAAACCAGGAAGTAGTTAAAAAGTCAGTGTACAACAGCTACAGTGAGGCCTGAGGATACATCAATACATGTGCTATTGTGTATCAACTAAGGGTGTTTGTGATTTGAATAAAATTGAAGGTATACTGATTGACAACAAGGCAGGCAGGTTCTCATTCATCATGCCAATACCTCAGGAAGACATCTCATTGGGCAGGGATTATTTTTCAATAAGACAATGATCTTAAGCATATAACCAATGTGGTAAAATTCTTTAAGAAATGTAGAGGTTGACAGAACACTTACAAAGAAACCTTAGCTTGCACAAAGTCCTGATATTATGAATATCATTAAGGTTATATGGGGTTATATGGATGAATTGTGGAAGATACTATAGGATATTTAAAAAACATCCCACAATCATATACCAGCCTGCATGGGAGCATGAAAACAGGATGTTGTGCTTTATATAAACAAAAAGATTTACATACCAAATTCTGATATTCTGTACACCATTTTCATTTTTTTTCTGTAATAATGCCTTTTTTATGTAGTATATGTCTCACAATTGCAAAAGCTCATTATTTGTGCTTATCTTGTGTTTCCATAATTATTTCCAATACTGGATGTCAACTCATCAGTAAAAAAATGTTAAAGGAAAAGATTATATGAAGAAAGGATAATAAAAGTAATGGCAAAGGTTAAAAGTTCCATATTTTGAGAGTTCTTGAATTTAATGTAGAAATGCAAATAAAATCCTAATTTTAAATGGAAACTCATTTATATTAGGTCAATTTTCTTTTGTCTTTTTTAAAAAATGGATACCAGCCTTCAAAAATGAGAAGTCTGCTCAAGTTTTGGAAAAAGTGAAAAAATATATTAATACTAAAAAAATAATTAAATTATGACTTACCACTTGAACCCATCACAGCCATAATCTGTCCTGACACTACCATCCCACTGATACCATGCAAAATTTTTTGAGATCCTATTTTCACATTCAAATCTTTGAAAACCAATTTTAAAGAGCAGAAGTCATGATTTTCGTTATTCTCCAACATAGTTTGACTGGCTATAGAATTTTCTCTTTCAATGATTTTCATCTCGATAGTAGATGGTTTCTCTAGCAATGAAAAGAAAAAGAGGTATTTTTTATTTTGATTAAAAAATTTTATTTCTAATACAATTTAGTAAATCTTCCTGTATGCACATTGTTTTTCTTTCTGAGATCCAACAATATATTATACATACATGGTTAATTTGCCAAATGATGGTGATAGAATTCAAATCAACAGTGTCATGCCACCTTTTCTGTTTGGGTTTCCTTTCAGTATACAGACAGAATTTGCCTGCTCTTCCATCTTTTCCTTGAGTGCTTTTTTCTCACATACAGGATAGCATCAAAACCATTCTTTTTTGAAACACAGGATATATTTTACAAGTTAATATTAACCAATAATATCAAGCAAATCTAGCTATCTTTTCTATAAAATGTATTTTAAGATTTTTCTAAAATTTTATAAATGGCATATTATAAATAACTGCAATCTAACATTTTTAAAACTTTTATCTAAACTTATTGTCTAAAAATTAATAAAACATTAAAAAAAACTAAATATATGCATAAAGGTTATCAGATTATTTTAATATATTTATGTGCTAACATTCTAAAGTGCACCCACAATTTTAAACTGTTTCTTTAATTGTAAAATAAAAAAGTAATATTAGTGGCCGCTATTTTGCTTCAAGCTTTATGTTCTACAATATATGATACATAATAACACAAAGAAACTTTATCACATTCTCTCTTTTAACTGTCCTTCTCTAATGACATTTTATTTTTTTGTCAAAATGGTCATTTTTTAAAATTAAATTTTCATTTATTTTTCAGATTTTATTAAAATTTAAAAGAATATTAAAGTCCAAAATTTTAACAAATATTATTTCTCAAATCATTTAATGACATATTTTCTGCTTTGTACAGTATTTTATATTTCATGCATTTTGTTTCCAAATTGGTTATTTCACAAGGAAAAATCCAAAAGATTGTTTTGTGAAAATCTTTTCTTTTTTAAAACTATTTTTTTTGTTTTTTTTTAGCACACGTGCACACAAGAACTCCTTTTAAAACTCTCTTTCAGAGGCCAAAATGATTTTTCAAGACAAAAGGTTACAAGATAGAAAAGCAGTTAGCCACATAAAACCATTTTTCAAACAACTCACTCACAAAAACAGGTTCCACTCTGTAATTATGGAAAGAAAAGTTATGATGTACATGTGCATGTATGTGCTTTTAACTAACCATATTCAGCATGCAATGTAAATTCCAGCATATTTTAAAGGTTTAGACAAGGTAGCACCCTGTTCACCAAACCTGCTAAAGACTCACCACCTAACCGGCTAGATGATTTTGTAGACTAGGAAGTGATAATAGAAATTTGCCAACCTCAGCTTAGGTTTTTATCTCCTATTAATGATAGCATACATTTTGGAAATGGGAGATGAGTGAACTATTTGATTGACAAAATGCATAAGCCTCCAGAAAGCGACCATTTTAAATAGTGTTTAAGACAGAATATTTATCAGTTTTTTAAAAATCATAACTTTGAAATCAAGATTACACTGTCATCTATTCCAAAATACTGTAATAATAAATTGTATTACAAAGCCGAATGCTTAAAATTTGTATCAATTTTTTGCTTTGTTTTTCAGACTGCTGTGAAACCGAATTGACAACAATCAAAAAGGCAGTTAGCTATGGCTGGGAAGGAAGTTGGTTAGTTACCAAGAAAAATAATCCACAATCCAATGTCCAATTCCTAATGAAGTAGTTTAAAAAAAAAAAAAAATACAGGTTCGGTTAGCAGTAAGAAATGTTCTCTGGAACAATAGGTACCAACAAGAAGCCCTCAGAAAACCGACTTGCCCGCTTTCAAAGGTTATTTAAAGATTTGGAGTCATCCTGGAAACTTTAAGCATACAATACAGTTCTTTTTGTTCTGTCCTACAGCTGTTAGACACCGAGACTCCCTGGAGATCTGCAAACATCGGGCGTTTCTAGGGGCTAGATTCTGGCGATCTGGTTTATCCCAACTGTTTGGATTAGCCACATAACAATGCAACTTTAGAAGATGATGATGATGATGATGATGATGTTTTTTTTTTTGAATAAACTTCTCTCATACAGAATACATCTACTATAAATATTTTCCTCCTTTTTTTTTTTCTGCAAAGGTTTTCGTTATGGAATGACAGAGCAAATCTCCTTCATTACCTGGACTGACTGACACCTGTGATGATGGAGGTTCTACACAGAATTTCAAGCAGCGCACAAAATCCTTCAACCACAAAATTTCGCAAATGCGATTATCATTTTCTACCAAATTTAAAAAAAAAAAGAAGCTCTATGTACCATACCCAAGTGTCAAACCCAGTGCACTCTTTTCACAGATTCAGCAGCAAAGGTAAACCAATCCCTGTGCGCGCCTGCGTGTAAGGGAAAACTGTCCAGGTGTGTGGTGGGGGCGCACACAGCCATCGGTCAGATCCGACCAGAGCTCGACAAGGTCACCCACCATCTCTACAGCGGAAACCATCACCGTCCTCCGACAGTGGCATCATTATACATATGCGTGTTCCAGTGCATAGAATCCACGATGACAATAATAAATACTGAATTAGAGATTAAAAGATAATAATAATATTTTTGTAGAAATCTCGGAGATGTGCTGATCGAAATGCGATTATTATCTATTCACGTTTTTTATTTCCGATGTCAGAAATGATGCGGACGGGCGGTGTTTTTGCACTCCGGGGGTGAGTGAGTGAGGAGGGAGGGAGGGTATCCATCTATCCATCCATCTATCCATCCATCTATCTACACCCTAAATTGCCTTCCGTACCCAGCTGAGCGACATTACGACAGACCGCGCACGGTGTCGGTTCGCTCAGCTGGTTCTAGCATCAGCGGCATTTAGACCGGGGGGGGGGGAACTTTCCTTTAGTGCGTCTCTATGGTTTCAGACAAAACGAGACCTTGCCGAAGATGACAGCAGATTTACCTTCACGATTGGGCTCCGTCTCACCGAGGAGGAGGATGTAATTGTATGCAGCGCGGAGAACAGCTTCCCGCCTACACCGTCTCAACCTCCCGGTGTCAAACGATCTTCGCATTTTGAATTTTCAATGAATACCTTTAATAAAACCGAATTAGCGATGATGTTTGCTTCGTGGTTTATCTTATCAGCCCCAAGCCGAGTTCTCTTTTCCATACACAACCGGACTGACAACGAAATGGAAGTTTTCGTATAAGTCTAATTGTTTGCACATTTACGAAATCTGTTCAATATTTACTCATTTTCAGGGTCTTTTATTACAAAAATTTGCAGTACAATGATTTTCCCACAACTTGTGATTACTAATAATGAATATAAAGTAGTTTCAAAATTGTATATCTACCTTAAATACTTAAACATGATGTTGCAAGACAGGTTATTCAGCTGACTCTAGTATTCCATTTGCTTTGATTGCAGTCCTCATTACATTTTGTGCTCTCCTATGTTCTCTATGGAACTTTAGTTTTATTACAAACATTTAGGTTCAGTATTCTCTTAAAAGTTAAGGACCACATTCCTCTCCAGGACAGACCCAATGTTGTTTACTTTGTAAAGTGCCTTTATTTAGAGGTTTTTTTTTCCCATCTGGCAAAAAAAAATGTAGCCATTTTGAATAATGTTCCTCTCTAATTTAAATAAATGGGTTTTTTTGTATGATGTCAATACCAGCTGCATCTTGTTCAGATTTCAAAATCAATAATCTTTATTTATCAAACAATTAAACCCTGATTTTAATAAAAATAAAAGTGGTTTGGATTGGTATTTTAGGTTAAAAATTAACTAAAGTATAAATTCAAAACATTCTATTTGCTTATTGCCATTTTGTGTTTTTGGTAAAACTCACTGATAAATTTCAAGTGTTAAGGACATGAAAAAAATACATTTTGTTTCCATATCAATTATACTTTTAGAATCTTACATAATAAAGCAGACAGACCAAATTATTTTTTTTATTACTTGCAGGATGCAGAGCTTTTATAATTTTAGTTGACATATCAATAAAAGGTGCTTCATAGAATATTTATGCCTTTTGTAGATCTTGATCTTCATAACCCCAAAAATATTGTTAGGATCTGGATACAAGATGTTAGTATTTATTTATTTTTTGACAATAATAACAATTATACCAATATTAAATATTAAAAACAAAAACCAAAGTAATCAAAAAAATTAATTTTTGGTAAAAGGATAATAAAAGTTAATCTAATAAATTACTTTAGCCTAACAACATTAAATACTGTTCTTTTGTATCATGAACAAACATACTGAACATTATATGTTCAACCATAAAATGTGTGCATTTTTTGTATTAACTTTGTACATAAACAGCTAGTTAATACAAAAAAAAAATGGAGCTTACATAAAATCATGTATATAAGCAGATAACAGATAGAATAGAAAGACAAAAAGCGTGTTGTGTACATTGATTGCTGAATGATAACAAATTCATTCATTTATCCATATAACTTACAAACTATTTTAAAAATTCAGTTTTGATTTTAGACAAATTAATTGTCCTTTTCCCTGGTATCTCTAAGAAAAATAACTAACTATTGAAATGAAGTGGCAAAAAATATTCAAAAGAACTGAAATGATTGTAAAAACAGGTTTTAATCGTAAACAAGACTTATTCACAGTTTAGCTTCTGCTTTGTATTCTGCATGTTCACCTGAACTTCTGACATGCTTGAGTGCTTGCTAAAGTTGAAGGAAGAAGGAATTCTGTCAAGATATGGCATCATCAAATTCTTAGTCTCACATCAGATGCTAAACAGCACTTTCGTCAAACCAGCAAAAATAGCAGCTGTCAGAAAAGCTACCTATGAATCAATCATATGAAATAATCAATAGGATTAATCACATTTATCTAAGCATCTTAGCTTATAGATAAATTTTAAAAATACTTTTGTGAGCAGAAACAGACAATTCATTAGATTGTTCAGGATGAGGTCCATAAAAATCATCTTTTGATGTTCTGGTTCAGGTGAGGGAGGAAGAGAGATACATTACTGTATTAACCACTTTCAAAAGGCCTATCACAAATACTTCAGATAAAGGTACTGGTTTTGCATGCAGCCTCTGAGAGAGAATATGCTAATTATGGATATGGATCGGAGCAATCAGCTTAAACATCAAAGTGCATGACAGACAATTTTTCTTTAAATATGCAAGTAAATGTTGAGCTGATCATGCATGACCTGTTGAAGACGCATTTAACTTGACTTCTCTACTAGTCCATCAGCATTGGCTGATTGTACAGCCAGACAGAGAAATTCTAGTAGAGATTTTTTTTTTTTTTTGTTGCTGAAGAACATAAGTGCCAAGCCTCATGAGACACAGGAATGATGATTGTTAGCAGTAGCCATGGCACTACATAACCCAGCAGATGCTGACTGCAGAATATATAAAGAAAAAAAATTAATTACACATTTTCGTAGAAATCCACACATACTTTATTCTTATTTGGTTTAATAATAGTACACAAATTTTAAAAATGTGTTGTTTCGATTTAAAATTTCATTCTTAAAATGTTAATGTAAAATGCATGGAAGCCTTCATATTTAATCTCCCAATAAACTAGTTTTAATTAAAAACATGATTATCTAAATTAAATAAGTAAAACATAATATCCACATTTCTTTCTCTCAATACCAAGACTCTAAAATAAATAAAATGACTTTATTAATTTTCTAAAAAACTGAAACAAAATTTTTGGAGATGTACTTTAGAAAAAAATTGTTATGTGGGTGTGAATTGATTTTAAACAAGATAGCTTACCTTAGGCTATGGAAATTGTAATAGAGCATAAGATAAAATATCATCTTTCCTAAGTGATTGATATCACTTAAACTTATTTTATAATAATAGTAAGCATTTAAACAAGATTTATAATTTTTTGTTTGTAATTTTTAGATGCAGAGTAGACAGCATCATGTGCCTGATTATGAACATTAAAAACTTTAAATCATAACCTAATTTCTCTTCAGCTCAACACATTTTAAAAGATATAACTGTAATAACCAGCAGTTTGGAAAAATAGTACATTTAATTTCTTCACTTATATTACCACAAACAAAGGAAAAAATGTATGTGAAAGGCTGCATGGTAGTAATTATAAAATGTTTTTGAACTATGAATTGTGTATTAAACAATTATCAAATAAAAAATAACCCATCAGAAACTTCTGTTAGGAGTATTTACACTGCAAAGCAAGTTAATAAGTAATAAATAATAATTCATAATCTTAATAGAAATGATACTTGACACACTACATAGATTTGTCAAGTGATCAATAGGTAACAAATTTTACCTTTTTTCCCTCTCATTTAACCAGTCTTTCATGTGTTTTCTTTTAGAGATTATAAAAAAAAACAGAATTAAAAGGCAAAAATCAAATTCTAAGGAAATGTTTAAGTGAACAAAAGCAAACATGAATACCTAGATTTTGTATAAAAAAACCAGAAATCATAATTAATGAAGCAAATTACACAAAATGACAATTAGAAATTCTAAGTTAAATTCATCCAAAAGCCTTTTATAATCAGTACAGCCTATAGTAATTTTACTTCTAATCCAGATTTACACACAAATGCAAAATTCGCTGCTAGACCTTAATTTAAACCTATTAAAGTTTCCAAGAGGAGAGAACATGCATTTAAAATTTACCAAAAGAATTAACTTTTTTGAAAAATAATATTAAAAGTAGCTTTTCAAGTGTTTTCATTAGGATGATATAGTTTTAAAGTTTTGAGTTACCTCTGTTCAAATTTATTAAGAGTTTTCTAAAAAAGCAGCAGCAGTATAAATTGCCTTGTTTAAAAGTTTCCTTACAGAATTTTTTCCCCCTATTCTTAATATAGAAAAACAAAAATATTGCTGTCTCCAAAATAAAGGTTAAAACTGGGAATAAGGGTAAGGGCATATAATCTTAGCATGTTATGTGACAAAGGACTAAATCTATTCTGACCTAAAACTGACTCATTTCTGGAATAATCACTAAAATACAAAATTCGCTGTTTGAAAATTTAATCCACTAACACAAATAGCAGATGACTTGTACTTTTCACCTTTCTCAAAATAGCTGGAATCCTGTCTGACATGACTTCGGGTAAGATTTACCAAAATGGCTTCCTTTCTTCGTCTATCCACCCAACAAGAGGCATCAGGCAGGGGTGTCCCCTAAGCGCATGTTATACGTTCTGACTGCAGAACCGCTGGCCGCCATGATCCGGAAAAATCAAACGATCAGGGGGATAAATGGTGTCAAAATTCAGCAATACGCTGATGACACCACCCTCCTGCTAAAGGATGCGGCCAGCTTGGACGCAGCTTTCAGAGTCCTAGAGAAATGTGAAAGGGCCTCTGGGGCAAAAATAAACAAAAGACAGACCACCGCAGCATGGCTAGGGGGCAGTAGCAAACCCCTGCACCAATACAACATCAACTGGGTGGAAGACAAAATTAAGTTGTTGGGAATCTACTTCCCAACAAAATACAATACTAACACACTGCACGACAACTGGCAACCTGTGATTAATGAAGTCAACGCTTTACTAACCGCATGGTCCTCGCTAAACCTTTCTTTCTTTACTAAAACTGAATTACTAAACACCTATCTCGCCCCCAAAATCTATTATACATCTAAAATCATAGGGATGCCAGGCTGGGTGCGCAACGCCATAGACGCCGAGTTAACTCGGTTTCTGTGGCAAGGGCGTAAACACCTGGCAAATAAACAAATAATTAGACTCCCTCGGAGCCAAGGCGGATTAAACCTAATAAACCTAGAGAGCAAAATAGGTGCTCAACAAATATTAAACATAATAGATATCATAAGAAACGTAAACGATAGGCCAAGATGGCAAAAACTCTTTATTTCCCGTTTAGCGAAAGCATTTGACACCCTCGACGGGGTCGATGTTCTACTAACAAACTAAAACTATATAGAGCACAGAAAAACTTACTAACCGACTACCACATAACCGCACTCCAGCAATGGATCACTAGTAACATCTCTATAGGAACAGATAACATCGTAAGCCTAGCAGATACTAAAATAGAACTAGACAAATTATCCCAGCGAGACATCTACCTCTTCCTGTCATCATGACCCATCGAGGAACCGAATTATAGGAGGAGGTGGGAAGGTACCCTAAATTCAGGACCACTTCCATGGGACAGGATTTGGACTAGCTCCATTAATCGTCTCGTGGACGGATATACATCTGACATACACTGGAAATTAATAAGGAATGTTCTCCCCACAAGGGAAAACAAACATAAATGGAAATTAATTAACTCTCCCAAATGCCTCGCCTGTCATGATGATGATGAAACGGCAATCCATTGCTTGTTCTCGTGTCCATTGAACATAGAACTATGGTGCCTAGTCCGAGATCTGATTTTCAAAATTAAAAGTCCCCAGAACAAACTTACTTCATTCTGGTGCATTTTCGGTTTCAATAATAAAACTAAAAAGGACTGACTTTGGAACTTCCTGGTGTTTACCGCTCAGCGGATCGCTTGGGCTAGCTGGAAGGCTTTAGAAGGCGGTCAGCCTACCTCAACGAAATTACTATTCCAAAACTACGTAACTAATTGGTTACACCAAAAGTATGTGGTCATGAAATCTAGTATAAATGACAGACTAATTTTCTCTTCCACTTGGCTAATTAATAACGCACTAATGTCTTTGCTTTTAAATTAATGTAGGTTGCTGG
Organism: Nautilus pompilius; assembly: GCA_018389105.1. Lineage (NCBI taxonomy): Eukaryota > Metazoa > Mollusca > Cephalopoda > Nautilida > Nautilidae > Nautilus > Nautilus pompilius. Next base: position 665,745 of record JACATO010000667.1, read on the forward strand.
AAAAGATTTCTTCTTTCTTTCTCTACTTCTCCTTTGCTCTTTCTTCTTATGCATTGTATTTTAATTATGTAATAAATCCTTAAAGGATTACCTTTTTGAATTATAATTATACTCACCTCTTAAGTGATCACTTTATAACTTAACTTTTAAAAACTTGTAAAAATTACCAAACTAAATTCCCACCCCTCCCCTTCTTCAGTGTAAGCCTCTATTTATTTATAAAGCAATCCACCCCTATAATGCTCACATGGACTAACCATGAGTCTTTCTTCGTTTAATACAACACATCACTAGTCCAAATAAAAGATGATGATCAAAAGACCAATTACTGTGGTGTGGAATGGGGCAACAGATGCTGTGATGACCAACACCACAGCAGATGGGCTACTTCCCGGCGTGACCACCTGCCAGGGAACCTCCGGTCCCCCTACGATGGAAAAAGAAGGAACACAAGTCATAAAGACTTTCTGTTCACTTCAATGTCATCGGGAATCTCTGATTCCCCCATGAGGGAGAACTAAATAAAAATTAAAACGGAGGGAGAACATGTCCCCATCCATCGTCCTACAAAAATAAAAATAGAACTTTCTCCATCCTTCCACTTTGGAAACTGAAAAATAAACAGTGGCCAAACTTTCCCTCCAGAACAAGGACATACAGAGAGAAAACTCTGTTCTAGAGAGTCCAGCCAGGATAAACCTACCCCTCCTGCCTGCAATATGAGGGAGTTGGGTAGCCCGCTGCTCTCGCTAGGCTGAGGTACATCCTAAACAATACACAGGCCGAAATAAGACCTCTCTTATAAACAGCTGTGACGGCCGGTCATGGAACCGATCCAGCTACACCCACATACATATGCAACTTCACAAACACTCCCCTAAACACCGCACAACACCAAAAAAAAAAAAGAAAAAAGATTTAATTGAAATAGAAACTTGAATGATAAACTACAACGTATACAGTAGCAGACAGAAGTTTAAGAACAATGAAAGAACATACATAAATTGGCATGAAAAAAAAAAAAAATTCCAGCACACACTTGCTTTTCTTAAATTATAATGGAATTTCATAAAAGTTTATGAAAACCATTAGCTGCTTATATCTGAGGGTTTCCAAACAATCAGTGGAATATAATAAACAATGCATAACTTTTTAGCATTCTACAATGGGTTAATTCAACAAAACATGCTTGGATCGTGGAATTGTTCAAGCAGCATTCATATTCCAAAATTGCTAAGTGGATTAAATCTTTGCCAATATTTTCATAAACTGGTGTATTCATCTCGTGGACTCCATGCATAAAATCTAGCAGGGCTGTATTTGATGTTTATGGCCATACAATAACACTATGTAACAAATTTCAACTTTTTGTTTTCCGCATATGTATAATTAGGTGTTTCTGGTTAGTTTTTACACGCTAATTTCAATGGTATCATCTGTTTTTCTCTAGCACGTCTAGACAGGGGCGGTCCGTTTTGGTCCGAGTGCGCGTTTGTCAAATTTAGTTCAGGACAGTATGTTACATATATAATGTATTTTTTCGTTCTATTTTTCCAGATATTATTTTTTTCCTGAATTTTTCGTTCAATTTTTAATGGTAGTTTTTTGAAAGGAAGAAAGTTTTTCTAAAATTTGCTGTAAAAGAAATTTGCTCACTTGAAGTGAGTCACTTCTAATTAATTTTGAATTGAATATCAATATTTTCTCATTATATATTTGATAATTTTTATTTTCTAATAGTGATTTTTTTCAATAAATAAATAAATAAAAAATGAATTTTTTGGAGGTTTTGAAATTCTACGTTATTTAGAGGGCGGCACAAACGCTAGCTACGCGCCTGCGTCTAGATCTTTTGTTATTGCAAGTTAAATAGTTCAAAGGATAAATACCTCAAAGATTTTCATATGTCCCACTCAGTAAAAGTCAAGATTTTATACTACTTTTCAGCGAGAAACTTTTTGTACAGTCATGAATGGTTCGATCACTTCCGTCATCAGCTTTTTTCTGTTTGAAATGTGTTGTACTACGCGAGGGTCTCTTGTAGTTTGCACTCGATTTTCTCTGAACAAACCAACAAAAATCTCCCATCATAGCTAAATTATATCTGCCCTGATATCGCTGCTCCATGTAGGAAATTTCTTGATGAAAACATTGTGTGTTTATCACTAATGCTTCCCATATTCTGGGGAAAGTAGTCCAAGTGTGAATATAAAAAAATGCATTTTAAGTGACATGCGGCAACCCATCACATGGTAATCTTCGATAAGTTTGGTAACCAGCTCTATGTAGTTTTCTCTCTTCTTATTGCCTAAGAAACCAGTGACAACTGCTTTGAAGGATTGCCAAGCATTAAGTTCCAATTCAGTCAACTGCTTGTCAAACTCTGGATCATTAAGAGTTTTTCTGATTTAAGCCCAGTGAAAATCCCTTCTTTCAGTTTGACATTACTCAGTTTTGGAAATTTTGTTCTGAGGTACTTAAACCATTGCCTTCCTTGTTCATAGGCTTCACAAAATTCTTCATTAGACTTAATCTGATGTGCAGTGGTGGTAGAAGAATTTTTTCAGGAGCTAGCAATGGCCCGCTGCTACTGAATTTCTTGTTTCAAAAGTAATAGAAATTAACAAACACCAATGTATATTAAAGAACTTCTACTTATCAACAAAAGATATCTATTTAATATTTAATTTAAAACCCCAGCAAAAATAAAATAAAAGTAATAATCTAAAAAAAGTAAAATTCAGTGAAAGGTTTATATACAGAATTCAAAAAACGCAAATGTAAAATTTTAAATTAAGTTAATGATGCTTTATGAAGAGAAAAAAAAGATGCTATAGAATAGGCTAAGAATCATTGAAAGATATGTTACTGTAAATTAATGCTGCATTTATTTAAATCAGTAATTACTAAACATAAGGGTTGGCAAAAGTGAAATCCAACAAATGTTTAAAATAGAGAAAAACTATTATAATGAGCTTAAGTTTTGAAATGGCCAAAGTACACCCTGTTGTTGTTCTTATACCTGAAATAAAAATGTAAGACGACAAAAAAAAAACAACAAATTTGCCAAAAAAAATCTTTTATTGATTCTTTTGCAATGACAAAAATTAATCATACATTAGAAAAGCAACACAAAGAATTTATCATTATCATATACTGTCAAAAAGCTTCAAGAAACTAAATTTGATCCCAAAGATGATTAATTAATGGTTTCAATGGTGGCAATTAACCTGAAAAACAAAGATGATAATTGTTAAAAATAGTACGATTTTCTTAAGTTCACCAAGGTAAACAGACTAACTTAAATTTAAGACTTTATGTGAATTTATAACCTTAAATCAACCACAATCAACACTATACACAAAATAAAAAAGTTTATTTCATAGTTAAGAGTTCAAGTAAAAAAATTTTTTTTGAAAAATCACGTGTAAAACTATCTGTGCGTCCATAAATACCAAATTGTGAATCCATCTGTGCACAGATAGATTCACAATTTGGTATTTATGGACCAATAACCATATAGAGAAAATGGTAAGTTCAGTGTTTAGAATAAAATAGTATTGGAGAATAATTTGGAACACCCAATGTAGAGGCAGTGCATCAGACACTGACCTTGGTCCTGGTTATGCTGGAATTAAGAACAAAATACATCATGAAAATCACTAAAATATGAACAAACCAACTGGGGTACCCAGCACTGCACAGGAAAAAAAAAAGACTTTTATAAAAAAGTTTTATATCAATTTCAAAAGCAGAAATTTTGTTTGTTTAAACACACAATTATTGAATGAACATTAAATTGATGCTAATGATACATTTCTTAAATTTTTATAAGCTGTACACTTAAATTAACTTTGTTCCATAAGAGCCTCTTTATAGACAATGTTTTTAGTTTTACCTTGGAGTGAAAAGCAAAACAGATTTTTGTTTTAGCAAACTCTTGAGCATCCAAATTGAAGCCAACAATGTTTTATTGATGGTCATGCTGACCTGAGTTTTAAAGGAACTGGATTCTTTTGAATTCAAAGGAAATGAGGCCAGGTTCTGGTAGGTATGGATCCTGTCTTTGATCCTAAAGTACTTTCACTTTAATTTGAGGGTTAGGTCACCTATTTTGAATGAGTACAGTGATCTAAGAGTAATCTATAGGGCTTTTGAAAAGAAGCTTTCAAGACCAACATGTAGTAGCTTAAAACTGTTCTGAAGGCCTACACCCAAAATATGGGAACTCTGGATGCTATGGTTCAACCATTGAGAGAGTAACAAGCAAATGTACAAAGTACAAACACTTGAAACTATGTATTAGATTATCTAGCCTTTTCTTCTTTTTTTTTTTGTTCTTTGCCTTTAAGCACATGCCTAAGTACTTTAAATTTAGCAACTTAAAAACCAGATATCCATTCTGAATGTTTATGCTCACGATTTTTTGAGAGGAAACAGATGTGTTCAATAACAGTGAATTATCATGAAGTGCCATCCCTAAAAATGTGGGCATGGTGACAGGAAGAACTTAAAGTTCTTCAAATCTACTGACAAAACATGGATAAAAAAGCCAAAACAGCATCTTATGAGGAGGACAAATAAAGCAGGCTGTAAGCCTCATGTTAAAATTAAGATTCTAAAGTATATACTTTGTTTTAAATGTCTAAATGAACCAGCTTATTTCCAGCCATGTGATGCCTAAATATCTAGAGGTTTGCCTTTCAGCTATCTGTGGTGTAGTCTGCCCTTAATCTGGACATGGTTCAGGAAATTCTGATGAGGGAAGTTCTTTTGGGTTATTCAGTAGTGACAAAGTATTCCAAGGATTCTTCTGTGAAATTTCTTCCATACATTCCAAAGGTGTATGCTTATTGAAGAATTTGATTGGACTGTCAATACTGATGACCTAGCATAGTTTTCTAGTTCAGACTTTCCTTTGCACGTCCTTTTATCAGTACTAATAAAATAAATACTGCAGAAAGTTTCCAGAATTTAAATACAGCTGACTTCATTTCACATGTTAAATACACAGGGAAAGTGTTTATGAACTGGATTCTACTAAGCTTTACTCTTATTTTCATAAAGTGTAGACTCCAAGAAATGTTTCAATGAATGGCAGCTTATTCCTACACATTATCATTAGTTTTGTTTGCTGAATTTTATGTACGAGCCTTTTACAAATTCCCTACTCTACAGGCAGTTCCACCCACTTTTGCAACTATAATCTCACCAGCAGCTATAAATATTTTTTCACTAACGGTGTCTCAATTTACTTTCTGGCAATGACTTAATTTTCAAACTATAAATGCACATAACAAAGTTAATCAGAAAACCTCATTCTATTACAAAAAGAGAAAGATTTATTTATTTTTTTAAAATGTGAAATATATAAAAACAACCGCAGAAATGATTTTCTCAATGAAAACTTTTGTTACAAAAGAGCAAAACAGGCAAAGTGCTTAACTCCTAAAACAAGTATTGTAGGACTTAAATGCGAATTACTCAAATTTTTGCGCCTTTTCTGTGCTTTGTTGTTGTTGATTGAATATACTTTGAAAATGTCGAAAAGGCCTGCAAAAACCTCTGGAGTTCCTGTAAGCTTACCGTAGTGATAGCTTACCTTTCTGATGGTTTCATGCACAAAATGATTTTAAAATATTGCATAAAACTTGCTGAAGGCTATATGTATCCATATGCAGTTATAATGTTGTAAATGAACTTGTGCCCAGTCCCCACTAGTCACTGGGTTAGCTATCAAATTATGCTGATAATCTATATTCCAAAATCCGAAAAATTTCAGAATCCAAAACACATTTGACTCAAGGATTTCGGATAAGAGATTCTCAGCCTGTAGTTGACTTAGGCTGCAAAAGAAAAGTAGTAGTAGTAGTAGTAATTTTTTTTGAAAACTCAAAAATATGAAAAATATATTCAAAAGAAAAGATTATACTTACTATATCATCAATCTTCATCAAGCTTCTAACAGTTTCTGCTGCAAGGAGAACTGCACTGGTGGAAACCAACAGTGGTTGCACCACATTTTCTTCCAAAATGTTAGTAATTGTTCCCTGAAGAAAGGAGAACCAAAATGCAAACTTAAATTAAAAATAATAGACCCTAAAGCTTAGTTTATTTTATATTAAGCAAATACATAGCTGATATAATATGCCACATATAGAAAAAAGGATAAATTATACATAAATATGTAAACAGGAAATGTCTACCATACTAATGCTATTTCAACGTTAGTTTGCTGCAGAAAATAGCATATAAAGAAAAGCAACAGAATAAAATTACTTTTTTAGTGCTGTGCTGCATCAAATGACCAGTACGTCATGTCAGTACAATGATAGATATCCGTAAAATGGCAATGTGCCTGACAGAATTGAGACATTCTTTGACAACCACCAATTGTTCTTCTTTCTGCCGCAATGATACTTCCACCTCCATACTCACCATGAATTGCTAAAGTGGGACTTATCAAAGATAACATACTGCCAATACTTGAAGGTCTTGCCAGGTATCCTTTGACACACCTCTATATTGAAGTTGAAAATGATGTGGCAGCATTTTACATCATGTGAAAATGGGAGCATATCATGTATTAATTTTCAACAAGAGTAAATATGGTGAGCAATTTTTATACCCTCTGTCACTTAACTTTCAGTAATTTAACAAAATGTGCCCAACAAGCATTTCATGTCATTTTATGTTATAATAGAAATCAATTTCTGATCCTTGTGTCATTAATTTATAAACAGTCACACTGTCCAGTTATGTACTCAAAAGCAACACCTGGCAGCATATTGAGTTGCAGCATCAATATGGTGTCATTACTATCATTTGGCTTTACAGGATCTAATCTTGTTTGACAAAGTGAAACTTCTTCTAGTCCTGTAAAAGAATCTGAAGTAATATCATCCCAAATCCCTGACAAATATTCTTCTAGTATAGATGGTTGTCAGAAGTTTCTTGACATTCCTGAGGCCTGCTGTGAACAAAATGATCATACAAATTTTGCCAAGTCAGCATCATTCAACTTTCAGAAACAAGAATCAAACAAGTAGTAAAATTGCTATAAATTCCCATCAACTCTAGACTGAATTTTGTCTGTCTTTCAATGATTTAGAAATGAAAGCTACTTTATACAGATCCAAATTTTTAATTTAAAAAAAAAAAAAATCAATAGAAACTTTCAAAACTAAATGTAAATATGCATAAATTCTTTAAAAAATACTATGAAAATAAATTCCAGTGAAGACCTATTTTTATTGCCATATCCCATGAATTTGTTTCACACAAAACCATAAAATTCAATTTAAGTGAAAATTTTAAAATAGATTCTCACAGCTCCCTATTATTTATAACGTTTAACACCACTATATAAAAAAAGCAGCAGGATTGGGACTTTTCAAATCAACAATAAAAATTACCACCAATGTTAAAGGTTTTGTTGCCTTTTTATTGTACAAAGTCCCTTTGAAGGTAACCATGTATTTCTCTACACTTTTTGCCAAAAATGTATTTTTTGTTTTAAATTTTCCTTATACAAAACGAGTGTGTGCATGAACAATGGAAAAAAAAATTTTTTCCAATACACATTACACTTTTCGATGGTAGATATAAATGTTGACAAAAATGCAGTACCACTTTCTTTGCTCCAATTTGAGGAGTATGAAAGCCTTTGGATATCAGAAGTGTGTAAAACACTGAACAGACTGTTTGTTCTTAGATTTATTTGTTGCATAGACTGTCAGCAGCAAAAGAATCTTGACAATAAGAGCAAAGTGTGACAAGTAATGATAGCAAAATTCTTGTCATGGTGTCACTTTTAAAGACCTTTCAGGCTGTTTTGTTTCAGCAGTGACATTCACTGCAGCAAATTTCAATATAATTTTAATGCAGATGCGCAAGGAATGTTAAAATGTTTGCATAATTTGATGACGATCCTGGCCACACTATGAATAGTTTATAACTCAACCTTGATTAAATGTACAAATAATGAGATCTATATTATCAGCAAGGTGATATTGTACACAGTGCATCTGCCCACTTAGACATCCAACGTGCACATAATTTTACACTTGAATTGTGTAAATTTTAGTTACGTAAGGGTTTCCAAATGACTATGGCAATGCATAACTTTGAAAACAATTTTTTATTGGTTGTAACTTGTTAACCACAAAGACATACTTGTTTATACTGGGAATGGTGATGTCTGATATGATTACTAATTATAGTAGCTGAAGACATGTGATAATTAACTACATACATACAATGTTTTTTTAATTTCAAAAAAAAAGTTTCAAGTATTAGTCTTGAAAAAGTTGTGAAAATGGTTTACAATGAGTTACTAACCACTATTACTCTTGTTTTATTTAGCTCATTTCCCAATCTTAAAAAACAAACTACAAAACATTTTTTAAAAACTTAGATGTCTAAACAAAACACTACCTTTCTGACATTTATGCCAGCAGTTTTTTCTCCTTTAGCATGTCTGTTGCGAAGATCTGTGACTGCAGCTATTGAATTAAGCCCACCATTCTCTGCTAATGTGAATGGAATAACTTCCAGGGCTTCAGCAAATGCTCTGAAACAGTACTGCTCTAGACCTGACAGCGTGTTAGCATACTGCATCAACTTCAAGGACAGCTCTATCTCTGGAGCTCCACCACCAGCTATCAATGCTCTAGAAAATAGAATTCACCAAACCAAAGTTAGGGTTAGAAAATACTAATTTCTAAAATAAATACAAAGACATCTTTGAAAGTTATTTTAATCTCCCACATTCCTTTCTAAACTACAACCTATTAGCTACAACTAAAGGGGGGGGGCTTTCATTAAGTAAAAAAACTAGAATTAACAGCCGATGAGAGAGCATGATAATCACTCGAAGTATGCCACTGAATTGAAGTAAATTTAAAGCTACAGGAGCACACTGATTTTGTTCTATAACTACATTGTTGGATAGTTGGCTGGGAATTTCATCTTTCAAACAGGAGGTAGAATTAAAACAAAAGGCCACCATTTAAAAAAAAGAGATGAAAAGAAATAGTAAACTTAAAGCAGTATGAATTTAGTTGGCATGTTCAAGATAAAAAGGGATTTTCGCATTGTTTACTTTGCTGAAGAGCTAGCAAAACAAATCTATATGCCAAAGGACACAAAAACCATTCAAAGTTTAAGTGTACTTCCATATTTTATAATTTTAAGATTAAACAAGTTCTTGTTTGAGATTTTCATGATATCGTATATTAGTTGTTTAAACTTTTGCTGTCCTTATATTCAGCTTTAGCAAAACAAAAATAATTTTAAAAGAAAATGATTAAGAAAGTCTTAAACATAATTACTTAAAGTATGACACTGCTCCATGAATCTTTTACTTGTTTAGTTTGCTTCTAAATTTCTAGAAAAAGTTTTGATCACTGTTCATTAATACCTGCTCAATGATAAAAGACCATGCCTGATTTTAATCAATTAAAGAAAATTCAGGCATTGAGTTTAAGTAACAAAAATAAGAAAACAAAAGTAGCAGCAAATTGAAAATGCAAATAACCTGAACTTCCACTTTAGTTTTCTCCACCCTCTTACCAGTGATTTTTTTTTCCTATTAAAAACTATGCTTATCAACTCCATGATTAGATTTACTGATTCTTCCCATTTTTTTTCATTAAAAACTATTTTTTTTTTCTTTCTGCACCATGCATAACACTTTTTAAAAATTAGGTTTTTAGCTGGTGTTATTAAAAAACAAAAAACACTATTTCATTTATTTTAATTTTAGCCTAAGATTATCAACTTTAGTAGTAACTACTAAAACTGAAAAAGATTAATGCAATAAGTTGTCTGATGTTTACTAACAGGAACAAATTGTCTATTAATTTTTAATTCTGGATAATTTGTTGGGTATTTAATTTAAATAGCAATATGCAAGCATGTAGAGTGAATTTTAAGTTATGTTAAAAATTATTATGTATTTGGACACTAATTCTTGCATCAAACAATTTATTTGCAGAAAAAATTGTGAAAATTGTAGCAAACTACTTTTGCATTATTTTACACTTTCATAGAATACATTAGCATACAAAGAATAAACCTCAGCAAAATAAAACCTAAAGGCTGGCTTAATGGCAAATATAACATTGTAGAGAAAGAGGTATCTTGTTTTTAAAAGGATCTTTCCAAAAATGTTTAATTTACAAGCACTTTTTCACAAACAAAAAAAAAAAAGAACACTGCCTAAATTGTTTCCCCAGTTTGTTTGAATGCAACCATTCTTTTTTTTCTAACTAAAATAACGCAAGATTTATTCTGCTTGGTCAAACCATACAGCCAATTGAGTGAAATCTATTCTAGTAAACTAAATCTGTAAACAAAGATTTCCCAGTTTGTATAGAAATGAGAAATAAATGTTGTTCAGGCTGATATCAGTTTCATATTTCAGAAAAATGATCACCTCTAGTTACTGTGTACAAGCACCAATCTTTATCATGCTGAGAAATATTCAAAACAAACTTTCCACAAAAGTATTATTCAATGAATAACAAAGTAAAATAAATTAGTCTTCCATAAAATTGATAACTTTATTTTCAGAATTTCAAAAATATTTTAGAACATTTAGTTTTTTTTTTAAAGCAATCTATCACAGAACCATGCTATTAACTCAAAATGGTTAAATCTCTCAAGAGATAATCAAGCAAACAAATCATGCTTCAGAAACCAATATGAAGATATAATGATAGAGAGAAAGAAACAAAAAACAAAACTTTTACAGAAAGAAATTAAAACTTACCTTTTTTTGACCAAGCAACGGATAACACACAAAGCATCATGGATTGAGCGATCAGCTTCTTCCAAAACCAGTTTATTAGAACCACGTATTAACACAGTTACATTTCTACCATGATTAGCTATTCCAGTAATCTGAAAGACAGGCAAATTCACATCATTAGTATCGCTGTTATTGCATAACAGGTAGAAATAAACTAAGTTTGAATTATTTCCTAATGATTACTGTCACTTGGAAAGAGCCAAATATTAATAGTTTAAATTTCAGCAAAGATAATCTTAAAACCAGAAAATATTTTAACAAACTAGAAGAAACGTTTTTATTGATTAACTATAAACAGATTAAATTTATAGAAAACATTTGATCTCTGTACCAAATAAACTTGAGTAGTTATTTGAGAAGAATTTTTATTTTATTTTATTTCTAAATTTTAAGTTTAGAAGAAAATACATTGGTTTCCAAAAGTTAAGCAAAAAAACAAAAATATTTCCAAATGTTTTTTGTACAATGTGAATCAAATCAAGAAACAAGAAATTCTAACAAAGAATGTAAACAAAATTAAACCAGAGTGTTAATAAATGTACCACCCAGTAACATGACTCAGCTTTGCATGCTGCTTATAATCTTATCAACAAGAACAGTAGACGATGAAATCCATTGTTTTTATCTGAGTAGTTTGCAATTCTTGGAGGGAAACGAGCCTTTCCAGAGGATCCCAAACTTACTATAGGTAATGGTTTGGTCTTGAAGATATTAGTCAATTACGTGCACTTTATATGGTCAAGCATTATCGTCCATTAAAATAAACTTATCTCCAATTGCACCTGTGCATGGTCTGACAGATCCAAAATTGTAGCTTTATTCCACACTTGAATTGGGGTGGTTTGTATGCTCACCCAATTAAATTCCTGCACAGAGCATCACACCTTCACCACCGTAGCGGTTCCCTTTCTTGATCTTGTCTCTATAGCCAAGAAACCACACATTCAAATTTAGTCCCTTGGTCTATAATTGACCAGCTTTTATAATACCGATAGCTCTCCACCTTAGAGAATCTTTCAAGCAAGTTTTTTTTTTTCCATGTCTTTATACCAAAGCCAATTTACCTACTGGAATGTATTTAAATATTTCTTTGATAAAAGTTGTTACACAAAGAGGATTTTTCTTAACTTTGGTGAATAAAACTTTAGTAGTCAAGCAATTAACAAAAATGGTTAATCTTATTTTCAAGTAAACACTCATAGTATTTATTTTAATAAGTATACCTTTACAAGCTTGCCTGTCCCAGCTTGTACTTCCTCCACCAACTCAGCACTTCCCAGATATTCTGGGAGAAAATGATCCAAGCTTGCAATAGGTCTACAGCCCAAGCCCTGAATATTAAAGAAGTTTCAATGCAAAAGAGAGGAATCTATTACAGCAGAACCCCGATTAGCCTAACTTAGCATTTACCAAACAAGATGCTACAATTCAAATTAGTAAAGGATAGTTGACAATACTCTTACCTCATCAGATTATGGTTACCTGGCAATTATGTGGTACATATGACAGCTTTTCAATGTTTCTGTGCCTCAAGCACTGTTTAATCAGCCACTTGTTTAATCACACAATTGACACAATAGCTATCAAACTCAGATAGTAAACTAGTTTTGCTTTGATGCTTGCCACTCATCCATCTTTTCAGTTTTGCACAAGTCTGCTTGTGATAATTTATTAACTGGACTATGTTTGTATTTAGTGTGCTTCAGTTTTGTGAGCCAACAATAACTACTGTGAAAGGTGAAAGAACTGTTTTGTTATTTAAACACAAACCAGAGTTCATAAAAGGGCTGAAGACTGAGGAAGTAGTATCAAAATTAGTAGCAGAGTTTGGAATTGGAAATACTACTACTAAAGACTTAAAAGCAAACCAAATGCACCTGGAAGTTTACAGCATGTTCTGAATGGCTTGAAAAATTCATTTTAATGCTATTGTTGCAAAACATGAGCTTGCTCAAGACTGAGTCCATAACTGTGATGAAACAGGATTACTGAGAAATCCTTCTTTCCAAGACTCTGGCAACAATGTAATGATTATGGCACATAAATTGAAGTTAAAGCTTGGAAATCCAATAATCTTTGAGCTCTTAAAAACACTAACTGCAATGCTCTTCCAGTGATCTACAAAAATTTGTGCCAGAAATATTTGAATCACAAACTTCATTACTTTGGATAACATACTTGCTACCAGATGATGAAGGACTCATAGCAAAAGAAACATTCAGACGTTCTTTCCACCAATGTCCCTGCATTTCTGTAGCTCATGAATCAAATATCCAAGTACATCTATTGAAATTGCTTCTTTCTGACAATGATTCAGAATAGTTTCTTGAGTTTATGAAAGAACTCATTTTAAAAATGCATTGGGGCCAAAGCAGCATGGAAAAGTGTTAAGGAAAGGACACTGAAACATAGCAAAAGTTCTGGCTGAAAGTATCCAGCTGAAGATGAATAGCACAATGATACAACTGATAGTTGACATGAGGGACTTGTTCAAATTTTGAGATCCCTGAATGCACTTACGTCAATGTGCGATATAAATGAATTGTCTAAAGATGATAATATGGGCTGGAAAATTCAAACAAATCTTGGCAGATGTGATGATTGGCATGCAAATGTTGCTACTATAGTGCATGCATAACACAGAAGCTTGTAAACAAACTCAACCAATAAAACACTGCAAACTCCTGTAAAAACACTAACTTCTTTCATTTACTGTATTTAAAATAAAAAAAAGCTCAATTACCCAAACACCCCATATTCTTTAATTCATAAGTTTTATAAAAAACAATAACAAAACTTAAATCTAAAGTCTGTGAATAACTTTGTAGGTTTTTAATGTTACAATTTTAAGTAATGTAAATTAATATTTGCTTGATGTCATTATGAAATATGGATTAAAATATAAAATTTTAAAGTTAGTAATTACCTCATCATCATAAAAAAAAAAAAAAAAACAGAACAGAAAGAAAGAAAACAAGAAACAGTTTAATCAAAAGGGTGTTTTACAAAATCATTAATTAACAATTTCAACAGGAAAAAGAGGAAGGTGGTGATGGGTGGAGAGATTCTGGCATAGCAACAAGGCAAAAGTTTAATGTAGAGAACCCCGATTATTCATTTACAACAAAACTTATTTTGACTGATTTAGTAGCAACAATATTTAAATCAAATATCTATTTTCTCTCAATCTTTTCAATACAGTGCATCTGACATCTTCATTGTGTGATAAAAGTAGTTAGCACTCCAAATGTTTACAGTTAAGTAAAAAAAAAAAAAAAAAAAGTCTTTCTCAATGCAGCAATTATTTGAGCATAACTTTTCAGGAAAAAACAGATCTAAACATTAAGCAGTAATATAATCAGTTATGGAAAAGTCAAATTTTGCTCTGTAGAACCAAATATTAATTTTTTTTTTGGTTTTAAATAGTCTACGTATGTTATGCACATCAACTCAAGCAATGCAAACATGGAAATATAATGAATACTTTAAGTCATACAATCCAAAAAACATCTAAGAATAAACTAAGTAGCATAAAAAGATGATTTAGAGGGGCAAATGTTCATCATGGCAGCTGACTTATGAATTGGTATGACAGTTAAAAATCAAGACCAGCATGCAACAAGGCTGGGTACAAATGTCCTCTCTCCTGGAATAGCAGTCTCAAGGAGTGAGGGACATAACACCTGCACCCTATAAATTATCTAATTAACCATGACAAGAATCCCATGGCAATACTACAATACAGTTTCTATGGCTGAATACCTGTCTCTTGAAAGAACCTTGTGAATAATACTTTGGAGCAACAGGAGACCACTAAGCAAGAAAAACAGATGGATGGATGAATGGAGAGACAGAGAGGATTACCTTGCAAATAAATTCTATGTCTTCTCGTTCAATGTCCTTCACAACCATGATTTTCATCTTTGCCAAAAGGTGAAGGGCTAGATCACTGACAGCATCCCTGTCATTAAAAAGAAAAAAAAAGTATTTCATTAAGTAAAACACTTGATTGAGTTGATTTAGTAAGAAATTGGTAGCCATTTAAAGTTTATTGTTCATTCACATGACAACACAATATCCCAAATCACAAGTCTCCAAATATGCCATGTAAACATTTACTTTAATAAAGCAACAGGCTTCATTGGTGCATATGAAGTTCAAATAGTATCTCCTCTTACCATGGATTGATATCTGGTTACATCATGGGTGTCATTACTCTACCAAGTGCAGTCTGTAAATCACCAAGCATCCCCAGTGCAAAAATTAAGGAAGCTCAAGTGTTTGATTTGGAAGAGGTAGTGACATAGCAACCCGCTAGGCTTAATGAAATTGCTCACAATGGCTTGTAGAGATGTGCATTTTTATCTTGATGAATGAATCCTAGGCCATAATGCTGCGAAATGGCACATCAGTTAGTTGGAGAATGTTTTCCCTGGAGAACAAAGTTATTTGTTCCCTGATGATCATCCATCATATTAAGAGCCACTTGCATTTGCATTGCAGAGACGTACCACTATGGTTCACCTTTCACCCTGCATTGTCACCCCTAAACTATAATTTATCAGTGAATGCCAAATTGGTCCATCTGGCTCACATTCAAATCTTCCTGCTTGTCTACACAAATTGAAGGGTAGCAGTTTGAGGCTTCTGCTCATAATGAACCCACCATCATAATTTGCTGCCCTGGCTTGACCACTACAGAACCTATCTTGGATTATGCTAGTTTTTTTTCTGATATTCCTGCCATAATAAAGTGATCACAAACTGAGACAACCCTTTGCCAGCATCTGTTTGTTGAATGGTTCTCATCTCAAGCATACCAACTACATAGTCACATTCACTTTTTCATCAAATGTTACTTACATAGAGTCTGTCATAAGCACTATAAGTAACAGTAGATTAAGACAAACATTGCTAAAAAAAAGATAAAGGTTGTTTTAAATAAAGCGTAATTAATCAGATTTTAATGTTTAGATTTGTTTTTATAAATAATGCTAAAATAAAGCATTGTTTTATACCAAAAAAACAAAACAAAAACTTTTACTGAATAGGTTATCGAGATATCTAAAATTGAAATATGTTACTATAACAAAGATATTACTACAAGGAAAAGATTATTTTAGTACCAGTATGATTTTTTTTTTACTTCACTATTTAGTATTATATAGCACACATTCATTTTAACATATATATTATTTTCTCCTAAACATTAATTTTCATAGTAATCTAACTTCAAATATCTTTTACTACATAAATGACTATTTGTTACTTAATAAGCTTAATATCTACATTCTTCATCCAGTTAGTAATAGTTACAAAAGATGGATTTATACTTAAGCCAGTATACAAAGCCAATGATGGTATATTTATATCAAAATTTATTTCTAATTAAACAGTCTTTTGGATACAGGAAGACCCCGACTTACGTAAACAATTCCCGTAAGCCCAAAATTTACATTACGTTAGCAGAGCGCTGCTGTTGTCAATATGGAGCTGTTTCCGCAACTTACGCAGAGTTTCTGTAATGCTATTATGTGATCTCTCTCTCTCTCGCATGATGCAGCACACACACACATTCTCTCATTAGACACTATGCATAAAGCATCTCATGCATCACTTGTAGTTTTTCTTTGAAAGTTTTCGTTTTCTAGTGATTTATTCGTCCTAATGATGACTGGAAAAAGGCAAAGTGGTGGTAAAAGTGCTGAGCCCGTGCATAAATGCAGTAAAATACTTAGATATGATAAAGAAATATGAAGGTGGACGATCTTTATCAGCTGTTGAACGTGAACTAGGTTTTTTGGTGTCGACAGTGAAACTACAGGAATACCCAAACCTCCATAAGCTTAGACTTATGTAAATCCAACTTTATGCAAGAAATATATTCCAAAAAAAATTTCTAAGCATGGCAAAAATGTTACATAGCACTATGTATGGGTACCTGGGTATGAGCGGCCATTACTTTCAGCTGTGGAGTAATGCACTATGATCTGAGCGTTAGTCGGCCAGCATCTCTCTCCCATGCTCTCAGTTGTGCGTTACTATCAATCAAGTAAGTTTAGTTGTGTGTAAATCTTTTCAATTTTACAAGTTTTTCCATTGCAAGCCATGGCGCCAAAGCATAAAAGTGATGCTAGTGCTAGTGGTTCTGCAAAGAAGTGTAAGGTAGGTGGTGGTGAGCAAAATAAAGAAGCATGAAGACGGGCAAGCTTTGTCTTCCATTGCGCGTGGCCTGGGCACAGCCATGTTGACAGTTAACACGATAGTGAGAGAAAAAGACCATATTAAAGAACAAGTGAAAGAATCTGTCCCCATGAAATCTAGTGATAATGAAACAAAGGACTGGTGTGATTGCCAAGGTGAAGAAATTGTTGACGACTTGGATGCAAGATAATAAGCAGAAGTGTGCAAGTTTAACTTACATATAGCCGGGGTATTCCTGTACTTAAAAAAAACAAGTTTTTTTGCTAACATTTCTGAAATGAATTTAAGTGACAGTAGGCAACAAAATAACAAATTTACATATGAATACCATTATTTGTTTATCAAGTATGAACTGTAAAAAATGCATCAGTATATATTTACTTGGGAGCTTTGCAATAACTAAGCCAAACAAGGCTTAAAATCAACAGCAAATACCTATACATTAACTGCTATCCTTCTAGAAAAATTATTAGTTTTGTTTTCAAAGTGAATCTTACCTTAAAATTGACTTCTGAATAAGTAGCACATTACACCCAGATTTCTTTATCTGCTTAACAATGTTCAGAATATAATGTCTTTCTTCTTTAAGTACTCTATCCATTTGAGCATAGTCAGACACCACCACTTGGTTTTCCATCTAAAAAGACATTTTAAAGTAAAATTGCCAAGAAAAAACTGAATGAAAAGAGCAGCATCCTATTAAACATCAAAAGAAATCAAGGATGGGAACAGCAGTTTGCATTTACATCTGATCTCCAGCGGATACTTTATCCAAATAACGCATCTTTCAATGCTGCCATCTAATCTACTAGCTACCAAAAAGACAAGCTAGATTTACTCGTTATAGTAGTACACCAACATATCTTTCCAAACAGGTGTCATCAAGTTTTCTGGGTTTGTTTCCACAGACTTATG
Source organism: Nautilus pompilius (assembly GCA_018389105.1). NCBI lineage: Eukaryota > Metazoa > Mollusca > Cephalopoda > Nautilida > Nautilidae > Nautilus > Nautilus pompilius. The sequence goes on from JACATO010000667.1 coordinate 683,677, forward strand.
ACAAAAAATTAAAAATTACTAAATCAAATTCAAAAATTAATTTTAAAAAAATCCATACAGATTTATCTGCAGAAATGCTATCTTTGATTAAAAGTAACAAAAAATTACTTACATTGGTTTTGGGAGTAGAAATACAAAACTGTATGAGACCAATTTTTGATTTTTCCACTTTGTTGGGTCCACCAGATCCTGCTGTCTTCTGGGTAAACACCAAACCCTCAACAAGCTCAGTATCTTCTACAGTTCCACTGAAAGAAAAATCAAACATTGCAATTACAGCTAAAATTATTTTTAAAAAAATTAAACCCTCACTAGTATGTACTAGCTTTTGAAATAAAAACAAATTAGCAAACAAACAAAACGGGGAAAGCTTCCATGATGCAAGACTGAAACAGCATCATTGAAACAATTATCAAGCTTATACATGTTAAATTTTAAAACAGAAATGATAACTGATGTCCTTAAAAAACATAAAATGCAATAACTAACATAAGCTGATGGCTTTTTTGATTTAAAACATAAGGGCACAAATATGTCAGGGTATTCCTCTCAAGCTGGAGTAACCTGGGGAATTTTAGGATAATTTCAAAAAAGAATGCAAAATGGTATATTTTAGCATCTTCTTGATCTTAAAGAACATTAAAATATTTATTATTTTCAATGAAGTGTTTAATGTATTCTTGAGACTCGTTTTCCCATTATGGCATATTTTGATGTATTGCTTTGACAAAGCTAAATATAGTCAGTGAAACATCAGTATTTTTTTCTCCATAACTTTTTTATTAGTGGTAAGTTAGCTATTTAGTTAAGAAAAATAACTTAAAACTTTCTACATTACTTGCACATCATTCCAAAGCCTAAATTTAAATCCCACTAACACCCCCCCATAAAACAAAAATTAGACAAGTGTGTGTAGGACCAGAGCATTCTTTTGATTTAAATACCAACAAGTTATTAAAGTGCAGAGTAGTTCACTAATATCAGAAAAATAGTATTAGAAACAAATTAATAACCAGTAACAAAAAATGCGCTAACAAATTTACTGTACTTAAAAAAATTTTTAAAAAGTTAACCAACATAATTGGGTCATCTTCATTTAATTAAAGGATAAAGAATAATATTTAATTACCATTTCAATTACCCAAGTAATGTCTATGGTCCATTTTACATGAAAATCAGATAACCTTTGCAATTTTAGTCTGTTCGTTTTGATGGCTATTTATCATATTTTCAAAATCTTTTGCACTTTCATTACAACTAATAGTGCGGGTTAAACTTTTAGCACTTAATTCAACACCAGCAAACTTTTTCTTCAAAAGGCATGATCATAATATGAAGTTGTTTAATAAAATTAAAAGTATTTTTAACTAATCAATCACTTCACACATAACAGCTAATCAAAACAGTAGCTTCTTTATTAAATTCTAATAAAAAGCAATAAACAATGGTGTCAAAATTAGCATGCATCGTAGCCATAAAGAAACTTCATGAACAAACCTACCCCAATTTTTTGACAATTTTTATGTCATTAAGGTCCACATTGTCTGCTGTAGCTGGATTTATCACCTTCATAACTGCATCCACAGCAAGAGGTGCTAAAATATTTGAGTTCTGTGAGACAACCTGCATTTTAAAAAACAAAAACTAAGTCTTCCTCAAAAGGAAAAATTATTAATAAAATCCAAAATTTGCCCATTTTAATGTTTTTTTTTTCTAGTTTGTCATGCCATAAGTGCTTTTGCTTACATATCATAGTGCCTGCCAAATTTGGTCATCCCATAAATGAATATACCCAACCAAAATTTGCACTTTGAATTTGTATATTTAATACTTAGAACACTGAATAAACAAAACTATGTTATGTACTCAAGTGAAAACAATATACAATAGTCATCTTAAGACAAATGTCCACCATTTACACACCACAATATTCTGAGACTGGGATTTAGCAATGCACATTTTGTCCATCAGGAATCTCCAACAGGTAGAAGTCCACAGTTGTAAGCTTGGGTGACCTTGGAAGACATTATGAAGCATTTCTACAACGACCTAACCGCATCCAAGGAAACTCCATATCAAGAAAGGCTCGAACATCTCTGTAATAATCTAGTGGTGTGCTATCTTTCTGAAAGTAAACCTCAGAGCCTCCATACCGATGTCTTATGGCAAGAACATCAACACTGTAGTATTCCAGATAATTTTCACCTGTTACAGTATCATTAAAAAAGAAAAGCCCAACCCACACTGTTGCCCCTGGTAGGTTAATGTCTTTCTCCAAGTATGTTTGGGCTTTGCACTGCCCAAAACACAAATTTGTGATGCTCTGTGTGCCCATTCAGTTTTAAGGATGCCTTATCAGACCAAACTATCTTGTCCTGAGGGTTTATATAAACAGGAAGTAATTGTTCCAGTTTTGAACATTTGACATAAGATGAACATTATGCTGTTTTAACATATTCACCTGTGTACATAACAAAGATGTTTATTCAATGCAATATCTACTTAAAATAGATATGCTCAACAGACGGATCATATTTTTTTTTTATTTACCCAAAGTTGTGTTACATGCCATTGAATGTGACTAGTCAATGAAAGATTGCCAAAAATCTCAATATTTTTAATGCACCTGTGGCCAGTATTATCTCAAAATGCTGCAGTTAACATCATTGCTGCAACAGTAACACCACAAAAACATACCATTATTTGCCAAGTCCACACACATTAATACCATTTGACATTTCTGCAACATGAGAAAAAAAAAGTCAATGCCTTTTACATTCACTTGGCTATGATGTATGCATCGTAAGAAACTCTTCCAATCCAAAAGAAATAAAGTGTTTCAAAAGATCCAGCAAGAACTTTGTGTATTGGCAGCATATACTCTTCTTCAAAGAGTCATTCCAGCATATTATGCTTGGAGGTTGAACGGGTTTGGAAGAGATCCAACATAAACCTTCAACCTCAATGTCTTCAGTCTACAATTAAGCAAGGAGACAAAGTGTCATGATATGGTGATATGGGCTACAATATGGCATGATGGAAAGACAGAATTGGTGTTTGTCAAATGACGACTCTGTTCTGCTGGTACAATGTATTTTTTTTAAGGAAGTATCTTCTAAAACTGCTCCAATAATACATACATTTGATGCCCATATTCTTCAAGATGGCACTACACACCACATCTTGTGATCAGTTTGAAAGAGAAATTAAGGCGTTCAACTTCTTTCTTTTGGTACCACAAAACCTTGATAGTTTCAGGAGCTTGATTGGAATTCAACTAATCTCAAGACCTACTGTGCTAAAATTCTAATTCTTAATTAGAATTATCAAATAGGCTTTCACAACATCACTCCTATACATGTTTATAATCTTTATTCAATTTAGAAAATTCCTGCAAATCAACTAAATTTGCTGACAAGATATTACCTATTGAATTGACAAAAACCTGCTCTCAGGATATTTTACTAACAGGCTTATTTAACTCTACTGCTAGTAGAAGGCAAGTGTTGTCAAGTTTTGGTTTACTTTATTAATTTGAACCTAAATCATTAACACATTTGGTAGAAACCCCAGCAGCTTTTTCACCCACCAATTGCAGCAGTTTTAACTAAATCTCTATCAATTTTCTCTTAAATTAAGTTTTTGAATATTTTTAAGGTTATGAATTAAATATATATCAGCTGTCTGCCTGCTTCTAATACCAGCAAGCTGCCTGTGCAATCACCATCTTTAGATGTTAAATCATTTTTATAGCACACTCACTCAACTTTATTAATAACTTCTTCACCATGTTTTGGTAAATTATCTAGATTTAATCTTAAATCTAATCATGTTCCAGAACCACAGTAGTTATGGTCAGGTAAATGTTTTTCACCAGGATATTTAGCACAAAGAAAACCTAGAAAGGAAGTATTTCTAAAGATGACTGTATATCACATTTCAGAGAAATTTAAACCCTGAGACAAAACATTTTTATTTTTCCCACAAATTTGACACAATACACTTAATATTAATAACCTGTTTTTCATTTTCAACAAATTTAAGTAATTTTTTATATATGAACAAGTGTAAATTTAGAATCACAAGAGAGTATATTTTCAGTTGATTCTCGTTTCTCCAGATTCTACTTTGAGGTTATCGGAATATTTAATTGATTTCATAGGCAGCTTTGCTGATTGTGTAGATAGGTAAAATGATTCCTTTGGTGATTATCAAGAGTATGTTTCTTCTTCTTCTGACTCTTTAGTTTACAGAAGAATGTGACTGTGAAAGCGAGCCTAAAACTAAACAAATCAAAATTAAATGATGATTTAAAAAAAAAAAAAGCAACTAAAAGTTTCATTTTTTAAAAATATATAAATTAATGAAGTTAATAAAACTTATTGGGAAAATAAAAATAGTAAAGATGATAATTTATTACACAGAAGTGTGTGGCTTGATTATATGAGAAAGTGGATGTGGCAAAACCACACTACTCGTGCTTATGTTATCAGACCCAGGCTTTTTAGATTATTCCAAATTATATTTTCAGAAAATCTTTACAACAACCTGAATACCAAACAATAAAAAGTGGGTTTGCTAATAAACTTAATAAACAAATACAAATACAATAAAAAGTGAAAATTTAGATCCACTTTCTGAAATGTGTGTTGGAACAAAAAATGAACAAGAAATAGGTGTAGAATACTTTGAAGACCTAAATTATATTCTTGGCTCAAGAGAGAGAGGGATTCAAAATTTATAAATTTGATATTAAAAATTATGGTACAAATTTTGATGTACAGTTTAGCAACAATGCTGCTGCACAAAATTAAATATGTCCAAGTAAAAATTATGAATGGAACAAATATATTGCTCCTGAGCTAAGATGAAAAGAACAATTAAAAGTCTAGCAAAAGATTCATCTAGAGTCTAAACTATGATGATTTAGATTATGAAACATGAGAACCATATTCTGGTGAAGGTGAAAGAATAGAATTTTTACTCTCAGATCTAAATCAGTTAATTGAAACCATTTAAACGAGCTAGAAATAATAATGTTCTTAATGAAATAAATGCAACTGGTGATTATTTATTTAAGTTAAATTTAATAGATAAAACTAATTTATGAAATATTATAGATGGTTGAAGAACTATTGTATAAAATACCAAGAAGTACTGAACAATTCATAAAACCCAAGATTCTTATAGTTTTATTTTATCAAAAACTACAAATTTTAAAACAGATAAAAACTAAATTTAGATTCTTATATGAAATTGCTCTGATTAATATTGAGATACATTACTTACTCTTCATAAAATAAATATTTTAAAATATAGTGCTGATAATGGAACCATAAGAACTGTACATGCATGTATGAAATCACACAAATTAGCAATGGAATTCAAAATTCAGATGAACAACAATCTTTGGGATTCAAATGAATTATATTAATTACCATTAAAGCTAACAATGTCACTCTAAAATCTATCATTGTTTATTTTACTATAGACAACAATTTAACTCTATTAAGATTTAGCACCAAGATGTTATCTTCTAGTTATGGGTGATAATCCAGTTAATATTTCATCAATTAATTCTATTCTTATAGTTATTTAATAAAAGGTTAATATATTAATAGACATAGCTCTCAAACATTCATTTTTTCAAAATATTTCACCTTGATATAAAGTACTCGTAGTTGAAAAACTACATGATTTCAGTTTATTAATATGCATTTCATTAAGCATTCAGATTTAAAATACAGATCAAGAAAATTAGTGTAGATCTCTGATATGAAGTTATATCACTTCAACTGCATTTAAAGAAATTTTGATTTTATTTTAATTAAATGCTTAAAAAAAGAGTTGGAAGAAAATATATCATAGGAAGAGGAATGATTGATACTACAAATAGAATGGCTAGATATGATTTTAATAATCCATTAGAGATAGTGCTAAAAGTATTACCAAAGATTAGGAAAAAGCAAACAAACTCCAAAACAATGAATGATAATTCTTTTAGTTTTATCATTTGAAATTCTAATACTTTGCAAATTAAATCATATTCAAGACATAAAATGCTTTAGTTGCTGGATTGGTAACTAAAAGACTTACAAAAAATGGCTAAAACTTTTATTCAAATAAAAATTGAGAAAGGATGTCAGAGAACCAACTGAAGCCAGTCTACTTAATCAGGTTTTGCATATTAAATGGAATATATTGACATAGCAAAATATTTAATTATTGATGAAACTATGAATATTAATTTTTTTGAGTTTATAAATCTGGAGCAAAAATTGATATTACAATTAATACTAAAGATGTGCATTTGTTACCACAAAGCTAGGATTGTGTTTAAAGAACTTCTAAAAACTGATAATATAAGTTTGACAAATAACATTTTGCATGTATTTAGTCAGATTAAATATATTTTAGGTGGTAAAGTAATTAAGACAATAAAATCATCTAGATAGAGTATAAAGTCCTAGTGATTGAAATAATGTTGGTGTAAAGAAATGAGTGAAGAAGCTGCAGATGCTAATATAGGATTTAAAAACACAATTAAATAATAGAAAAAAAAAAAAAAACAAATCCCAAAGGTAGCTCTAGTTTCTGTATCCTCCAATCCACATTTTTTTGGGTTTTGTAAAGACTAAAAAATAACTTCTGTTATTTTCTGTGTTGTTTTGCTTTATTTAATCTTTATTCTCTAAATAATGTTTTGCTTCTTTTTTCTTTGCTTTCATTTTTTAATGTTTCCATCTCTTATTCTTAGCTAATATTTTACTTTTAAGTTCATAACAATCATCTCATCTATCTGTATCATAAGCAATTTTATCTCTAAATTTTCATTATAAAAAAAACCAGCAATAAATGTGTTAAGAAGAGGCTTGTGTTTCTATATATTCCCCTTTTGCTCTGTTTCTAGTATTTTCTTCTAATAAATACATGATGAAATTATCTCCTAATTCTCTCACATGTTGATATATTTTCTATTTCATGCTTTGATATGTTATTGTCATCTCTCTTCTAGTTTCACATGCTGAATAGTTTTGATGCAAGTATATCAACGTTTATTCAAGACAGATTCTAAATGGAAAGGTAGAGAAATATGTCAAAAAAATTCAAACATTTTAAATGAGTTTTTATGCAAGATACTCTTTCTGATAACCTAATTTAGATTTAGTTAAAAAATCATAATAGTTGGTATAAAGTTAATAAAAATAGTGTTATTGGTGATCAGTTATGTTCACCATATTTTACTAAATTTACTGAAGTATAAGAAACTGAAAATTTACAAACAAATCACTGTTTTCAAAGGGCTGATTTTAAGCTTCTTAAATTGATAAATTAGAAATTAGACTAAATTAAAACTCAAGACGATAGAAAATGTATTATTAACGTTAATGAAGTAAAAAAAAAAAAAAATGTACTGAAATGATTTGCTTGCTTAACATTGATATTTGTCTTGTTTTCATTTGGTATTCCATTTTTCTCACCACTTATGGTCACATCAATTATTACTGGTGATTAGTTTAATGTTCTGTAATAACTATATTATCAGGCAGATTGATGATGATAAAAAAGAGAGAATATATAAAATCAGTTAGAAATTTTAATAAAATAAGTTAAATTTAACTAAAAAAACTATTTTTTGAAAAGAAATTGCCAAATTTTGTAGATAATCAGCTGAGGCTACCTATGAAATCACCAAAGTTTCTATTTAATTTTTAATTAAATGAGTGTAAATAAGATAATCCATTTCTAGTTTTAAAAAAAAATGTTTGTTCAAGTCTAACAATTTAGATAATCACAGAAAAGTTACAGTTCATTCATTCACTGCTTGGAATAGTGAAACAAAAACTATTGAAAATGTAGCTGTAGAAAATTTAGCACTAGTTACAGTAATATCTTGTAATATATCATTAAGTCACAGCGTTAAGTTGTGCTCACTGGACAGATAAGACAAAACAAACTAGGCAGCACATTAAAATAGAAGTGTTCATATAGACTTAAAGTAACTTATAATGTTACTGTCGATATTACAGTTTCAGATAGAAATCAAACTAAGTAATTTTAACAAGACAAAAGGGTGGTGTGTAATCTCTAACACAACAAATGAGACTGGGTGTAGAGACTCGCTCAATAATCAGTGCAATGTTTGAGATTAATGGAAAAGGGGTGGCACAGATGCCCACTCACAAGTAAAGGAGGGCAGTGTGGACACCTATTTAATAATTAAATAGAATACCTACACTACTTGTGTCACACCAATGACAGAATTAAAAGCAAACTTTCATATGGATATGGAACCTGGAGCAGACTGATACAAAATCTCATCAATTCCATGCTAAACAGGGTAGAGATTTTCTGTGCTGCAAAAGATGACTACACCAGGTACTAACAAAGAATTTCATTCTATTGCTTGTCTTTATTTGCCATTTCTAACAACAAATGCTATGTAATAACAAGTGGCCAAATTATTATGGGAAGGCTTTGTATAATTCAAAATTTCCTATGCATTAGCATGAAACTATGACCATCCTTTTGGAAGGACAAAAGTATTCTTGCAACCTTATGTAGACATTCCAGCAGCAAAATATATAAGTATTATTTGCCCAAATTTTATGTCATCTTGTCAAGTTTAACAGTACTATAACTGAAGATTTATTTGGTGAATGAGTTACAGAATCAACCAAATGATATCATTTATATATTTTTTAAAGAATTAAATTTTATTACCATTTTTGTGTTGATGCTGACAGATTTGCTTTTACATAGAAAATCTGAAATTTTTTTCTGCACACTTTTTTGAGATTATATATATTTTTTACTCTTTCAGGTTACTACAGAAGCAGATTTTTTGGCTGATGTACTTTACTCCCTGACAAATGAAAATAAAGCTTGGTAAAAAGTGCACTTGTTTAGCCACTGAACTGAAATGTACTGAACTAGGGGCCTTCTCTGTAAATACAAACATTAACATTGTAACAAAAAAAAAAAAAAACAAACCAAAACCTTACTTTTGAATTCAATGCCGTGCAAGCACTCTTCAATAAAGACTCCCTATCAGAAAGTTCAACAGGAGAAGACATCTCTGTCAAAATCTCCACACATTTGTTTGCAGCTTTCTGGAAAGACTCTGATATGGCTGTGGGATGAATGCCTGTTAGAAAGTTAAAATCCACTTTAAGACAGATAGTATAACTTGAAAAAATTTAAAAGCAAACCACGTTAAATATGTTGTAATTTTAAGCCCTGTTTAGCGAAAGTCCTGAATATTTTTAAAAAAATATTTCTACTTGATAACAGAATTATAAGTTTAGTACAGAAGTAGATTTTTATCAGAATATACATTGTTTGCCATTTGCAATGCCCAGTTATTTGATTTACTATTTTAAGAGGAAAAATATTAACTTTGAGAATTTAAACTATATAACTGATTGTGATATTTTCAGAGTATTATTTGTAAAATGTAATTTTGCAGCAATATCTAATTTAAGACACTCCCATGGACTTAACTGCCACATCAGTGTCATATTTTGGTACTGCTACCAATACCTATCAATTGTTTTCATTGAGATGCATTTTTAAAATCATTTTTTCCTTTTACTTGTAAATGTCCACTTATTTGTTTTAAACCAAGAGATTTTTCATTTCTAATATATGAAGAAAAAAAAAGGCAGCTAGATTCTTTGAAAATTTAAGTTTTGAACATCCCATTGATTCATTGTCATCAAGTAAAATCCTGAAGCTAGTGTCTTATCATACTTATATAAATCAGACTAGTTTTAAATATATGACTCAAGAACAAACAACAAAATAAAACTTTTTAAAATCGCAGCATTCATTTAAATTTTCTCAATCAATCTGAAGTTTTTTTTCTTCACTAAATAATTTCCCAAAATTTATTTTTTAAAAGCTTAGACAGTTATCTGTAAAATCTTTTACAATGTCAATGAGGACTAACCACCAACCTTTGTGCAGCAACTTAGCACTTGCATCCAGTAAACTACCAGCAATGACCACTACAGATGTGGTACCATCACCAGCTTCCACATCCTGTGCTTTGGATAGTTCCACCAACTGGAAACAGTAAAAAGATAAATTCAAGCACTTGCATACTGATGTTTGGAAATCACGATGCATAATTTGTTTTTATATGGATGCTGACAAATACCTTTTCTGAAACAGTGAGAAAATTATCGGATATATCAGATTTATTATTCTACTAAGATAAGCTATAAAGAGTTTAATCACTGGATTCAAATTAAACAATTCTCTACGTATAATTCTTAAAATTGACTAAATTACAAGATAATTTTTATAGGCTCTTAAAATAGTACTGACCAAATAATTTCAAAATTGCTAGTGTCCCCAAACAGCACTCAACTCGCAATTAAGGCTGGTAATTAATTTTACCTTATGCTTATTATAAAAAATGGCACCAGCCATCAAATTAAGAACAGTATACGCTTATTCTTAAAATCAAAAATAAAAGGTTTTTCTTTTTGTTTAATGAAGCTGAAGTTTAATTTGGATTGTGATACTAAAAGTTCAGAACATTCACAAATTTGAAAATGCAAGGCTCCAACTGAATGAAAAAAATTAGTTAAGTTACTACTTCTGGACAGTTACCACTCATACAATTAATTCTAGCTTTGCACCACAAAATGTGGAAAGAAAGAAATTTTTATAAATAAATAATTAAGCAATCTCATAACATACATAGCCAGGGAAAAAAAAAAAATCTTTGTTATATCTTTAAAAAAATTTCTTTTTTGAAGCATAATTATTGACTGTTATATAAATATTTACCATTTTAGCCGCTGGATGCAGAACCTGCATCTTCTTCAGAATTGTCGCTCCATCATTGGTTATTGTTACATCTCCATTAGAAGCCTGGATCTAAATAATGAAAACAATGTATGCCAATAAGGTTTAGTGACTAACTATTATGAAGATGTTCAGAAGTTAATTAACTGTAAAGCTTGCTCATTGAAACTTCATCTGTTGATGGTACAATTTTTTTTCTGGTATAGAAAGCAAAGACTGAAAAATAATAAATAAACAAACCAACAAACTTAGTGTACATGAAAATAAAATTTATTCACTTTTAAGACAAGGAAACTGACTGAAACTTTCAGTTCTTTGACATATTTAAAGCTTTTTAAAAATAGAACTACAGATGGAATTTTAAGAATAAGCTTGGTGTGGATATATGTCAGATCCTTTTTTCTTTTTTGAACATCAATGTCTACAGTTTCAGTTAACAAATGAACCAATTGTTTTAAGATTCAATACAGTCCCATAGTGTTTCTGGTGTCAACTTATCTTCTGTCAAGAGTTGGTCCCCCAGATGGAGTATTTGGGGCTTGCATAACATGATCTGTTGTCTCTGAGTCTACAAACACACCTGTATGTATCTCCAGTTCTTCTGAGTGCCATACTTTTAATATATAGTGACCTGTGCTCAGATGCTGAGATTCACTGGAAAGCTACCTGTGCTTTCTTGTGTAGAACAGACACATCTTATTCCAGTGCTCTCGTTTAAGGGACTCTAGCAAAGAAAAAGGATCTAAAAGAAATAGTAACTTTCTGTCAGTAAGTAAAATGTAAGTTGCTTCTTTGCAGAGCTCCAAATTTTGCCTTATAGCTAGTGCAAATTGTAACTTTAGATAGCACTTTGTTAGTCCTCTTGTTTGAACAGTCTAGAATCAATAAGCTGAAAATAAGATAAGACGTACAAAGAAAAATAATAAAGCACAGCTCAACAAGCACTGAGCCACTGCACCTAAGAGATAACTACTTTGATTGTCAGACATACAGGAAATGCTGCTGTTCTTGCACTGGACTACAAAAGCCATTGGAGAACCCATCTAAAAAGAAAACCACAACCATAACTGGCAAATTGTTAATAGGCTTTACACAGATTTTAAGTCATGACTAGGTACTGCAAATGTATTTCAGCTCCCTACCCCTAATTTCTCTGGCAAATGAATATATTTAAGATTTGCATCCTACAGATTTTTATCTAAAAGTTATCTTGGAGTTGACTGGTCAAAGTGTACACTCTTTCATTTTTGTCCAAGAGGGCACCATAAAATATAAAGGTATTTATGGCTACTGATTTATGGACCAGGGTTTCCTTCTCAGATCTTTTTCCTGATGGTTAAAATTGACTGATTCTTTAGTCTTCTATGGTGATTATTTATAAACTATAGAATAGAAACTAAGGTGTTGAAAAGTGAATGAACAAAATTCAAGGATTACATTTAATAAAGCTATGATAAACATGATCTAATTATTTTCAAACATAGGCAAAAATTTTCGAAATGATTGTTTCTTAAAAAACAACTGGCCAAGGTCTTGAGGACATCTGTGGTATGACCAAGAAAGTTACCTGGAGAGACAGTTAAGGGCTTTTGAACTGTAGTTGATCCAAGCCAATTAAGAGTTACCCATGGAACCTCCACAACAAGTACCTGGAAAATCCCTACTAGAACTGTTTACTAGTTTGCTTGTTTATATAATGATCAAGAAAATGTTCTTATCAGTCTGACAAAGCCAACATTTCAATCCAATGTAATTTTTCTTCCCATTCACTTATTTGTCTTAAACATCATGAAAAAAAAAAAAAAAACAACTTTTCTTAAGGTAGCAAAATCAATAATAAATCACTAACAAAAACTTTAAATTTCTGTAAACTTACCATTTTATCCATGCCCCTTGGACCCAAACTAGTTCGAACCGCATCAGCAACAGCTAAAAAGACAAGACACGCATTATTTAATACTAGGATAAAAAAATCCAGGAAGATCAGCAAGTTAAGCTATTATTTAAACATTAGTCATATACTAGTTTTCAGGCATCAATAAAAATTGGAATCACTTCAAATTAGCCAGTATTGTACATCATAACAATACATGCAGCTATATATTACAAGTACAAACCTTAAAAAAAATAGACTGGTCAGAAAACATTTTTGGTTTTAGATTTAAAAAATATTCTACTAAATAAATGTTTATCTACATCTATCCATGAGTATATGTTGAGGATTTCTAAGATCTGCATCAGCAATAAAAGCTAACACACCTTCAACAACATAATAAGATGCCACATTTGAGTTTTGCATTATTGTGAAAATGCTTTAGATTAATTTTCACAAAATTTCCTATAATAGAGATAGCTAACCTCTCTACATGGAGACAACCCTAGAGAGGGGGCAAGGTGTTGCAGTTAACCATAGAAAGCAGTCTATCCTTCACCATGGAAGCCTGGTAAGAGGCAGAACCCCAGCAAATAAACAATTTTTTTTAAAAAATGTAAAAATGACAGTCTTATATACCTGATAAGAGAAATGGACCTAAAAGCCACTACAGCATATCCTATCTGTAGTTCCAAAACACCTTATCTTTTATGATTTTAAAGCTGAAAATGTTAGACCATTGCATAAATATTAAAAATCTGAAGGTTCTACAATGATGACATTTGTAAAGTTATTTGAAAAAAGTGCAAGTGTACATTTAATTATGCAAATACCAATGTTGTAGGCCACCAACCAAGACAATTTAGATATACTTATTCCACCAATAAAATGAAGTTCATTGCATATCATGAAGCATGATAGGCAATTCTTCTGTGCACAAGGTAATTTAGTATTCAACTTTACTGCCAATAATAAATGGATTTTCATCATTTAGGTGGGTCTTTCTTTTTTATATATATATATGACAAATATATTAAACATTCTAACTATATGCAAATATATATATATGTACTATTTTGCTAATTTGTTACAAATTCAAAATAACTCAGTTCATATTAATAAGTGCATATTTTGAACTATAAATCAACAATATTTTCCTCCTTTCTCATTGTGTGTTCATATTGGTTTAGTGACCATGGCAGTAGTAATAAGAAGTGATTTAGATTTTTGAAGTGGCAATTTGTAACATCACATACAAAATCACTTGGGTGTTCAGTTCATAATGGTTTCTGTATGTATGTATGTATGTATGTATGCCTCTGTATGTATGTATGTATGTATGCCTCTGTATGTATGTATGTATGTATGCCTCTGTATGTATGTATGTATGTATGCCTCTGTATGTATGTATGCCTACTATGGTATTTCTCCTCATTGTTTTTTTTTTTAAAAGTTAAAAAATTAATTTTTTTTTAAATTTGCCAAAATTTTAATGAACAAAATACTATCTTTGATGAAGACTATTTAATAATGTACAGTGATTTTTCCAGCTGACTTGACCCCAGGCCATGTATACCAACGATTTGACAGTATGAAAGGAACAGCAGTGAGGATAGATGCCAGCCAACCTGTAGACAACTGAGTTAGATGTTAAAGTGAAAAGAAGCAAAACAACAATCCCCACAAATAAAATACGCTTTCGAGGTGAATTCCTTCCAGGAAGTAAACACCAACATAGTCCAGAATTAAGCTTTAGACAAATTTTAACGCCACTGGACCGTTTCCACCCGTGTAACAGTAATTCGTCGTCGTCGTCGTCTTCTCAGTACAGAAAAAAATGGCTCGTGATGTTCTATCCACAAAAACTAGCTGGCTTACCTTTTGCTGCAGTTATATTACTAAGACGAATCTGTGTTGGCTTATCTTTATCCTGATACTGTCCGGATACTTTAACACATTCACTCTTTCCGAATTCAGGCATCTTTACTTAATAACAAATAATCGTTACTGAACTCGCGTGGAAGATTCCAGATAAAACAAAATGGAGTCTCAACGTGACGAACAATCGCAGAGTAGCGTTAACATTTAAGAAACTTTTTAAAAAATTATAAATTAAATTCATTGCTTTAAAACTATATATTTCTTTAAAATATTATACTTTTTGTATTTAATTAAAAAAAATAAAGTGTACGAATTAAAAAGTCCGGACTAAAACGTCATTTTGGCGCGAATATTCGAGCGGGAAAAGTGATTCTCTAAATTTTGCGGGTTTGTTTACTGTAGTGGAAATGGTTTTTAGATCGCTTATTAATCGTGAAAATGGATACGGAAATTTTGGTAATTCTGATTCTCGCTTTGCTTTATTTCAGTTTATTTTCAATATCGTTAGTGTAAACTTTTGTCTAATTTAACTGTTTTAAGCCGAGTGGAGACTGATGTCGCCGGCCAGATACCGGCTCTGGGCAGGGAAGCTATGACTGGCTCCAGGTTTGAAATAGGCAGGCAGGGTGCCAGTTCTTGTGAGAGAGAGAGAGAGTATGGATAAATCTATAGCGGGTTCAAAGACGATCTAATGGAAGTGAAGCTACGTGGAGCGACTGCAAACGTTGGAGTTGCTAAGTCTCTCTATTACAGTACACTGTCTGGGTGGCGGACATCAGCTACTAACTCTGATCGTGGACAATTTAGATTTATGAGTGCATTGGACGTTCGAGAGTCTTCTTTTTCAGTAATAACATTAAGGTTTGAAATGGTCCCCAGATAGGTTTTGGGATCTGGCTGTGGAAACACATGTTATACTTTCTCTACCTTTGCATATCATATCACACACCACACTACACTACACTACACTACACCACACTACACTACACTATCACCACACCACACCACACTACACTACACTATAACCACACCACACTACACTATAACCACACTACACCACACCACACTACACTACACTATAACCACACCACACTACACTACACCACACCACACTACACTACACTACACTACACTATCACCACACCACACACACTACACTACACTACACTATAACCACACCACACTACACTATCACCACACCACACTACACTACACTATCACCACACCACACCACACCACACACTACACTACACTACACTATAACCAAACCACACTACACTACACTACACTATAACCACACTACACTACACTATCACCACACCACACCACACTACACTATCACCACACCACACTACACTACACTACACTATCACCACACCACACCACACTACACCACACTATCACCACACCACACTACACTACACTATAACCACACCACACTACACTACACTATAACCACACCACACACACTACACTACACCACACCACACTACACCACACCACACCACACTACACTACACTACACTATAACACACCACACTACACCACACCACACCACACTACACTACACTATAACCACACCACACTACACTATAACCACACCACACTACACTACACTATCACCACACCACACCACACTACACTACACTATAACCACACCACACTACACTACACTATCACCACACCACACTACACTACACTATAACCACACCACACTACACTACACTACACTATAACCAAACCACACTACACTACACTACACTATAACCACACTACACTACACTATCACCACACCACACCACACTACACTATCACCACACTACACTATAACCACACCACACTACACTACACTATCACCACACCACACTACACTACACTACACTATCACCACACCACACTACACCACACTATCACCACACCACACTACACTACACTATAACCACACCACACTACACTACACTATAACCACACCACACTACACTACACTACACTATAACCACACCACACCACACTACACTACACTACACTATCACCACACCACACCACACTACACTACACTATAACCACACCACACTACACTATACTATACTGTTGTTAGCTTTGAGAATACTATAAAATAAGTTCATTGTCAGTGTAGTTAAACAATCGAGTTCAGTTTAATCAAAATGTAATCTTTTTTTGTGTATCTAGTCACAATTTTCTCTGTTGACAGATTAATGTGTATGCAGACTAGAGTTAATGAATAAAAGCAGCCGTTCTAAAGAAATTCAGAAGGCGTGGATAAATTTAAAGAATGGTAAAATCAGTGACTATTGGAGTTTAATGTAGATAAGTGTAAAACAATCTATTATTATCATAATAATCCAGAAATTGCCCATATTTTGAACAATAGTAGTTTTGGAAAGTCATCCATTGGAAGTGACTGACTGACTGACTGACTGACTAAGTCAGGAAGCTACAAAACTGACAAAGAAAGCTATGTAGCATTTAGGTCTGCCCAGACATTTTAAAACAGATATATTACCAGTTTTACTGCTATTTATACTACCAGTGTAAGACCTGCTATGGAGTATTGTGTACAATTTTGGATTCCATATTTTGTGAAAGACACAGAATGTTTAGAACAACAACAAAAATATGCAACAAATTAGTTCCAGAATTGAAGAGTTTGTCTTATGAAGACTGTTTGAATAAATTATATTTGTACAGTCTAAAGGAAAGAAGAGTTAAATTAATTGAAACATTAAATCATGACAGATAAGTACAGCACTGACTCTGGGAAATTCTTTAAAACCATCTGATATATCATCGATAGGGAAACGCATTAAAAGTCTACAAACCAAAAAGGACTTTTATCAAGAAAGAATTTTTCCAGCATCAGAGTTGTCGATCATTGGAACAACCTTTCTGAGGAGGGGTTAGTTAAGGCACAAACTGTAGACACTTTCAAAAAGAGACAAGCTTACCACTGGATGAACTTGAAAAGAAATGGAACATTATGGTCTTTGCCTTATTCATTATTTCATAACAATTTAAATATAAATGTTGATTGAATTTCTATTACATGTTCAAGTTTCAAGACATCTTCAAACCACTGATCTTTCTAGTTTGCTTGAAGATTTTGAATGTCTGTCATCAGATGAATATCAAATTGGAGATTATGATGGGGTAAGTAATTTTATTGTTTGATATTTTTTTAAGTTTCAAAATGATTCTTTAAAAAGTTATTTATAAATCAGTTGACTATTTTATATGATTATTGTTAATATTTTACGTATACCTAAATAACGCTGTACGCTACCTGCACCTGCATTTTATTTTCATTTTCAGATAATGATTCCACCTCTGGCATGCAATTTCTGCAGAGGTAAGTCACCCAGACAAATCCAAGAAAGTTTGCATTCTTTTTTATCTAATTGTATTTTGCAGAATAATTTTTTTAAAAACTACAAAATAAAACAAGTTTATTTTTAAAGTATACTTTCTGATTGTCTTCAATTTTATAACAATTAGATTGTAAGAGACTGGTTATCATTAACTTAAAGAAACATTCGGTGTTGTAAACATAATTGGAATTTGTTTAATGTACGTAAGGTAATTCTTGATCACTTTTCAAACATGGAAGGTTATCTCACCTTATCATTATAGTTTAAATTAGGTTAAACAAAAATGTCAGGCCAAATGTACTGCTGCAGTAAATAGGGGCATAAATTGGTCAGTGATGGTTGGGACAGCATACCTTTTGTCTCTCCTGCACACTTTTTAATGTAGAATGTTGTTATTTCTGTTGTCTGAAACATGAAAATTTCTTTGCTTAGTGGTCCAGAATTTATCTTCTAAAATTAGTACAAATTAAAAAATTCCACTGGCTTTGTATCCAAACTGTTTATTATCTCAAACACTTCACTGTAATGTTTACGTGTTTCATTAGTGTAAAATGGGATATTAAAGATATGTCCAATCCTTGATGTGTCTAAAGCATGAGAATTTATTTCAGAGGTGGATTTGGGTGAGCTGTTTCTGGCACCTATATTCAGTGATCAGCTCAGGTATTGGTTGGGGATTAATAAGGGGCCAATTCAATCCCTAAAATAGTTTTGAAGGCCCTTGTTTTATAGTGCATAACATGTGTTTACATTTGTTCCTTCCTTCTTTTTTTGACCTTTAAAATCTTTTTACATACAAATATGTGCATATATGCAAAAGTGTATACATGGACTTATAATTATGGCCAACTAAACAAAAATGAGCAACCAATATTTCTTTCATGTATTCCAATTCAATTTATGGTATAGCTACTCTTCTGGGTTATAATGATTCAGTGGATGATTGTGCAGCACTCAAGTTTCTCAGCTATCTCACCATAGTGAAAGAGTAGAAGGGGTGATGGCTTTTTTCCAGAATTGGGCTCTTTTGCATGTGTTTATTTGCTTGTGACTGACATGGTATAAAAAGGAAAGAAAGGGAGAGCATGAGGGTAGAAACATGTGGAGAAACAACGCTAGCACAAAGACATCATCTGCATCCACGGTTTCAAAAGAATACTACAAAAAAAGGATCATAATTCGAGAAATCACCAGGAATAAGTTCAGTTTTAAAGATATTTTTTACCTTTCCCATTGGAACAGCAATTGCAGAATGAATTTCAACACTACATAAAGGAAGACATAGGTAAGATCAACCATCAAAAATAAATTATTAAATGGCCTAAGTTTATATATACATAAAACATTAAAGTGGAGACAAGAAATAATTGACCAATTTGCTAAAATCAAATAGGATCATTCCTTTTATTCTGTTAAATAAAAAGCAGTTCACATTTTTTATAAAAAATTTCTGTTGTGTATTTTTATAATAAGCTCTTGGAATAAAGTTCTTCCTTTAAAATAAGCTGGTAGTGGAAAGGATATTACTAACAACTCATAGTGAGGACCCTCTAGTGGCAGATTTTTAAATGATCTTGAATAAAAGCATAAAACCAGAGTAGGTTTTCCTTTATATTTATGGATTTATTGCAGTATATCTATTGATGTAATATAAAGATTGATAATATGCTGATTAACTTTGTGCTACTCATTTAAAGAAATCAAAAACCTCTGTAAACCAAAATTTCTCAAAATTCATATAACTTTGACTGAGAAAATAACTGAAGGAGTATGCAACAAGAGCCCAGGCCAAATGCTGATCAGGCCTAGTTTAATTTGATGTGACATAATGTGAATGAATGTGTTTTATAGAGATGGACATCGGGAATTTTTCATATCTTTTGTCTTCATCTTTCAAACAGAAAATGCTCCACAAAGTTGGGGAAATGAAGACACTTCTCTGTTGGACTTTCCTCAATAGCCTTATTAGCCACAAGATACTGCTTGTATCTCCATGCAATTACTGTTTACCTGAACTTTATGATTCTGACAAAAGTGATTTTCTGAATATCTTTGGCTGCATTTTGATTCTATTCTTGGTGCAGTTTTGTGCTACACCTGTGTAGATTCATCACATCATTAAACTGGCTAGTTGGCTAGATGTACCGAAGATGTATTTATCTCTACAGGATTTTGGAACTGCAAAAAAGCCCTTGAGAAACTTAAAAGACACAAAAGATAATAGATGCACTGATTAACATAAGGTAACATTAAATTTCATAAAGAACAACCAAGTATAAGTGCACTGCTCCAGAATTCAACAACAAGCAATTGCGTGCAAGAAGGGCACTTTTTAAAATTGACACTACAATACATAGCACAAGAGGGCATCACATTTTTCTGAAGTTACTGCAACTATGAGCCAGTGATAACCTAAAAAAATCCGAAGACAAAACGAGATACTTCAGTTATTGAGCATCTGTTCTGCAGTGCATTTGCAGAGAAGTAAGCAAAACATTCATGCAGTTTGGTGTGGTTATCGATGGAACTTAAGATATTCGGGAGACAAGCAGAAGTCTGTCTATGTATGCAGTATATAACATACATTTGAAACTGATAAGATTAAGGAAATTAAAAATGAATACCAATATGTTTTCAACTCGTAGTTCAAGTAACAAAGACTTACTAAACAAGTGTTTGTACAGTTAACATCAAAATGTGGGTGCACTTCTAATTATAGTAATATAACAATACTTCAGCCTAATGTAGAAAAACAATGACAAAATAAATTCCTTGTGGATAGATATCAGCAAATGGTGTGATAATTTTTCTTTCTACTACAGTAATAGCTATGTCTTTACATGTCATTATTTAACCTAATGTAAGCAGATAATTTATTTTTGTTTGGTAATTGTAGTCCTGTCTATTTCGCACATACTGGGACTTGCAGATGAGAATGGCTTTGTTATTTTGTATGACACTAGGAAAACTGGACCAGCAGCAATAATTAAAGGTATGGATTTTTTTTTATTTTTCTTACATAATGTACAGGCCAAAGATGATTATAGTTTGAATTCGGTGCTTAATTGAGAAGGTGCAGTCAGTTTTTGAAAAAAATTTTCATATTCTTTACTGCTAACATTTGTGTTTGAATGTAGAAAAACGTAATTTTTCAACTACTTTAATGGGACATGTTGAATTTCTCTATCAAACCACATTAATCCTGATTTATTAATTAAAATATATGCATAATTTGAGGGTGGGAATTTATCAAAAAAATTTTACAAGTTTTTTTTTTTTGCTTAAATCTTGTAGCACAACATTTTTAACAATAAAATGCTACTTTTTTTTTTCTCTTTCATCTTTTCCAATCCTAATTAGTAATTATTCCTATTAGATATTTGCTGAAGTTCATTTAATGATAAACAATGATTAAGAATCTTTGAAACAAATGCTCTCTCGTTATTAACCCACACTTGGTTCAGCAATTTTCAAGAGGACTGCACTTCACAAGATGCACATACTTAATTAACATTATTAAAACATATTAAGAAGTTGTGGAATAACTCAAATAGCATAAATGATTTAATCAGTAATCTAAATGAAAGAAGAAATTCTCTTTATAGTTTAGAAAGTAAAAAAAAAAAGTTGAGTAAAATCACCTTATTGTCCCAGTTGCCAGTACTGATTAAATTTCTGGATGTTGAGTACAGTGTTGTTATTTTTGAAACTAAGTCTGTTGTCCTCACACCAGTGTTCCACAATTGATAGTGCAGAAATACTTTCATCATCTTTTTGGTGGTGGTCATCCAGTCTCTGGGTCTGTGCAGTGTATTGGTCCATCTCAGCCATGTGGTGGAAGTCTGGTATCAGCTCAAGAAAGAGATTCACTGGTTATGTGTTATCAGGGACATTACTCTTTGGAGCGACAGATTGGCAAATACTGGCGTGATCATCCATTGCAGTTGACTCAAACTACTCAGCGATCTCGTTTTTGTTGTTGCTCTCCACCTTTAATGCATCACCCCCAGAAGAAAGGATTCACTGTTGGATTTCATCGTGAAATAAGTAAAGCAACTAGGTAACACACATTCATACAAGCAGTTTGATTAATAGTCTCTTTTGATGGAAAATGAAGCACTAAATATCAACAGAGTAAGCGATAATGTGGATCAGTAGTATAAATGGAAATGATGATTAAATGACTCATCCATTCCTGACTTTTCACTGGTTTGCATGGGTAAGGATCAAACTTGAATGTAAAGTAATCCCTGTTTCTTTTAACTAGCATTTAGAACCTTACGTATATTAGCATTCCGTGCAATGTCACCTTTTACTTTTGCGTTTTGTCAGATTGGCTGGCTCACAACAATGCTGTTTTTGACCTGGCATGGATGGAGAAGGAGGGAAAGCTTATCACAGCTTCAGGAGACCAGACAGTGGTGATGTGGGATGGAGTGGCATGTCAGAAGCTCCAAGTGTTCAAAGGTCACACCAGCAGTGTCAAATCTGTCTGCTTTAGAAAAAATGATGATGGTAAGAAGCTAATTACAATGAAGACTTTATTATTAAGGATAACCATAAAACTGACTCTTTTAAAGCAAATTTCTTATTTAATAAAATCAGATAAAAACAAAGTTGTGAAGCTCTAAAATTTTACAAATTAGTTTATCTTTATGGACAGCTAATATTATTAACCTAGCTAGTTTTTCAGATTGTTTTTTTTTTCCCAAAGTTTATTAAGTTGTTAGAAAAGTTTTGTGTTTTTTAACCACAACAATGAGACTTTATATCATTGCTGAACGTGAAGTTTATTAAATAAAGTAAGTTCCATCACAATCAATACACTTCTGCCAACAAGTTACAAGCGCATGTATACCATTTTGAGAAAAATCTGGATTTCTGGAGTCAAACTGTTGGAGGGCAGTTTCAATTGCTGCTTGGTTGGAGAAGGATTTCATAAGGAGGAAGCTGCCGAGGTGTTTGAGAAGGTGGTAGTCTGTGGGAGAAAGGTCTGGTGAATAGGCTGAGTGAGGGATAACTTCGTATCCCAACAGGTTCAGTTTCTGAAGAGTCACTTTTGCAACATGAGGACGACCATTGTCGAGGAGCAGAATTGGGCCACTTCAATTCACCAATGGCAGCTGGCTGTCGTTGGGAGAGTTTCTGATGAACAATGTTTAATTCATGACACTACCTTTCAGCTGTGATGGTTTCACCAGGTTACAAGCAGTTATAGTGGATGACACCAGTTGCAGTCCACCAGACAGTGACCATGACCTTTTGGTGGAGGCTGGGTTTTAGATTATGGTTAGGCGCCTTGTCTCTGTCAAGCCACTGTGCTGATCATTTGTGATTGTCATAGAGGATCCATTTTTCATCACACGTAATGATTCGGTTAAGAAATGGGTTTTTGTTTCTTATGACAAGCGAAGAGCAGATCTCCAATCAGTAATTTTATTCATATTCATTCAACTTGTGAGGCACCCACTTGTCAAGCTTTTTCACCTTGCCAATTGCATCAAGATGCTGGGAAACAGTTGCAGTGCTTACGTCAAGCTCTCAGGCAATTTCTTGCACTGTTTTTCTTGGATCAGCCTCAACCAAAGCTTTCAGACTGTCATTATCACAACTGGAAGGATGTCCGCTACGTTCCTTATCTTCAAGGCTCTCGTCTCCTGATCGAAACTTTGCAAACCATCATTGTACTGTGCCCGTGCTAGCTTAATGTTACGAATTGCCTCACTTACTTTGTGGCTGAGTTTGAATTCATGAAGCAAAATGGCACGAAACATTTTTCTATCCACGCTTAACTCAGAACCCTGAAACAAACATCCATTTTATGATTTTTAAAAAGGTAGGTTTTGCATAATTTGTGTCAAAGCACACACTACAAAACGATATATAACTTTTCTATGTACACCTTCACAGGCATTCAAAAAATGAACCCCAAATTAACATAATATAAAAACTGACAAAACTTTTGTAATGACCTAATATTTTTTAAAAATTATGTTTAAAAGAAAATCTGAAGAAGATGACATGTATGTTAAAATCTTGCTAACTTATGAGTTCTTTGGTTATCTTGTGTAGGTTTTTCTTCTCTTTTTTTAGCAGTCTTCTGTTCAGGATCTCGAGATGGACACATCCTCTTGTTTGACAACAGGGTAAATAAAAAAGGTGAGATGTTTATATAATAAAGCTTTGCAAAATTATTTGTTTTCCCACTACTACAGCCTAATCTTTGTTATTGAGCATCTGGATAAACGTGACTCAACTCTTTCTCTTATGCCTAATTTTCTACAGATTAGGGTCTTGCCCTTTGTATTGTAAATTGTATAAACTAATTCTGGTCATGAGAGATAGTGCTGCAAAAGCATGAATTAACTCACTGTAACAGCTAATGTGAACTTTAAACTGTTGGTAAAAAAATTCTCTTGTTTCATAAGCACTAGTTTTAAATATTGAAAACTGGAGTCAAGCTAACAAAAAAATTTCTGAAATAGTGTTTTACATGACTGATTCTTAAAGCTATCCAAATTACATGGCTGTCTTTAAAGTCTTTTTTATGAGCAGAGGTTGGGTCTATTTTGATTTTTTAAAACTTTTTTCTGCATTAGTATTTTGGAGGCCTGAACTGTAATGTTAGGTTGGATACGTTTTTTATATATCTCAGATGGTTATACATCAAGTGTTAATGCAATAAGGAATGCGCACATGGTGCCATTAATGAAAGCTCCCAAACAGCGACGACCAAAGCTTGCCAACTCCAAGGTGAGTATCATAGTAAAATGAATTAAAAACAAAAACAAATTAGGTAATATGATCATGTTGAATAGTGATAGTATACAGCAATGGGTCTGGCTTTGGCTCTCATTTTTAGGATTCTTGTTTTTGTATTGGAGTTCTCTACATTTTAAACCAAAGGTTGCCAGTTGGGGTTCTTTGCCTGCTAAATTCAGGTGTTTTGACCAAATCCTGTCTAAATGCAGAATGAGTTTTTCTGTGTCTTTGATGAAATGCTATTTCTTCACCTAGATTTTTTAACCTGTCTTTAGATTTTTAGGTCTTAACATGGAAGAGAAACAAAAACTTCATATTCTTCAGAGGTAATTTCACTATGAAATAGTGCATACTTTCATTTTGTAAATAACTATAAGTAGATAGTAATTAATGAATGATCAACTGCTTTAAATTTTTAAAAAAAATAATATTCAATGATTTAAATATTTCAAAAATAAATTGTGCAAAGTATATGTAGAATTATATGCATAAGGTGTATATGTGTATGTGTTTTTTGTAATTTATGAAATCATTGACTTTGTTTTCAAATGAACAAGAATTCTGTTATTCATTACTGACATTTCAAATATTGTACAGCCAACTCAAAGTCAAGTTACTAGTTACCTTTATAGCATATATTCTACAAGATTAAATGCAATATGTAGAATATTTGTTGTATTGGGTTTCTATTATTTTATTTTTGTTTTTGTTTACTGTATATTACATAACAAATTGTTTTAAATCTCTAAAAGTCAAGAAGTAGCATAAATTAACAAACTTTATCAATGACATGCACCAACATGGTGTAGTTATCTTTTACTGACCAGCTATATTGAAATACTATTTGAAGTGAATGCAATTGTTAGATTTTAAATTGTTTTCTTTATTCCAACATTGATGTTGCCCAACGGCATCCTGATTAGCTGAAAAAAATTATAAAGGATGGTGGCTATGTGCCAGCACATGTATTTAACTTTGAGATGGGACTTAATTGGAAGAGATTAACATAACATACTTTCATATCCTGGACCGAGAAGTCTGCCCTGGGACTTAAAGCAACAAAAGATTGTTTAACACTTGTTCTTGGGGGCAATTTCAAGTTAAAATCGTGCCTTATCTACCGCTCCAAAAACCCTAGGGTGTTGAAAGGCTTATCGAAAGAAGGGCTTCCAGTTTACTACAAGTCTAATAATAAGGCTTACATGACAGGAAGCATGTTATAATTATATGAAGGGATATGTTGGACATACAATTGAGTGATACAATAAGAGAAATTTGGATGATAAGGCTTTGCCGATTTTTGATAATGCCCCTGGTCACCTGGAGTCCATCTTAATGCTAGAAACTGTTCCTGCATAATGAATTTTTGCACAATGAAGGGTTTATTGGAACCTAACCCCTTCATTATGCAGGTAATGAGTGTATGCTGCTATAAGGATGTTCAGCATAATTTACAAGAATTTTTATATACACTAAACAATGAAAATATTAGCTCTACAAAGTTTGTCTTTCATGTGTTAAGACCAGTGGAGGTTTTCAGAATAATTGAAGATTTTGAGTGTTAGATTTTGAACAGATTCACAGACCAACAACTGTCACACTTACAATCAGACAAAGAAGCAGGCCAACTTCTGTGATAACTGGACTCTCTATTAACTACATTAATGCCATGATAGATTAAGTATAATAAAATTAATCATGAAATGTTGGTGAAAAAAAATCGACACATTATTGTTTTAAAAAATTAACATATATGCTAGGGCATATAATGTGCAATGCAAAACAAACATACAAGTACTAAATATAATATGAAAGAAAATTTGTCATAAAATGGGTTAATTAAAATAAATAAGAGAAACCCAAATGAGTTAAATAGGTAAAAACCTAACCAAAATAAATCCAGAAAAAAAATGATTTTTCAAAAACAATAAAAACTATAGAAAAATAAGATAAACTAAACATGATCTGCAGAAGCTAAAGAATTTGGATTCAAAGGCACTTCTTACCTTGATGGTAACTATTCATTTTGCAAAATTCTATCACTGTAAGCCAACAAATAATTGCCAGAATGAAAATGTGCGGCTGCCAATCCATTGTTAAGATTGATAATCCAAAATCACAAAATGTCAGTAAAAGTACCTGAGCAACAATCAATTTTTATTAACTACAATAATCTTTATCTAAATAGAGCAGCAAAATCTGAAAAATGTATCACATTGGGACAAACTGAAGGAAACAAATTAAGCATGCCTAATCACTGATCAACCAAAATGCATTTTGTTTTTTCTCTTCTGGTAGAAAATCAATTTTTTTAACATAATTGAAAATCATTTCAGGACAGTCAACAGAGTGTCACCTGCGTAGTATTCCAGTCAGAAAATATGTTAGTGTCTGGTGGAGCAATAGATGGGTGAGTCTGCATGCTTAGTGTGTTTAATATTTTAGTTCACTTTGGTGTATTATTGCCTAGTTAATACATAAAACATTGGGGGGGGGGTGTTTTTCCATTAAAATAGTTTAATGCATTATTTGTTATTCCATTCCTGATATCCAGGCCAAAGTGATTTCTATACATTACAATTGCAATCTCAAAAAAAAATTTTCATAAAACAATAGATAATAACTTGGTGGTGGTTTTTTAATGCTGATGATAATATCCTCATGAAAAATCTAAGTTTAGTTTGGTTTGGTTTTCTCCCCTACCCTCCACTTGGAATTTCATGGATGAAGTTTGTTTTTTTGTCAAATAATTAACATTGAGAGGCTTTAGTTTTATTTAACTTGCACAAATTTGTAATTTTTTTCTCTTTTTTCTAGCACAGTGAAAGTCTGGGACCTGAGGAAAAGTTATGGTCATTTGGCTGCTGAACCTCAGCCTGTTAACCGCTTTGCCTACAGGGGAACAAGTGTGAGAAAACATGGTAACTCATGAACCTCAGGCAGAAAGCATTTCTGTCTATATAGTAATGAGTAAAGATTCCCATATTGCAATGAAATCAGTCAGAGGTGCTCATTTTCTGCTATGATAAAAACATTAAAGTTTTTCAGTTGGCTCATTTTTGTGCACTGTACAAGTCAAAAATGTTGTTGGTGTGCAGTAAACTATACAGAGTTATCTTTTTCAATAGGTTGCTTGTCAAACATTGCATTTCAACAAAATTTCCTGTGTAGTAACCTTCAATTAAACAAAAGCCTGTGTAAATTTTTATCTGTCAGACATGCTAGAATCTGATTCATAAATATGGAAGGGAAAAAATTATAGCAAGCTGTTGTAAAACCAATTCTTTACTGGCAGGTTAGCAAAAGGGGCCTTAGTTTTTAGCCAAGATTGCTTTAAATTAGTACCAGACCATACTGGCAGTAGTGATGTGTTTTTGTTTACTCATTTAGGTTTGTCATTTTTTTCTATTCCAGGGATCACTAATCTCAACTTTGATTCGACTGCCAGTCGTCTGTTTGTAAGCTGCATGGATGACACAATATACCAGTTTAACTGTACAACATACTCACCTAATCCAGGTATTGTATTTTTGTAAGACACTGAAGTCTACTTTTCTGTACTGTTTCTTGTTTGATATATTAAAGAGCAATCAACACGTGTGTAATTGAATGTTTTGCTTGACTGACATTTTCAGTTTTTGCATAAAACTAGACATTATAATGAAGGTTAATGATATTTCTAATAAAAAAAAATCATTCAATAAAATTTATTACTAATTTACATTTTTTCTTTTACAATACCACACACAACAGGCTTTTTTTGCAAGTTTAGAAAACTAAAATTGACTAATTCATTTTTTTAAAAAATTGTATACTATTTTTCTACTAATTAAACATTGTTATTTTTTTTATTTTAAAGAAAAATAAAATATGGTTAGTAATAGAACAAAAAAAACGTGAAATGTTTGTCTGATGATGTGGTAAGAATGAATTTTTCTGTATGTGCACAAACATTTAGACAATTTCCAAGATGGCTGCACAAAATGCACATACCTACCTGGTTAGAATGATTAAAAAACATTAAAAAATCAAGGAATGATGCAAATGGCTTAGCACAGTTCAGTAATCCATATGGAAAGGAAAGGAAAATTCTAATTTATAGTCTAGAAAGTAAAAAAAAAAAAAAAATTATAGTAAAATTGCCCAACTGTTGTCATGGAAGTGCCAGTACCAATTCAATTTTTTGAATGCCTTCAGTTCTTAGTTTTAACACTCCAATAATCCTCAATGGACAAAAGAATTATGGTTATGTTTACAGTTAGATTCTTTTATCTTGCCTTGGTGTTGTCAGCTCTGGTTCTATGTTGCATAGTGATTATACTAGTCAGCCACATGGTGGAAGAAATCCACTGGCCTTGCATTATTAGGTACATCGATCTTCAGACTGACAGACTACAAAAACACTGGCATGTCAATCAGCTGCAGGTGTCTCTAACTCTGCTTGATGACCCTGCTTTCAGTCTCCACGTCCAACATCTGTTCATTTCTGTTAAATCAGCGAAATGATGAGAAATCCAAGGTACAAACACTCAAGACCTCTGCAACACTAGAAAGAAAAGATCCACTATTGATTCCATCATGCATCAAGTAAATAAACTAGGTAATAGCACGTTTATGCAAGTAGTTTCATTAGTAAAATCACTTTGGAAAAAGCGAAGTGAAATAGCTAGCCAGAGGAAGTGATAGTGTGGATTAAAATCCCACATCTATCTCTAGTACAGACAGAACTGATCATTAAATGATTCATTGATGCCTGGCCAGTTTTGGATGACTTGAACAAGAAAGATTTGATTTTGCTTCTGATAATCAGGATAACTGTAATATTAAAAGAAAAATTGTACTTGCTGTATTTCTGGTAATTTAGTTGCTTTAACACTCATCAGTAGATTAACTTATTTGTAGGTTAGTAAAATTATTTCCAACATCTTTTTATGATTCATTTACCAGTTTTCTTTATTCTTTGCATTCAGTGGCTGTATACCGGGGTCACAGAAATTCTTCATTTTATGTGAAGGCTGCCATAAGCCCATGTGATCAGTTTTTAATTAGTGGTTCCCATGACAGCCTGGCTTATATATGGCAGGTAAAAGTCAACCTTCATTAACTTTATAGATTTATGATGTACTGTAGATTTTCCTAAACAGTTGAATTTTGGGATCTTAAAACAGGGATCTCTACTTGAGTAATAAATTCAAGGTAAGAGCTGAGTTCTAATGAAAATGCTAGATTAAATATTTGTCTTGGTTATGTTTGCAAACAGCTGTGGATGAGGAATCTTTTAGAAAGAAACTTACTGTTAAAAAAAAAAATTAATCGATTTTATTTTGTGATACGTGCCAAGCTGTTTGACCAAGATTGCTGAATTGTAGTCTTGAAGTGAAGTAAGACATTTTTTATTTGCCAATTTGTAATGACTTAAAATGTGTGTAATATAAAGTGGCATTTACTTGAAAGAAATCAAATGTTATGCAATGCAGTTTAGCTTATTAAACTTAATTTCATAACACAAGTATATTGTATTAGTAGTTAAAGGAAATCTTTTCTTTTAAGAAATCTCTGCTGTGCATGAGAGAAAAAACTGAAATGTCATTTTTTCCATTGAAAAATTATTAAATGTATTGTTTTTAGGTTGACCATCCTCAAAGTCATCAGATAGTGCTAAAGGGACACATAGCAGAAGTAACAGCAGTTGCATGGTCTGAAAATGAATTTGGAAAGGTATGCAAGTGTATTTTATGAATGAATACTTTACAGGTATGCATGCATGCTCACTTGTATGAAGAAAAACAAGGGAAATATTTGAACCTGCATTCCTTTTTCATACCAGAGTAAATTAAATTTCTGCTGGCATGTGTTTGGATTTTAGTTCAGTTTTGATAGTTATTTGAAATGCATTGTCATGTAAGACAAGGAAAAAAAGTACTGGTACATTGCCAGATATTTTAATGTTTAATGGCTGTTGTAATTACATAAGGTTTTTAAAAATAAATCCCTAAACAAATTATTTTATTTACTTTTGTTTTTTCCATTCTTGGTTACTATGCTTCATGCAATCATTGAGAATATACTTTTAAATAATTAGCTTCTTTTATTAGCTCCCAGTTTTATAATATAAATAAGTGTATTTTGGTGCTGCATTCTACAATAGTTTCTGAATATTTTTTTCTTTCTTGCAATTTATCTTTTAATCTAATGTATGATAAAACCTTGGTGCCTTGATATATCTGTGATTCAACTTCATTATTAGTATTTTGCAATTTATCTCTGTATAAAGGTATTCTTAGCCTAGCCAAGGTAAGACTGCATAAGGCAATTTTTTTGAAAACTGTATGAACTAGTTTTTACTAGTAAATGTAGAATTTATAAATTTTCTTCCTATCAGTTGGCCACGTTATCAGATGATAATACCATGAGACTGTGGCGACTGCATCGCAGAATTGATCCTCTACAGCTTGGTGAAGTTAGTGGTACTGCAGAAAAGACCCACAAGACAATAGGTAGACAATACTATTTTATAATAATAGTTTGTTTAGCTGCAATATACTGCAACTCAAAAATTCTGTCTTTTTACCATCAGCTTTAGTGTTTAACTGGCAGTGTTATCAGGTATGAAAGCCACTACTAATATCCATCAAACTAAATATATTTAAGTTTACAAAACTTGTTTCAGATGGAGAAACTAGTTTTAAGAATAAAGTATATAAATTTTCTTTTCTCAGAAACCTTTAAAAAGAAATGGTGAATGAAATCAGATATTTTGAGTTTTTAAATGGAAGTTTGTTTCTATCTGCATAGTTCTATGAAAATTTTCAGTCGAATGTATTTAATGCTGAAAGCAATGTGTATGATACAAATATATTGAGCATGTTCAACACTTGCTAAACTTCTCTTACATTGTATCTTTCTGATTCCACAATATTAGTGTACTATATTTTCTCTAGGTATTTAAAAGTTTTGTTCTACTCGGTATTACCATCACTTCAAATCAATAAATATTATATAATTTATTTGGGATATTTTTCAGGTGTGAACATTTCTAATATGGATCATCCATCACCACCTTTACTTTCTTCTCAAATTTCAACAGAAAGTGGCTATGAAAGTCCAATTTTAACTAAATTGGACTCTCTTAGTGCACATGACAGTCTGTCCAAGTCTACCATGAAGTCCACATACTCCATCAAAGCCTGGCTTCAACCAACACTCACCTCACCTGACAATCATGCAGCAATAAGTGTATCACCCGGAAAACCAGATCAAACCAAGGGAAATCCTGACAAACATTACCAAAAAGAAAGAGCTTACAAACCTACTAAAAAATTATCAGCAAAACGAAAATTAGCCAATTCCTATGACAGTGCATCTGATAATAAAAGCTGTCACGTTCTAGAACAACACAGTGTGCATGATTTTCTGAATCTTCAAAATAAAGCTGGATTAATAGAAAAGACATGTTTACTTTGTGAAAATAGGTTTGAATTGTCCCATGATGAGGCTGATCAAGAAAACTCCATAAAACATTTGTCTCCCAAAAAGACACTTGGGTCGGACAAGTTATCCAAACTCGGTGGTGAGAATAAAAAACCAAATGTCAGCAATTCACTTAAAAGTTCAGCATCCATAGCAACATTACCGCTGCAGGTTTCATCATGTCCAAAACACAATGAAAAATGGTTGCCTAGACAACCTTGGGTAAGTTTTTTTTTTTAAAGTGGCTAACTAATACGCCATAAATGTATCTTTTAACAGTTTATCATACAAAACAATGATTTACCTTAAATGATTTTAATGCTGTCTATGGTAATAAGCAGTATCAATTCACAACTTCCATGCATCAATTTTATTTGTTATCTCTTCATGTTCATTTAACTCTTTTTCTTTCTTTTTTTATTAAGTCTGATGCAGAAATCATATTTTCACAGGTATCAAAATCAGGAAAACATTCCATATTATCCTATTTTTCCAAATCGACTGACATCAGAAAGGACAGCAAATTTAACGAAGTGACAAGCAGCAGACAACTGTAATCAGTTCTCGGGTCTTGTAATTTGTGGCAAAAAGATTCTTATAACATATAATGCTAATCTTTCTCTTCAGTCTATTTTATGAAGAAACCTGTTTTTAATAAGGGAAAACTGGATTGTATCTCATGGCACAGATAAAGTTTTCAATACTCAACCCCTGATTTTGTCTTGTGCTATTTTTTCTCCTAAAGTTCTACATTTTTACTTAGTTCAAAATCAACTTTAGCCTGGTTGCCTTGGATTTTTAAAATTTGTATATGTAACAGATATACTCTACTCTTGAGATAGTAACAAGTCTTCTGAAGTCTAAGACTAGAGTAATAGGACTTTGTATGTAACAAACCAAATAATTCTAAGAATTGATTAATTTAATCCTTTCCCATTCAAGTCTCTAAATACTACTGTGGAAGGATGCTGGTCCACATCATCACTTTCTCTGGCTATTTTCCCTCCTAAATGATTTTACTTCGAAAGCTACTAACATAAACCATGTGCATTACCTATTTTATTTGATATATAATGGAATCCAACAATCCTTTCCTGTTGGAGCTCATTTAGCAATAGTCTAACAGTAATGTTGGAGATGAAAATTGACAATGGCATGTTTGTCAAGCAGTCTGAGTCATCTGCGGCTAATCAGCATACCTTTTTCAGTCAGTTGCCTGACAGAAGTGGATTTCTCCCAAGTGACTGAATCTATCCATTACGCCACAGACCCAGGAGGCAGAGGTGATAACACCTGAATAGACTACCAACAAGTTGATAGTGTTTGTATTCAAACAAACAATGGGTTTCAAAAGTAATGACTGTGGAGATTCTAAACAAGTCAGGAAAAATGTATTATAAAATCACTTTTTGGGTTACTGAACCGTGTGCTAAGTCATAAGGTCATGGAATGCCACTGAATAATTTAGTAGTAAGTGGGTGCCATGCAGTATCACCTCAAGCCAAGTAAATTGAACATTCAATTTATTTCTGAAGTTGGTGCATACTGTCATAAGGGCAGGAACATAGGATTAAGCTGTCTTAATTAGATAATGCAAAGTCT
Source organism: Nautilus pompilius (assembly GCA_018389105.1). Classification (NCBI taxonomy): domain Eukaryota; kingdom Metazoa; phylum Mollusca; class Cephalopoda; order Nautilida; family Nautilidae; genus Nautilus; species Nautilus pompilius. Next base: position 717,469 of record JACATO010000667.1, read on the forward strand.
AATTTAAAAGGCAAATAGGTTCATCCACTAGAATAGTATGTCATGTATAAAAAAAAACATGAATATCAAGCTGACTTATTTATTTGAAATGAAGAATTTCACATACAAAAATAATGTACAATCAGCAAACAAGGTCTTCAAGCATCAGTCCAGCTGAAAGAAAAGAATTCAGAAACATACTTTTCTACAAATATTTAGTAAAGAAAAAAAAAATGAACCACAAAAAGTTTTCAATAAACTATAATAAAGCAGAATTACCTTTAACTGGTAGCACCTAAAAATTAAGGAGTTTAGTCAAGCTTCTTCTGAAGTGACACTCCATCTAATACTTTATTTTAAACCCAGTCTAAATTTAAAAAACAAATTAAGCAACAATAATGACAGGATTAACTGCAATCACATTTGCAGTTATTCCAACATTTGCCAAGATACTGAGATCAATCATCCTGAGTTTACACATTGACCATAAGCAAACTGATTTTTAAAAAAAAAATTGAAAAACACCAGGATTTCTCCACCCAAAAATAATGTTGCCCCTTTAAAATAGATTGTAGTGGTCAATATAAAATGATTAACTGAGGGTTGTTCATGCATGAATGATTAAATATTTGTATAAAATAGCATACTATTACTATTGTAATTCTATAGTTTTTATTTTTGAGAAGGTTACTAAATCACCATTGAACCACCTATGTTTAATGAACGTAATGCAAAATACTGGTTGCAGTGATATGGATTTGTCATGACATCTTCATTAAATCCTTTGTAATGTAGTTTGATTTGTGCTAAGTAATAGATTTGAAGGTTAGTGGGAAAAATATACTGCCTGGAATACTTTAAGGGTTACTGGAGTCCCCTCTAATTTTTTTTTTTTAGGAATATGTTGATTTCCAGCTTCTAGGAATTCATTTGAATAGCCTCTGGCTTTTTACATGTGCAGTAGTTATTCCTGGTGGTGCAGTAATGTGACTGACTTACATTTTTAATTTCTTATTAAAACACACATGCTGTTGCCTGAGTTTTGATGCTGTAACCTCCTGATTTCTGCTTTGATTACATAGCAAGATTTATTTAAAATTTGTACTTCTGATATTATGCTATCAAACTATCAAGTCATTAACGACATTTTCAATTTGAGAGTTACTGATATTGGATCAATTATTTAAAGTATCTTAAAATCCAATAATTTAAGGCAAATTTGCATCTGATTTAATCTTGCGAAATCTTGTTTTATCTGGATTTCTGTTTGATTTCATTTGAACTAAATCTTGGCTCTCAGACAGATTGTTAAAACAACTTCATCATTTAAAAATAAATATAATTTTATTTATCTTGGTATTTGTGTGGTTTATTCAGAACTCAGTTACAGGGGTAAATCTGTTTCCTGATCATATATGTAACATAAGGCATTTGCATGACTGGATCACCACTGCCACCTCAACAGTACAGAATACACCCAGGTTTTGCTAGATATCCAATCTGACCATAGCAATATTGATCCAAGCACAAACTCAGCACAGAATTTGGCCAAAGTGCAACGGATGACAGTTTTCTCATGCACTGGATTGACAGTTGGTAGTTTACTTCCACAAATAAATCCTGTGTACATGTTGGTTGATTTGGAGTAAATTGAAAAGTTGGGGAGGAGATATCTTACAACGTTGCTGTTCCATAACTTCCTGGAAGAATATAATAGTTACTTGGAATTTTAAACAAATTAAAAATAAAAATCTTTTAAATATTAGTTAACTATTTGTTATAGAAATGGCCAAAAATTAATGAAATTAGGTTCCTAATAATAGCTTACATGTGTTTGGAGAGAGAATAAGAACTGGTTAAAATGTTTATACTCAGCTTAGTTCTTTGATGAATCCTTCATTTCTGCATACAATTCTCTTAACTATAAAGTGTGATAGAAATTACATGAGATTTTATGAATTTCTTTTCAAAAATTATCCAAGTCTAATTCTCAGGGTTTTTTTTTTTTACGTTTCATTAATTTCTGCCACAAAGAAGCAGGAAAAATCTTAGTACATTACTACAAATGAGAACACTTACCTTTTTAAACCCAATGTCCTCTGCATATTCCCTGAAGCATCTCCGGCACATATTCAGACCATACTTCCTAATCAGACCATGAGTGTTTGCACAAACACGGCTGAAATAAATCATTTACACGGAAAATGTAGTCCAGGATTAGCTTTTAATAATAAATGCTTCGCTCTCCAAGGGTGTTATAGTTTTTTTACAAATATATCAAGCACCGTTTGCAGTAGGTCTGAAATAACCCGTGTCCAGGGACAGCTTGAGCCTGATCGTTACGGTTTACGAGGGACTCACTGGTTACAACAAACCGGGCGAGATCGCAGTGTGAATGTGATACCAGAACTCTGAAGATCGGTTTACTGATTTCCCACCATTTAGAAGTATAGTCAGGGCTAAATTCCATCGCACTCGAAGTTTAAGCAGATATATATATATATATACACACACACACACATATATATATTATATTGGAGACGCGCGAACTGAGAGGAGGACCTACCTACCTATGGAACTGGAGGAGGACAGACTTATCCTGTTCAAATTTAACACTATTTCTTTCTCATACCATTCTAAATCTTACCAGTATCGCGAGCCTGGACCATATTTTCGAGGATGAGCAACCCACACACTGTTGAAAACCATCTTCTCGTCAGCAAGCAGAACCCCGGACAGAAAGGAAATAGTATGGCGGCTCACCACCCCCCTTCTTTCTTTTTTTAAACAGCATGTCTATCCCATAATGCATCCTAATAATAGGGTAATTCCCTCCCCTTGTCCGTGAACTCACTCATCTCGCGTACAACAAAATCTGCCACCTTAACACGAAATGCCTTTCAGTTTAAACCAGAAAACATTAACTGCAGCTTAATAATGAGAAGAGCAAGGTGATGTTTTAAATCTAATGTTCATTTCAGTTTCCGTATCGCGAAATTCTTCTCATCACTTTCTGCTAAAAACAGTCTATCTGCATATTTCAAATGAGTTCTGGAACGAAAACCGAAATAAATCACCATTAAACTATTAATTTCGTAATTTTATTGGAGCTTTTACATTCCAAGGCTGGTATCTTCCAAAATAACTTTACTCGCATTGGAAAACAAATCTTTATCACATGTACCCCCTCCCACATAGAAAAAAAATCTACAAAGATTCTTTACAAACATGAGGTCATATTAATTAACATTCAGGTAGTAAATTATGCAATATGAATCATAGTTTTGCTGAACTTTAGAGGTTCTCTCTCAGGCCTGCAGAGTCTGGGTCATTGAAAATTGTCTGCAATGTTATAACTGATTTCTGTGTTGTTTGGTGAGCTGATTTCAAATATGACCAGTATTTTTCTCTATCACATAAGGATTTTTCACAAAGTGAATCTGAAAATATGGGAAAAGAGATTAGTAATATGAATTCTGGTTGAAACATTTAGTTGCAAAAAAAATTTTAAAATAGTTTTTCTGGAGGTAAAGGTACCGGTATACCTGGGCCATGAGGTACAGGGCGTATTGCCGACAAGAGGTTCAGATAGAAAATTGAATCCTGTATGTTACACAAACAAAAGTAACAGTCATCACTGTGATTTTGGGGTTCACTCCAGATCATAGGGATCCCAAAACGGAAAGACTTTTTCTCACCTTGAGACTACTGTCGGAGTTCTTCCACACAAATAGAACACACTTTATGTGGGAGCCCAGGACTTATCCTGCTCACCAAGTTTCACACCAAAATACGCATAATACACTTTCTTAACAAAGTCTGTGATGTTTCTTTGCTGTTTCTTCACTACAAAGTTCCCACAAATGTGACAAAAATTATCAGGTGCCTTAAAACAACCCCTTGCAGCCATTTAGTACACTTATAAACAGAAGAAAACCACTAAGGAAAAAGTAAACTTCTGCAGAAACTACATGTCTGGAAAAGTACACTGGCTATGACAGAATCTTCTCATAGAGAGATCTAATTGCAACTGAGTCCAAGTAGGGAGTGTGGAGAGGGAGAAGTAAAAAAAGAGTAAAAAAAAGAAAAATTAATTATAATTAATTTTTTGTTTAGAAGCTTAATACAGTGATTCTGAAGATATTGAAATCGAAAATTTGAGATTGTGAAAAAATGGTACGTGATGGAATTTTAGAACTATTTTTACTGAAAACAGCACCCAAAAATCTATAATAATCAGCTATTAGTTTTTGGACAACTTTTCCATTGCAGGCTTGTTATATAAACTGAACACAGGTACACTGATAATGTGTTAAACTTTGTCATAAAATTTTGCACACAGTGATTTCCAATTTTTTTTTTTTAATGACAGTAATAAAGATTGGGTGATAATTATGGACCCTTGTAGTCATAATAATAATAATAATAATATAACAAAAAGATCTTTAAAACAGTAGATTTACTCAGTTTAGATTTTAAAAGACAGAGATCTGATTGAAAACTAAAGTGGATAATATCTAAACTTTGTTACTGGCTAGTTGTCAATACTAAGGGTGATAATTATAAATCATCAAATATTTTGGCACGGAATATTGGAACATGATCTGATAGGGTCACAAAAAAAATTAAACATAACTAGCAATAATATCAATTTAGAAATTGTAATGATTATTTCCTGGTAACAACCAAACTAGTTTATTAAAGGTATTTTGTTAGCATTAAATTTTTAAAATATCACTAGAATAATAATACATTCTTAACTAAGCAAGCACTTTTTGTTGATACATTTGCAAATGGCTATCAAATGAGACATTTTTATCTGACAAATCAAATTCAGTGTTTATTTTCTCAAGCTGAACTGTGCAATACATTATTGTGTTCTTTTTGGCCAGCTGTAAGGTGACCAATGTCATGAGTGGTTAATCACCTAGAATGCACATATCAAATGGAAAGTTATTGGTTCTGAAAACATGGGCATCATGAACCACATAAAACATCAAACAATTGAACTCTTTTATTGCATGTACCTTCAAAATAAATAGGAGGAACACTTATACTACTTATATAAGAATGTTTTTTCCATGGGTCCCTTTAAGTATACATGGGTTTCATCACAATATCCCATCACCCAAGAAAACCCAAAACCCAATGAGCTCTGAAAGAGAGGTTGTCATCTGTTACAGCTGCTGGCCTGCAGACCAGTAAATATAGACTCGCTATAAATGTATAACTGAAGTCAGTCATCAACTGGAGTGAGTGTTTCTTTGTTCATATCAAACTTATTTATAAACATGCAAAATGATTTGTGGTATAGGTTACTTTGGTGACCACTAATTCCATAAGCCATGAAAAAGAAAAGTAGTTTTTGCAAAGATCAAAACATTATTTCGAAATATTATCTATTATTTTAGAATGATAGAAAATTTCAAGATGTATCAATCAGAGTTTTCATTCCATGTTGGTAGCAGCATCATTGTCACTCTCTTCTTCACTTGAGTCATTTCCCATGCTGTGCTGCTTTGTGTGCTCCAATAAAATATTATCTTTTGAGCTATCCATAAAATACTTTTGATAGAAATAAGATCCCAAGCACATAGTACTAAATCATACAGGTGACTGAGTTTCCTTGTCTTACCCATGTGGTTGCCCAACTGAAGTCAATCTGTATACTTCTTTGTTAAATGGTTTAATAACGACCAAAATTTGTAACTGTGAGGGCATACATCCAGAGGTAATAACCAAATGTGTATTCATTTTTGCAATTTATACACACCCTTTTTCTTGCACTTGTACTATCATTTCAGAAGGTAACTTTTCTTTTGGCATAGTTTTTCTTTTAAAAAATGATACATGGAAGTTCTGTACCATCTGCTAAAACTGTTACTCTAGATTTTACCATCACTGATTTTTCTCCTTTATTTTGAACAGTAATATCTGTAGGCATATTAAAAAATACTAGAGTTTGATCTGTATTACATATGGAACTAAGAAGACAGTTGTGCTTTTTCTGCAGGGCTATAACATGGCATTGAAATGAAGTTAGTTTTCACTGAAATCTTGTGATAGCCTCTGTGCAAAACTAGCACATCACCCATTTAGTAGCATCATTTTCCTACACCATCCAAAGCTTGCTATAAATTTAGTTTCTGGTATCTTTAAATCTTTTGAATTTCATGTCCTTTGAACTGGATAACTTGTCTTGTGACAGAAAACCCTTTAGTGTGCACCTCTTTAATGCATTCAACAACTTGTCAAGTTCTTCACAATGCTCTTTAAGGCCCTTGAAATTCTTTTTTTGTGAAATGTGCATTTAACAGTTCATTCCTTTGTGTCTGCCATCACTTCACATCGTTTCTAGTTACACAGTATTTCACAGCTGTTGTACAAGTTGTTTATTTCTTCTGTTGCATGCACCATCATCATTTTATTATTCACATCATAACTCCTACATGTTCCCCCGATATTTTGACCTTTTCTTGTTCCTTGTCTCTCACTGTCATCACTCATAATTCCACAAGGAACTATCAGTAAAAAAAGTTCTTGTGTAACTTACCTAACTTGAACTTGTTACAAGCACAAAAAACAACACACATTTGAATGCTTGATCTTGACTGTCATCGTGGCTGCAAGTGCAGAAATGACTCAACATACACAAGATTGAATTTAATCTTTACTCCTAATTATAAGGAAAGTTGAGATTAAAAAAAAAAACTTTCTTATAATCTGACATATAAAAACAGTTCATTATTTTTTTTTAAACAAGTGCCATATTTAGGCATCACATTTAACATGATCTACAAGATGGGGGAAACAACATAACTAATTTGAATTAATAATTGAGAATAGTAATAAGCTTTATTTATAGCTCAAATATTACAGAAAGCAAAGCATCAGTTTACTGAGCTATTAATTGACTTAAGGTGTGATTTTATCCAATTTTACTTAAGTTAAATTAATGAATAATGTGTGAAAGTTTGAATACAGTACCCAAACTTTCTTCAGTGTTCAGCTTATCACAGATTTTAGATTTACAGGTTGGTTGCTTCCATAAAGCAAATCATCTGCTGGCCCTGGGTTTCCTTGGACTGCACCACCTTTCTGGTAAATGTGTACAAGGGAGTTCTGCAAAGGATGTTTTTTGGGGTCTGCATTCCCATGTTACATGGGCATTCCTTTGGAAGGTGTCAGCTGCAGCTTATGTAGGTGTGAGAGTAGTCTGTAATAGCTCATTCCTAATCTAAATGTAATCTTTTGATTCCTATTCAGGTGTTTAAGTTTTTGCTCTTCGTTTTAATTGTTTGTGCTGTTTTCACATATTTTTGTATTTATTTTGTTTAGGGTTTTTGCTTCTCATTCATTGCCCCTTATGCTACAGTGTGCCTGGATACACTGTGGAATATTACTGTGGTTGGAGAGGATGTTTTCTAAGTAGCTCTATTAGTTCGTTTTTATTTTGGTCAGGTTTTCTATTTTGAATGGATTGCAGTGTGGTTTTGCCATCTGTCAAATACCCAATGTTAGTCTTTTGTGTCTTTGTACAAAAGAGTCCATGATGCTTCCATGTAAACACATTGCTTTGCTCTGTTGTGTAGTTTGACAATAATATTGCAGTTGCTGATGCTGTCTTGATGTGTATATCAGCTAGCTGTCATTTGTATGTAGATGTCTGCCCCTCCATTTTTAATTGGATTCTCAGATGAGGCACTAATGTATCTAGTTGTTTCTGTTTTACTTGTACAGTTTCCAGCTAATTAAATGTAGCCAAATACAAGAAAAAAGTTTTTTTATACATACTTCTGTAGTCTGTCTTTCCACTCTAAAATAACACTGAAAACCAGAGTTTTATTGATGAAATACTCAAAAATTAAAAAATTCTACTCACCCATGCCTTCATGTGTAGTGACTTGTTGCTGCTATTACATATGTACAACCAATGTCACTCATAGACCAGACTGTAAGCATTTAAGCTATTGAAATTTCTAGTTATCTCTAGTGGAAAGACAGTAGAATTGAAAAACAAAAGATCAATCATATCCAAGAAGAGGTTCTGCAACCTACCAAGTTATTTTCTGAACACTGATTTTGTATTCACTCAATTATTGACCAGAATAAATTGCTAAAGGTTATTTCTTGACTGCCAAAGCTGAGGTTCCATTCTCAGTTGAGGTTGGCTTGATTTCTTTTCATTCTTCTTCACCAACCAGTTGTGTGGATTTACTCTGAGAACTCCTGTTTTCTCCCACATCTAAAAATGAACAGTTTTAGTAAGGACTTTGCCAAAGTTAAAAGTGTTAGGCCCTTGTGGTGCAGGACAACACTCTCTAGCCTAGCCAATAACTGTCTCACTCACCAGGGTTGTCCCTATTGTAGAAATTTGTGTATGACACAACAACATATCTAAGTAGCAAGCATGAAAATGGAAACATGTCAAATCATCAACCCACTGGTTTTTATCAATAATGTGGGTCAAAATTTGTCAACTGTCAGAGTCTTGTCCCCCTTATATCATCTAGTGTTGCAAACCATATTATCTATCTAGCAACTAAAATAACTTTTCTTGCAGAAATATAAAATCTAAAAAAAAAAAATAATAAAAAAAATGCAGTAATAAATTCTCCTGTGGAGACAACCTTTGTCTCATCTGCTTGCATTGTACCATCAAGATGTGCAGGAATAATGTGTCTTCTGAAAATCCTCTGTTGAGTAATCTTTCTGAATGAAGAAAAATAGCGTTTTTTTTACTATTTCAGAAAACAAATCAGAAAAGTATTTAAGACAGAATAAGGCAGCCAGTGATCCAGTGGCAGACTAGTGGACTGATATGGTTGCCAGAATTTGAATCCCAGTCAGGTTGGGGATGGCATGGTTTCTTCTCTCTCCTCTTCACAAGCCGATCATTCATCTGGGTATCCTCTGAACACTCTGATTTTCTCCAAAATCTATAAATGAAGAGTTCTAGTAGGGTTTTCTGGTACATGTTGGAGATTTCATAGACAACTCTTGACTAGTTTGCATATTGACCACTCACTAGTGAAAAGCCCCAAAATGTACCTAAGTAACTTTGGTCACTAAGCCTAATACCTCACATTCCTCTTCTAGCTCAATGCTAAGAGATATCCTTAGACCTTGAAAATTAAAGCCAAGATTCACCAAACAGAAAGCATAAAAAAGGTAAAGCAACCTAATAAATCAAAAGTGTAATATCAAGGCATTTAAAAATATGACTTTTTTAAAATTATGATTTCTATACACAATATAATATTTATCCAATTCATATTTTCAAGAGTTTATTAGTTATTCTTTCACAGCTGAACTGTAGCAGTGGAGGTCCCAAATTTTGGGTGTAAGTACTTTAAAATCTGAACAAAATTTTAAGCTACTACACAATGTCCTAAAACCATTTTTTCCCAATGCAGCGCTAGGTACCACAACTCATTTGTTAAATATACTGCAGATTTACTAAGCCCAGTTTTCTTTTCTTATTTTGTGCCTGCAACCAACCAAATAATTTTGTTTGAACAATGATTTTTCATTCACTCAATTTTAGACCAGAAGAAACTGAAGAATGCCACTGAAAAGACCAGGCATTTTATTTAGAGAAGAAAAAGCAAAAACGAACAACCTGTATAGGTGTGCATATATAAATAAAATTTTAATAGAATGAAATGGCAATTGCAATAATAATAAAAAGATATAGTCAAAATTCATTTTTTGGTAAATGATAAACAAACAAACAAATCAAGATCTAAAATGTTTTTCATTCCATACCAAAGATGTACATGATGAAAGCACAAAAAGCCAGTGTTTGGGGGGGGGACTTACAATGCGATTTGTATAGTGACAGTTATCTGGAAGGGCAGCCATTAGCCCAGTGGCCAGTGCGACCTGAAATTTAATTAAAAAAAAAAAAATTAAAATATTAACTTGACTCTTTAGGAATAATAATTATGATTTTTCTGTCTTAGATGCCTCTAACTGGCTTTTAGTCTTCAATGAGATGTCCTGTTAACTAAAGCAGCAATTTTAACTGGATCCACTCTACAAATTTTTTAAATTTGAGATAAACTAAAATACAAAGCAAGAGCTTTACCATTAATCACTTGCAGAGTTGATGATGCAGATCTCTGTCTTCATCAGACACATTTACTTGGCTTGATTCACTTGTTACCATTAGTTATTTAAAAATAAGAAGTTAAATTTGTAATTAATTTATTATAATTTACAACTTAGAAAGAGATGAACAAACAAACCTATTCTAGTAACTTAATTGTTGTTATCAATAAAAAAATATAAGAAAAAGAGCAGAAGTGTTATAATTTTAGAAATACTCGTCTGTTAATATAAGGATGGCAACAAACTTAGTCAATGACCACTACTTTCATTAATAGTGCTGAAAATGTTGAGCTGAACACATTAAGTCTGATGACTTTTTATAGTTTAAAAGCTTTAAGTTTGTATATATTCTACCTTTAGTAAGAAAATTAATCCTCTCAGTTTAAACAATATAATAAATGCTATCTTCCTATTGTGCACATGTAAGAAAAAAGTCTGCATTAAATAGTGAAGAAAAATAAGAAAGAAAAACTCAATTTCTTACATATCTAAGAGAAAATAAAAGCTATTGCAATGACCACACAGATTTTGTTGAAACTAAATTTAACATTCCAAATACATTTTAAAATGTATGCACGTATTTAGACTGTTGATATGCTAAAATCAGAGTTATCAACCAGATTCTTAAATAATAATTTTAAAAAAATTCCTAAGACTTTTGCTTGAATACATCTTAAAATAATAAATAATGATGATACATTGGAAATGATTCAGATGGGTTTTGTAGAATTTGCACTGAAAATAAGCATGAAATATTTTTTGAAAAAAAAAACTACTTCACAATAAATAAAAAATTAGACATGATTATAAATCATTCTGAGATTTGCAAGAATTAGATGCTACCATATGAATATGAATTGTGAATATTATTTCATCTTAGCTATAGATGAAACTAGTGAAGTATTAGACTCAATAAATCAATGTATAAAACAAAACAAAAATAAACTATCGGTGTTCTTGCAAAATGCTTTCATTAAAGCCAATTTGGAACACACTGCCAATGAATCCGTACTTAAACAAGATAATTCTAGATTGAAAAGTTTCCAATGTCAATCCTACCAGATGAACTTAGATTAATCCATACAATGCATAGTGGTTAAATTACATTTGACTTAAAGATGTTTGAGAATTTTATTAAGACAATTAAATCATAAAGTTTTGAATATTTAGAAGCAGATTTATTTATTTTGAACTGATTAAACTTGAAGGAAGACTATATTTGAAACTACTACTTTAGTTATTGCGTCAATGACACGAAACAGCATATCCAGCAACAGGTGTTGATCGGGTCAAGAGAAATGGATCAACAAGCACTTTTGAAACAAGTGGGGAGGGGAACTCTGAGTTGTAGCACACTACTTAACAGCACTAGTAATAAAATAAAATAATTAATGAAAGTCATACTGTACTAAACTGAAACAGAATTATAATGGGTACCAATGTATCTAAGTAAAAAACTAAACTTACCACAAATAAAACATCTGCCATATCCACCATAAAAGGGTCTCCTCCTTCCAGATACCTGTGCATCTTCATCTTCAAAATCTCTCTCAAGATCAGATGAACTACCATAATATGATGAGCTTTCAAAGGAGTCATCATCAAACCTATCACTATGCTCAATGTCATTGTCAATGACAATAAGTTGATTAGAATTGGCCTGCTGAACCTGATGCCTTGTCTGAACTCTGTCTTGCTGATCATTTTCTTGATGATCTCTCCTTGTTGCTCTGTTCTGTGTTCTTCTTGGCAATGCTTTGGTTTGTTTTTGCATGGCTGTTAAAAAGTAAATAAGGCGATGAACTTACATTTAGGAACTTGCACCACTTCAAATCTAAATGAAGTTTTTGCTTACACAGATCCAAGTATTGTTATATTGATTTATTCCCAACGTTAGATCTTCATTTATGTAGACTATGTACTTTGATAAATTTACTGATCTATCATTGGCTTATTTTCAGATTTTAAAACAAATCAACCAACCAAAATGCAAAGGAAAGAAGAAAATGTTTTATTTATTTATTTTTTTAATTTTCAAACTTTTCTGGATTTTCTAAATAAATATTTACTTTTAAACTACTGTAAACAACCTGTTATCTAATCTCCAGCTGACTTTTCCAATATAACCCAAGACTGGTTTATTTTTGGCTATTCAACCTTTGTAGTTCATAAGCTGGTCACCAGAAAAGCTGTATCCACCACCTGCGCAACTCAGATTGATTCTTGTCAGATGATCAGCATCCTTTACACTTCTTGTTTGTTGATTAGTTGTATTCTCCCTTGCTAGTGATACTGTTGTTTTTTCAATCACTGCATCAGGAGAACGATCGATGAACCAACATCGTACTGATGCATCAAAACGTTCCTGCTTACACCTTTTTCTAATTCCTTGACTATTTCAATTTTATTGGCAATGTTAAGTGTAGTCCTTCTGTTTTTTTTTTTCCAGTACTTGCTTTGTCAAATTTAGGGCCCACTGTTGAGGAGTGCAAAAGTTATCATATGATAAAAGACAAGAGAAATGAGCTATGCACACTTCCAAGATGGTGACTGTAAACATTTTGGTTGCCATGTCTGCTGCCAGAGCTGTGACATATGCCGTTAGATAGACAATGCCGTTAAATAGAGTGCAACTAAATCCAGAGTTTACTGTACATCAAACTGTGTACTGAAAGATTAGATATTCTTAAACAAGCCTATTTATAAGTCAATGGTAGGACCACTTCTAGAGTACAGCATACTACAGTAATGAAGTGCTGATTATATTAATAATGGTAAGGCTATAAAGACATGATAAATGGTATGAATAAAAATAGTTATGAACAATGTCTTAAACTATTAGAATTACACAGATTGGTGTAACTTTGTTATGAAGTAGACATGATACAAGTTTACATGATCTTGTTAGTGAAAAAATGGAGTGGCATTTCAAAATTTTTTTATATCAATGCAAGATCACCAGCTAAAACAATAAACTATGAGAAATGAATTTTTTCAGCCAGCATGTTGTAAATTCAAGAAATGCTTTGCTTGAAAAACTGTTGTAGATGGGAGTATAATTTTTAAAATTTAATAGATGCACATTATTTTGACACAAGGACTCTTTAAAGTTATAAACTTCCTGTGATAAATATGTATGACATCATTTCTGGATTAAAAGAACAGCAGACTCTAGTCTGTTTAAGTGCTCATAATTAACCAAGTTTCATTTTCATTATTGAACTATTAATAATGTTTATTATGTAAAACAAATTGTTACAACACCTGATTATCCTTTTAATCAGATCTGTACAATCAAAACAAACTATATATATATATATATAATTTTGATTTTATTCTTGAAATAAACAATTTTGTTATTCTCCTTAGATTTAATAAAAGTAATATACTTTTAATAGATTATATCAATAATATTCTATTCTAATCATAATAATTATAGTACCATTTTGATGGTATTATATATTAAAAAAAACAATCTTCCATGCTTGCCTAGATAAATTTAAAATCAGAAGACAGCACATGTAGCAACTTAAGATTTACATTCTTTACAGTGTTTTGCTATCTCTTTGCTTTATTCTTATCCACTACCAATTCAAATTTACATTAATGTAGCACATTAACAGAAAATCTCCAAAATGCATTTGGGAAATAATATGGACACAATTAAGTACTCTTTTTTTTCTCACATTACCAGAACATCTTTCACTATTTCACACAATTTTTCACCGAAACAGAACAGAGATAAAAGATTTTAGCAACAAACATCACTATTTTAAATTGTAATCTTTTTTTTTAAATGCACCTATATTTCAAACAATAATAAAGTATACCTTTTTCAAAATGTTTTCTTTCTTCTACAAGTATCATTCGTCTCTCCTGCATGTCACTGCTGAGACACTGAACTGTTTTATCAATGTAGTTGTCAAGAACCAAGACCCGTGTTTGAGAACTTACTGGTGCTCGACAGATGGGACACTCATTTTTCTTCTCCAACCATTTTTTAATGCAGTATGCACAAAATGCATGTGTACAGTTTAAAGTTGTCACCTATGAAAATAATAAAAATACATTCAAGTTATGGTAAGGTATGCTTAACCAAATGTGTGTTACTGGTGGATATAGATATCAAACATTTCAACATTTTTTTTTTACTGCTAACAGGTATAACTGTAAATACAATATAAGCATCAATATATTAACTCTAAATTATACTGTCTTGGTATGTAGCACAAAAATAATAATTACCTGACAGCAAGTTTGTTCATTTTACTAATGTAACTGTAAACACATCACAGAACAGCAGCCATGATAACAAGAGGTTAGTTAGCGTTGATCATACAAGTAAAACTGAATTGGATAAAGTCCAAGACATAATATAAACCAGCATCAGATAAGACAGTTCAGATAAAATAAGCAAAAAAAAATGCTTAGCAGAAAGAATGAAAATAAATGTGGAGAGAGAGTCAAATATATGAAAAATTAAAATAATTCATTCTTTTCAGGTTATGTAATAAAGACACGTGCAGTAGTCCAGTGGTTAGCCTGCTGGACTGCTACAGAAGAGGGCCTAAGTTCATATCCCAATTGGGACTGGGTTGATTTGGCATACCACCCTGGTGCCATGGTTTTTTCTTGCTCTTCTTCCCCAGCCAGCCAGCCAGCCACATGGGCTTCCTCCAGTTGTCTTCTACATCAAAAAATGAAGGCTTCTTGAAAGGACTGATGTGGTAGTTCTGGGAACCTGCTACGTCTACCTCCCCCACTAGATACACTGGCTACCTTCATATCGAAAGCACCACCTTTCAGAATAAAATATAGAATTAGATTCTGCTTTTTCTTTCTTTCTGTAGGCAAAGTCAACAGACAAAACTAGCAGATCTTTTAATGTGAGCACAAGCTGGTAAATGCTCTTAAATTGCATAGGTCACCATGTGCAGGAATACGTTTTATTTTTTAGTTTTGAAAAAGAGGACATCATGATCTTTTTGTATGTAGTTTTGTTGAATGGTACTTTTTTGTCAAAAGCAGCAGCAATATGTTGATAGACAGTCTGATAGTCATGATGGTAATTATTGTTGAAAATATAAAAGAACTGATTCTGAGCAGTATTAATGGTAGTTTAAAATCTGAAGTGGTAACAGAATTCATTGTTTTTATTTGCTACACTGTGGTTATTGTTTTATTACATTCTAAAATCATTTCCTTAAAAATTAGAATTCTGAATTAACTCTCCACCAAAAAAGTAAGATGCCTGCATAATCATTAATTATTAAAAGAAAAAAATTACTACTGATGTCTGTGATTTGTCTAGCACTAGCTGCTGCAAATTATCTCACTGTTGTGTGATTCTTGACATTCTTAATTTTACTCAGCTCGTACACGTAGTACTACACAGCTGAATTACAATCTTAAAACAGAGAATTAAAAAAAAATCAAACAAAGAAACCTTTGCAACACATGAACAACAACAAAATGACAGACAAGTAACAATGTCTCTCCCTAATGGCACGTTACAACACTTGCGTACAATGGATATTTGTCATTAGAAAACTTCTCATGAAATTCATCTCAGCCTCATGCCACTCTTCTTTAACACTCTAAAATGAAAGATTATAAGATGACAAAAATAAAACCAGCATCCCTCACATTTATTGACTTGAGAAAAACAAAAAAGTTAAATCTAATTTTTTTCAGTCATCAATTGTGGTGCACCAATCTCAACAATACACTGGTGCATGACGTCAGGGTTATCTGCAGGAAAGCAGTGCCTATCCTGCTCCATGAGAAACCTGGCAACACTTCCAGCCAGAAGGGAAATCACTACAAAACTCTTAATTTTTAGATGTGGGAGAAAACTAGAGCAACTGGAGAGAAAACACATGAGCAGCTGATGAAGAAAGGCTAAAAGAAACTATCCCAATCACAACCAAAAATTAAACTTGGGTCCCTAACCGTTTGCAGTCCAGTAATTTAACCACCAAGCCAGTGACTGTTTTTTTTCATTTAAGATAGGTTATTCTTTATTCAGTTTTATAACATGCATACATCAAATTTTGGTTACATACTGTTTAGTCAAAAATTGCATCTTGTTTACACCTATATCTGCATGTTGAACATCAAATAATTTAGTAGTATTTTCTATTCACCTGAACAAAAATTTCATTGCAGATGGTACACTGTAGTTCAGATTCCACCATTTCTGAAAAATTAGCTAAGAGATTCTCACAAGCTTTCTGTTTTTCCTTACTGATGACATCACCTGTTTCCCTCAGTTTATCTTCAAGACATTTTCGCTCTTGTTCTTTCTTCATTATCTCCCGTTTCAGGTTTTCTTCTATCAGCTTTATCTCCTTCATCTTGCTCCTTTCTTTTAGCAAAATTTCCTTTTCTTCCAAATGTTTTTTTATTGTCTCCTCCTTTTCTTTTAATTGCCTTTCATAATTTTCCTTTTCTTTCTTAAGAACTTCCTGCAAGAATGAAACAAGGCCACAAATAAATCATTAAATTTAAAAGATGTACTTTTCATCAATTCCTAGTTCCTGCAGTACAGCATCACATGTTACTTGAATGACATGATGCATTTTTGGGTAAACTTGAATGAATAGATTACATACATGCACAGACAAAATTTGAAATTAGTCCAGTTGTTCAATCTATCAAATTGTTTGTTCATATGATGAATTTCCCAGTTGAATAATATAAGGAATAATTATTTCAATAATAAATTCTACTGTATTTATATTAAGCTATCTAAAGTGTGATAATGAAAATGACAATGCAATGGAAATAGCCCCCCAAACATATTATAAATGCCTTTAGTTATTTTTCAAACTGATATATGCCTTTAAAAATATACATTAAAAATTTTGTATTCTTACCAACAAAAAATACATTTAGATACATCACACAAGTACCTGTTTTTCTATTGACCTTCTTTTCAAATGTGTATCCACACACATACACAATTATGTACACTTTTATGTATTTTTTCTCATTTATGCAATAAAACATCCTTGCAGAAATAATATTGAAAGAAAAGATAAATATTTTACCATAATAATTTTTTCTATCATCTATTAATGTCTCTATTGTTTGTGTTACAAAAAAAAAATTTTGGCCACCAAACATTTTGTTTATTCTGAAACTCTGACAGACGCGGTAGCCTAACATAGCTAGAATTTTTTTGGTTTTGGCTTTCTAAGCAATTATACATAAGTTACACTGTGAAGAAAACAGGTGTATTAATATGCTTATTTATAAGTTTACAAAGGTTAATCATATTGCTATAATTAAAAAAATGTGGGCTCTTATGTTACTAGATGTATCTACATCAAACCCCACATTTCCAAATTTTTGAATGTTCAATGAAATTCTGATCATTTGTTCATGCTACTGAGAATGAGCAAAAATTTATAAATGAATCCACTTGGTGTAAAAAGTGGCTCATTTATCATAAGCTAGACATCTAGCTTTCTCCAACATACATAAAAGGCCACAGAAATTTTAAACAAATAATCGTTCATTTTTGTGTGCATGTGATGCAAGTTATGCAAACGTGTTATGTATATGCAAGTACTACTCTAAGAAGTGGGACAGGGTGGATAGTCAAAGCTACAGATGGGTAACCAAGGCTACCAGTGTCTGCAGTGGTGTTCGGCTTCCCAATTTATGCAAACTGATGTAACTAATGTCAGATTAGCAGTATCAGTTGGGAGATGCGACTTAAACCTATTAGAAGTGGAGCACCACACAAACTCGAAGTAAATGGCTCACATAAATCTTGAGCACAACTCACTGAATACCATCAAGACAGAGGTGGTATTTTTCTAAGCAAGACCTATAAGATTTAAAGTGATTGCTTAAAATGGCTATGTATGCTATTGGTAAGTTATGCAGGGTTTCAGTAAAGATGCCAACTGGTATAAAGAATAAATTAATTATAATTCTTCATTATACCTGAACCTCCTAGGTACAAACTACATAATAAGTTTGGATATAGGAAGTGCTAGTGTATCTACCTATAGCCATTAATAAAAATTTCTGAGGCTGATGAACTTCAAAGCACCGGATGGTAGATTAACGTAACATAAGAATTATGCATGTTCTGCAAATACTGCTCTAAAACATCATGTACGCCAGAAGTATTGGACACACAGACTGGACAATATCAACAATTGTTTTCTCAAAACAGTTGTATAGAATCTATGGCATTTTTTTTTACCTTTGCAAAAAAAGCAGCTTCATAAAGCCAACAGACATTAAAAAGCAAACTAAGGGGAACACAGGTAAAGATAACAATGACTGCTTCTACGTTTTTGTTTCAATTATCTTCTGCATCTTTAGATTCTCTTCATGTGGCTATAGGTTGAAAATCTGCTGTTATCTTGAATCACACTGCTGTCATTAGCTTCAAGAATTTTACTCACCTGCTCTGTTGTTTGATCCTTTTCAAATGATAGCTTCTCCTCTTCAGATTGCATTTCCAAAACAACCTTTTCTTTTAGTTTGCTTTCAATAGTTTTATTTTCCCTTATTATAAGACCCTATAAATTATAAACATATGTACTTCAATAATGTACAAAACATTACAGTTAAATTAATATGAATAACTGGAGCTTTAAAAAGTTGCTACTATTTAGAATAAAGCCAATCAATAACAAATGGAGTAAAATTCAAAAGTCAGCAGTGGGTGATTATTTTAGCCAAAAAACTCCAAAATCAGTTGAAAACTGAAAATTAGTGCCAAACCTTTCTACAACTGGCAACAGCTGATGCAATGCTATGTAGGAACTAAGCTATATGAGAATATCTCCATATGAAAATACAAATCAAGTAACAGTGAACACATAATAGACAACATATATCTATCTACATGTAATAAAAGAATGAAAAAGACAAACATTAAAACATTATCAAAGCAATTTTACTCACAGCTGCTTTGTCAGTTACACATGAGAAGAAAAAAAACATACCACATGTGATCTGAAAATCAGATTGAAGTAAAAACATGCTGTTTATCTGGGATAAGGGAAAAAATCTAAAAGATAAAAGACCAATGGATACAAATCAACTACAGTTTTAGTTTTATTACTGGATCTGAGCCATTTTTCAGTATCACTATAGACTTTATGACATTGTTGTTCTAGCTCATTACAATACATGAAGTTTGTTATGAGAATTTCAAATGAGTGAGTGAATGCATGGAAAGAATTGTCTTGTAGTAGGAAGACCTAATATGGTAAAAGTGTAGCAAACAATGATCTGACGCAACCATGATATATCCATCACTTAAATACAGAATGTTACATGATCAATGATATGACAATCATGTCCAAATAAAGAGTATTTTTCAAAGTATTACAAAACATGGTGATATTCCATGAACAGTGAACACTACAGGGATATGATGTAGGAATTTTTATCAACAAACAGTATCATAAATAAACAATCTGTATATCACTAGTGCTGACATCTAAGGCTACAAATCAGATGGCTGATTTTAATTTATTTGATATTTGTAACAATGATCAAGGGTTATGTTCACAAAGTAAATTCTTCAATAAAGATTCATGTTAAAATATTCTGAAAGAGTGTGGGTGTTTATTGGGGACACTTATGAATGTAGTCAAAGGAAATTTTTAAAGACATTTTTAAAAATGAAGTGAGGGATGGGTGTATATTGGAGCACAGGTAGCATTAAGAACCAATATAGTATTCTCAGATTATTTCAGACCAAAATCAAATGTGATCAGTTTCCTCATATTATATTTTTCTTCCAAGGGTATGTATAAAACCCAGCTTCATATTAAAATTGTTAAACAAATAGTTTTGCTCTAGGGTAAGTATCTATGTGGTGGATTAAGTATTTCTGTCATATGACTAAATTCAGATTTTCTTAGTATTCATTGAAAAAACCATAGTCAGGATATATATATTTCCCCCTATTATTTCTGCTGGGAAATTACTTTTAATGATTACTAGTAAGGAAAATGTATTTTTAAAGTCACTATTTGAGAAAACACTTTGGAAATTCACATGTACACAGCATTTTTTCTTTGTAACTTTTATGAAAACTTGTTTTTGTTTCTTTGAAGGGGAGAGACTATGTGGTGTTTATATATGAAATAAGTGATGCAGGTTAGAACTCACTCATAATCACATATTTTCATCTATATAAGACAAACTTTAGCATAAATTCCGATTTGGCATTTCTATGAATTATCTTAACAAAACTGCTATGTAAGCCTGGTGATCTCAAAAATATAGATTTTCTTGCTATGTAAAAAGCAATATAAATTTTCAAGGATTTTAGAAAGAATCTTAAACTAAGAAATATTTTATAAAATTTGAAAGTTTACCTAATTTTATATATTATCATTTAATAGATTCTCTCTCATAACAAAATTCCAGTAATTTTCTAGATAAAGAATAAGGACTAATTTCTATTCCCATAATCATGACACGTGACATTTTTCTTATTGTCAGTAAGCTATAGGGACAAGTTTAATCATAATTGAATAAATTTTCTGGTAGTTTTTTTTATACTTTCTTTGTATGCATAAAATCAAACAACGGTAAGGGAAGTTTGGGAAATAGTTAAAAAAAAAAAAGAATCACCAATTTGATTGTTTTTATAACACTTCTGAAATGTCTATAAACTACCTTTATTGTTTTTCAGTATTCTTTTAGAAGATTTTTTTTCTTTCTTCCTATAACTATATAAAGTTGTCTTCTGATTAATATATAAACCATATCAAACCTGATCTTGTTGAACTTGTTCATGCATCACCAGTTGTCCACATGAATTTTTCAATTTCTCCAGCATGCCTGCCTGATATCCATACACATCTTTGTCAATTTTCAGAGCACTGTTTGAACACTCAATTACTTTTTTAAACTCAGTCATCCTTTCTTTATATTCTTGAATTTTCTGTATTGCTTCATCCTTTTGGCATCCATACACAGCAGCTGCATGTGAACAAGATGGTTTTAAACTGTCTTCATTAAATTCTTGGTTTTCTTTACTTGATTTTTTAATTTGTACAGATGCTAGCAATTCAACAGCACTATTTGAGGCGAGAACTTCAGATTCTTCAACTTTCCTACTTTTTTTACAGTTAATTGCACTTAAAGAACAGCGTCGTTTGAGTGGTGATAAGCCTACATGAGTTTTCCTAACTTTTAGCGATTTGTGGTATTTATACACGAAATTAGATTGTGACTCGTTATTAACTCCCAACACTATGACATCACCATCTTCCATAGTATAGGCCTCTTGGGACAAAATGCGTTTACCATTGACATAAACTCCATTCAGGCTCTGGAATTTAAAAAATATTATGTACACACACACAATACATAACCTGCTTTAAAACAATTTTTTTAAAAAGAAAATTAGCTAATTATCATAAATCTCATCCGAAAAAAAAATAATTTTAAACTACTTTATCATAGTCACAGCAAATTGCATATTTTAAAAATTTTGATTAAGTAAAAATTAAAGTAAAATAAACAAATATACTTTCATAATAATTCCAGTATATTAATAGACATTTTATCTATTTTTTAAAAAAGTCAATTTTACAAACCTAAATCATCTGATGTAGCAAATATTAATACTTGTAGCTACATTATTATTATACTATTCACAGAATGAAATACAAAATCTTGTACACAAATTATCTTTCTTTGTTAATTATTGTAGGCCGTTCCTCTTGCATAGTTGTGTTTACTAAACTCATTACATCTATGTGATCCAGCAAATAATCAGTTTAGATTAATACATTGGCTGCTTATAAATCCACCAAAAATAATCAAAAAACACTAGGAACCCTCCAAACCTCAGGGTCTTCTTTATGTAGCCAAGAGGTCTCCATTATTAAAGCAAAAAAATGATAAGCTGGTGGCTCATTCTTGAATCAGTGCCACTCAAAAGGTATCAGTAAACTTCATCTACATACTTCAGCATTGAGATGCATCTTGTCCTAAGACCAGTCTATAGGCCGTGGAATGGCCAGAGGACTTTGGTGACAGACCTTCCAAATCTTGGCAAAAAACTTTTATACCAGCTATCACTAAGTTGGCTACAAAGTCTATTTATTTCTTGTCTACATAAACAACTAAAGCAGGCAGAAAGATTGGCATAGACTTGAGCATTGGGTTTTCTCTGACAAATCCAGAGTTCACTGCAGTTTAAGAGTGCCTGCTTCTTCACTATCTTGGATGCTAGTATCTACTGAAGATAAGGTGGTTTTGAACTTATGATGATGTAATAATATATTTACAAAATAATTAATGTCTACTAATTTTAAATTTAAGAATGCAGCCTCCCAGTGCTTAAAAAGTTAACAAGCTTAATACTCTTGCTGGTGTGGTAATCACCCTCCAATAAAAACAAAAGATAATTGAAATGAAATGCTTCTATCAATTTTCTAGGTTTAGATGAAATAATATAAACTTTAGCTCTACTGTAGATTTTGGTAGTTCCTTACATCTGTGCCAATTCACAAAAGAAAATCCTATATGCTGAACTTGCTCAGTAAAGTAGTTTTACTCTCCCTTTTTTGTTTTTTTTCACTTGATAAAATTGTAAAGATGCTGTAAGTAATATCACAATCACCTGTAACCAAATTTTAATGTAGACTAGAAACAAATTCACAAATACTTTAATCTCAATATATGTCTATAATCATTTTAAAATAATTTTATTCACAGAGAACAAGTGAAAATTTCAGCAAATGTTGTTTGACATTTGTAGTTAGTAAGATCTCTAAGATTAGCTCTATCAGTCCTGGATTTAAATCCTAGTAGACATTTGTGTGCATTGATAACTTTTTGATAATGTGTAAAGATGGAGAAATATTCTTCAACTAGAATATGTATCTCTTATTTTTGTATATTTCTTTATAGAAAGAATATGAATAGATTTAATGGATTTTACACCTTAACTTCTATTTCATCTACTTCTTTTAAAGCCAGAAATTACTGTATTCAATTGTTTTGGCATACAATGAAACGAGTATTTTATTTATCTTGTATAATTAAAATAAAATAAAAAATGCTTCATCAGATATCATTTCAGATGTTGAAAGTTAAAGAAATCATACTTACTTCATCATCTGTCAAAATCCAGTTTCCATCTAATTTTTTAAAGGTTGCATGATGTTTAGATATCATATCAGACATAAGACAGATAGTCACATCCCTCGCTCTACCTATAGTTACTATCTGAAATATTTAAAAAAAAACAAAACAAACAAATCTAGCTACAATCTTTTAAAGCATGTTACAAAAGACAAGTCTAAAAAATACTGTAAGTTTTGAACTAAAGATTTAGTAACTGGCAATCAAATACTTCAAATGTAGTGTACACTGTAACAGAATAATTTACATTTTAGTAAAAATGTCAAGATTTTCTTTACATATTTAGGAAATTAATATTAAAAGCAAAGTAACTGATTACATTACTATGAATAGATATCCAGATGTATTCATCTGATAGAAACAATGCCACCACATCTCTGTATGGCTTTTCACAATAAATTTTTTTAAAAGTTAATACAGGTTTATAAAATATATTTTTTCTGATTTTGACTTCATCTTGATAGTTTTAGTGACAATATGAATTTTATTTCTAACATCTTTTTCTCTTGGTGTAGAAATAGCAAGAATAAATTCACTTGCAATGATAAGAGATGTGAGTGTATTAAATTAAAATACAGAGATGAATCTGTTTGAAGTTTGCAATGAATAATAAGTCCATTCTTGTTGCATCACTCCATGTAATATAAAAATACCTTTGCCATATCAGTTTGCCTTTTCTTACAGAGTACCAATACTATGTTCTATCGTGGCTTACACAGTATCTGAATCATATAAAATTAAGGTTAGAAAATGCCAGTATATTCTCTTTCTGTCTTAAAAAAGTATGGATATTTTATTTCACCATAGATGCTGGCTGTCCTCTATGTCATTTCACCATCTCTGTTAGTCTGTAAAGTATAGCAGTCTACAGGGGCAGGAAATGAATGTTGCAAGTTGCCAGTTTCAAATGTACTGTTAAACAATACATTTAATGAACTAAAATTACTGTATAACTTGTTTAAAACAATTCTATGCATTAGTCATAATAAAGTTTGCTTTATTTTATATAACTTGATATTATACCAGCCTGAAAAGTACCTGTTGCACCATTCTTCTCAAATATATCTAGTAGTTTGAGGGTTTTTTCGATAATTTATCTGATGTACCATATGTTGACAAAGGGTGCACAAGCTAAACTTTAAGCATTCATTCTTACTGATTCAGTTTGGCTATCTCTTATTTAGCATTCATGCACTTACAGAACACTACTGGTTTTTAAAACCAATGGTAAAAATTTGTTGCACTAGCAATTTTCTTCAAAGTTTAAATAATAATATTATAAATGTCAAAAACCTGTTTTTCAATAAAAGTTGTTCAAACAGTGAAAAAATATTGCTTCATCTGTGTCAAAAGCACACTAAACTGGAACTGACTACGACAAATTTACCCAAATGGTTAGTTAATGGAAGTTTAAAGGTGCATTATATTAATGGTGGTGGTTGTCATTGAAGAGTGAAAAGGCCAACTGTTCAGATGTATGAAACAAGAAATCAGTGTTATCTTGAACAGTTTCAGTTTAATCATTTTCATGAAATATAATTATGTAACATAAAGAAAACTTCTAATGATGTTCAGAATACTATCTTAATTTAAAATTTAATTCCCAGCCCTGCTGAAGTTTTTTTTTTTTTCTTTCCTGGTTTTGAATTTGACTGTAACAGTGGTGTAACTGCAATAAAACTTTATCTTACCCTGTGAATATAACAAAATGTGCTGTTGTCAACTTTTTCAAAACTCTTAATTATATTATAAACCAGTCAGATCTCTTAAACAGCTAAATCCAAAATTAGGTAGGTCTAATCTCTTTAGTTGTTCAGAACATCCTAAATTTTAAGATTGAATCTATGTTGAACCCTTTTTTTAAATAATTCAACATACTTTCTAACATAAAGACTCCAAGCTTATTCAGCATATTAAAGACAGGGGGAAACTAAGGACTTGCATAACGAGAATAAAATTTCTTTATGTTTAATGTTTCTGTTTGTTACTTGTTAGCAGCTGCAGAGTTTTGGATATTTATTATGCCTACAGTATTATCGAAATCATTAACATGAACCAATCTATATCAGCCCGCACACAACGACTGTGTCAATCCGTTCCTCACTACAACCGGAGCAGTAACTTCGTCTTCTAAGGTAAAGAAGACAAATCAATTTAGAATTTCTGTTTTTCCAGGTAAGCGGAATGGATCTGCTCAGCACCAGGTCCCCAGTCGGGTCTTGGTCCCCCTCTACGCCCGAAGCCTGGCCGTTATTAATCCATTGTTGTTTTTTTTCTCCATAACACGGTAATAGATATAGAATCAATCACCGGCGGCGGCGGGATGTGACTGGAAGCTCAGGCACCTCCCCCCTGTTTTCCTCCTTCTGGCCGCGCAGGTAAAAATTACAACGTCGTCGTCGTCGCTGTCAACAGATGTCAAAGTGTACATTTTAATGGCAGTGTCTCATCTTAGTCTACCAGAGACGGAGGGGGGTCGACAAACGCGCAAGCACCCTACCTCTGTTTCGTCGTAGAGCGGAATACTTTTCGACGAGTCTTTAAGATTTCGCAGACAGGTTATTCTTTGCGATTCCGCCATCTTTCCGCACGAGCTGTTGATACTTGAAAACCGAAACGTCATCGCTTTGTGTCGTCAAAGGCCGCCGGGTGCACGAGCCTCTGCGCATGCGCGTGGAGAGCCTCTCCTCGACTTCCTTTCTCTCCCTCTCTGTGTCGCCATTTTTGGAGTCGCGCAAGCACGTGTAAGTTGTTCCCCAAGCTCGAATAATATTTACCCGATTTCACTCTGCCGTAAAAGTAGCATTCGTGTCTGCAGGGATATCTCACACGTTTCAGCTTTTCTTTGGTGAGTAATTTTCCTTCTCGTTTGTTGGCCTGACCCGGGCTGGGGCGTAAGGAAGCGAAACTGGCTTTCTGTCTGCCTGTTGTTTACCTCAAAGTTGGCAACTTGTGTTATTAATTTATTTAAATGTTAATCTCTGTTTTCATCTAAAAACTGCTGATAGTAAAGCAATGTCCGGTGTACTAACGGAAACGTTGGCTCAAATAGAATGCTAACCGCCTGTCTGCTATCATTAATACACTGGGGAGTCATCTGTAACATGGCAGATAATGACACACACACACATATGTGTTTGTTTAAACGGAATTGCCACCACATTTTGCTTTCCTTCACGAAATTAGACTTCCATCTACGGAATTTACTTTCGACAGTGATGCCATTTTTGTATGGAGTTTCGCGGAAGCCCCAAAAGTAGCGCTGGTATCGTTCGTAGTAATACGTACAATGCTACTGTTTACTGAGAACGAACGAACGTTGGTTACTTGATAAGAACATTCGACATAACGGCTCAGAAGATGTGTAATTATAAACAAACTGCTTGCAGCCAACTAACGTAGAGTATGATGGCCTTTAAGCAACCGACAAGCATAAACAAAACTCGTCTATGCGCATTGGTTACTGTTAAGAATATGAAATTATTGTCCTCAGTATTGGTTAAGTAGACTCAATAACTTACGTATTTTTCGTCTATTCTTAAAACATAACACATCAAATATGCCCCGTGGGTAAGAGAGACGGCGCAAATACTTAGTGAAGAGAGAAGGTAGGATTCCACTTAAACTGCAGTATGGAGGCAAAACGACGGAAAAATAATTTTTGGTGGTTTATGTAAACATGGAAAATTTGGTGGAAAAAATGTAGGCATTCAGTGTTTAACATCATTTTTTTAGACGTTAGAAAGAAGAAAAAATCCAAAACAATTTCAGGTTGGGGTGGGGGTCTCACACCCTTCGATGACGTTTATAATTTTTAACTAGTTAAATTTTAACACTTAAAGGGCAGTAAACACTTCTCAGAGAGACAATAAAATACGATTCTTTGGATTGGAGAAAGCATAATTAGATTTTTATTTTACAACCATTGCCAATAATGGTGTGTCCCAGACACTAAAAATCTCAGTGTAACATTTCTCATTTAATGGGGTCGGGTGCATGTTTTTACTAAAATGTTTATGCTAAAAAATACAAAGCAAACATTCCAAAGGAGGTACCACCATTTTGGCTATTTGTTTGTTTGTTTGGGGTTTTTTGGTAGTGTTTGGGTTAAATTAACATCTTTTCTGTATAAGTATTATGGGTTTAGTTACAGTAAACCATAAAAAAAAGTAGCTACTTCACATAAATTTCCTATAAACCATGTTGTCATTGATCCCATTGCTTAGAAATTGCTGGTCATTTATTTTCATTCCAAAAACTTTCTTATGCACTACATCACAGACAGGCTGGAGAGTTAATGTTCCATCTGTTTATACTTGACCAAGTCTCTTACTATAATGACAAACAAGAAAATATGAGCATTTCAAATAAATTACATGCTTTGAGTAAATGTACTGCTTATGTTCTAAATGGTGTTAATTTTTAATGGTTCTGATATAAAATATTGAATTATGATATGATCATTTGCTTCTGGTGGCTACATGATCATCTACAGCAGTTGCCAATTGTGTTACATTATCTTTCTGCCCATGGTTGAATTGCTTTTAAACTACATGAGACAAAAACTTTCATTAGGCATAATTTTTCTGGAATTGGATCAGCTAACCAACATTTTTAAATTAATTCTCTTAAAATTTATTG
Source organism: Nautilus pompilius (assembly GCA_018389105.1). NCBI lineage: Eukaryota > Metazoa > Mollusca > Cephalopoda > Nautilida > Nautilidae > Nautilus > Nautilus pompilius. Next base: position 745,345 of record JACATO010000667.1, read on the forward strand.
TTGGTTTTCATATTTCTGATCTGTTGACCAAAATCCACTTTTAATCTTGATTGTGAGAATTTCGATTAAGAGAGGGTTTGCTATACAGGTACTCCCCGACTTATGACTGGGTTCCATTCTGACCAACTGGTCTTAAGTTGATATGGATGTAACTGGAAGACCTACACATATTTGACCTTTTTTGGGGATATTTTATATACATTACTAGTATGAACTGTACTACATAATACATTTTATTTTATCTCTTGTTACTTGGACATTATGCAGATTGTATCTCTTTTTTTGGAGCAATTGAACCATCCATTGCTTGCTTGAAAGTTTTCCTTGTCATCTCCTATTCGTTCCTTCAAAGTCTTGAAAATACTTCTAGCCTTAGCTTGGATTGTTAGTAGGCTTATGGGTACACGTTTTTGTATCTGGTCTTCCATCCAGAGCATCAACAATTTCTCCATTTCGTGGATAGGTCCTTGTTGCTTCTTTGTTATTATCGTCGATCGCATGGCGGCTGGAACTTTTACTGTGTCCAAGACTCTTTCCTTGTCCTTAAGAATAGTGGAGATTGTTGAATGTGACAACTGTAGATCACGTGCAATAGCATTTACTTTTTCCCTCCATGTTGGCTAATTTTCATTTTAACTTCCAAATCAAGTGACTTCCTCTGTTTCTTGCCTGCTGTATCGGTAGATGGAGAAATCTTCCTTTTGCACAATTCTTTAGGGGTGGTAAATCTGTAGAAGCTAAGTGAGATACTTGCAATATGACTGCTGAAGTATAACTGATGCCGAGAGAAAATGCGATGCTGCTACTGGCAGATATGCATTACCATACTGACTCTCGTACGGTGCATGGGAATATTTGAATTTTTTTTACACATGGTCGTAACTGGTCGGGTGGTCATAAGTCGGGGAGTATCTGTATATACATACAGTTGTCCCCTGGTATTCGCAGGGGTTACGTTCCTAGAACACCTGCAAAGAGTGAAAAACCGCGAATATTGGACATGGTCCATAAAAATGCCTATAAACATCAAAATATAACGTAAAATATAATAAAAAAAATAAATACATAATAATAATTTAATTAAAAAATACAACACTCAGCGAAACAGTCAAGATAGCTACATGCAGTAAACTGGGATGATGCTGGGCTGCATCTGCCTGAGACCGCCTCATGGGCAGCAGCCAACCAGCAGCAAGGAGAAATGAATAACGTTCTCAGATTGGCTACATTCAAACCTCCAGCCAATAGCGTTTATTTTATATTGATATTTTGCTGAATTTACGTTAGTATTTACATTACAAAATTGGTAAATTATATTGTTGTTAATAATTTAGCATTAAAAAGCGTGAAAAATACATATTACCACGGAAAAAATGATAAAAAAATCGCGGAAGATATTTGCAATTCCATGAATATGTGGGGTTTCCACGAACAATTATTAGTTAGGTTCTATGGAAAATTCCGCGACTGCCGAACCGTGATTATGCAGGGGTCGACTGTATACAGGCATACCTCTGATAATGAAGCTTTATTACGAAGTTTGTTTTCTCCATCTATTTCTGCTTAAAATTAAAAAAAAAAATTAAAAATATAAAGAAACGAATAAATAAAATCCAACATGAACACACCGCCAGTCTTATTTTGATTTCAGCCAATCAGAGTGGAGTGTGCCACAAAAAAAGAGAGAAAAGCCATCAATTCAAACCTAATGCCCGACATATATGTATGGATTGTCTCACCATTTCCCTTTTTATTAGCCACAACTATGCCAGCCAAGCGGCCATAAAATGATGATGATATGTGTGTGCCTAAAAAGAAGTGGCAGTCTCTTGTGTCATACAACAAGTTGAGGCAGGGGAGAAGTGCAATGTGGTGCACTCGCAAGGTATGGCTCAGCCCATACTGAAAACTATTTTAAACCAAGCAGACAGTATAAAAGCTTCAGTTAAAATGGCAGGTGTATCACTGCTAAGAAATTAACTTGCACAAAGAGCAGCATAATGGCGAGTTAAAGATTTTTGGCAATCTTATGAAGCAATTAATAACACAAGATGCCTGGCAAGAGGTGACAAGCAAGTGCATGAAAGGGTTGTGGTGTAAGCTGTGGGCATATGTTGTCATTAACTGAGATGCCAACAATTAAAAATGACGTTAAGCTAGCAAAGGAAGTAGGAATTGATGTGCAAGAGTTTCTAGATGAGTTACTTAACAATGAGAGATGAACAAGACCCAGTTGCTGATGAGATGCCAGAAAAAGTGTTGCAAAGATTATGGATACAATGGGGGCCTTCTCAAATAATGACCCAGACTGGGAATGTTGCAATGCTGTCAAGAAAGCAATGTTGAAAGAAATCTATCATGATATTTTAAGAGAAAAGGAAGAAGGCAAGACAGTCAACACTTCATGCATTCAACTACAAGAACCAGGTTCCTGGCCGCTCACCACACAATTAAGAACATGCATCTGCCATTGTCAGTTATTTATTGAAGGTGTATGTACGATAATGTTTTGTTATGTTTATTGGACTTTACATTTTGTACAGTATGCAAAATACAAAATAACGAAGGACTGGAACATTCCCATTCACCTTATGTTGAAATTACCTCTGACACCAAAGTTTCTGAGAACGAAGTGGATTTTGTGAACATATCCACCTTGTTTCCAGAGGTTTGCCTGTACAATGTTAAAAACTATTTCAGTTGACATAAGGTTTGCAAATGCTATAGCTGTAAGATAAATAATGTGAGCCATCAGTCTACCTGCAATAAATAAGCAGAAATGTTTTATCCCTTAAAGAAAAACAATTTACAGATTCTGCAATTTTTAGAATGTTCTTTTTTTTTTTACTTCAAGTATATCATAGTACATTCTTCAAGTGCAGAGACTCCCTGACTTATGTAAGAGTTATGTTCCTGAAACCCTTACGTAAGTCGGTTTTCACTCCGTAAATACCATAACACACGCAGATTTAAAATGCTGTAGCACTTTAGCAACCTGATTTTAAAATAAGGATTAGATACAGTTATTAATTGGACCTTTTTTTTTCCCTTAATTCCTAGTGTTGGCTTGCTTATGTGAAGGGACTTGGAGGTTGAAGAGACGTTGCCTTCATTACATTGGAGTAGTGGGGGGAGAAGGGGGGTTTCAAGCTCTTCCATAGGGTTGTCATGTTCGAGTGTGCGAGATGATGACTGGCAAGGCAAAGGGGTTGGAGTAACGAGTTGATGCTCCAGGTACTTCAGAGTAAGTACTAGAAGGTTCATCAAACTTGCTAAAGAAGACATCGAGGGTTGATTGAACGGCTGCTTGCTGCTTTTCTTTGTAAAATGATTTTGTAGCAGAATAGTCCATCTTGAATTTTATCCTGCTAACTTCACCCGGTCTTTCCCATTCGGATCCATATCCTTGAGAGCAGCCAGTCCAGCATCAAGGTTTCAGTTAACTCCTTCATCGTAAACTACTTTCGGTGTTCTTCGTTGGCAGGGTCATCTACACAGCTTTTCTTCTCAGCAACCTTCTTGGCTTCCAACTTCATCAGGTCTCCGTTCGAGAGCTCCTGTGAATGGCTCTCAAGTGATGCTGCCACATCATACATATTTGTATTATTACTTTGAAAATGCTTTTTTTCCTACATCAAAAGATGTAAGCAGCCCTTTTCAAAATATATTAAAAGCATTCAGTAATACAGGGTTAGGGTTGATGCCAAGCAAGTTTGCTGCTGTTCATAGTCATGATCAGTTTATACAGTAGTAGAGCAGTTAAAATTTTTGTTGGTGCAATAAAATTAATGGGAATGGACTGTGTTGTTTTGTTTTTTTTTTGCATTACATAACACTGGCAATCTGCTTAGTTGACAGTGAGATCTATGCAGGCTTTGTATGTTGTCTTGAATTGTTTATGAAATTTTAAAATCTTTTGTATTGGGTTAACAGGCTAAGATTTTATAGGAAAATTGCATAGGTTTTTGACTGTTCAAAGTGTCATTTTGGCAATTTGCATTTATGGGAAACATTGGTCATTGGCCTCCCTAGTAATCTCTCTCAGTGTAAACAATATGTCCATTGGATGCATTAGATAGGTGGCTACTTCAGTGCTTGAGAGTTTTGTGGTCACGAAGATAGGTTCACTATACCTACTTCAGCAATTGAAGGACTGTAAAGCCAAGCAGAATGAATGTAATCAGTTTTGGAGATTTAAATAAATTTTGTACTATACTGAATAAGGACCAGAACTTTTAACACACAGATGAGCAAATATTAAAATGAAACTGATAAACACTATATGAAAATGAACTTATTTTGATTATCATGTTCTGCCAAAATATATGGAGGAGTATATGCTGGTTAGCAGCAAGCTAACTAGAAAAATAGCCTGAGGATTGCATGAGCTAATGCAGTGACTAAAATTGGAATGGGTACCAGCCAGCCATGAAATAGCCAGAGTAGCATGGATGATGACAGAAAAATTTTATTTAGATTTTTTTAAAAATGAAAATTCAGTAATAAAAGAATGTGTAAATCATATTCAGAAAAATGTTTTTTGGTTTGGAGAAGGAAAAGCATTGGGAATCCAAATGAATGGAAAGGGGAGACTTACAAAAATTTTAGAATGAAAGATAAGTATCTTTCCACATAAAATGCTATAAAATGTAATTGGGATATTGAGATGGTACATAAATGAAGCAAAATCAAAGGGAAAAAAATTGGGGAAAATAAGATAAGTAGTTCCCTATTTCATGAATCTTAGAAGAAAATTTGCTGCTGAAATGATGCATCAGAAATAAACTTCATGTGGTGCAAGGTGTTAAAAACTATCCATGTTACGCAGTGTGTCTAGCTGTCAGTGAGTTTAATAGAGGATCATTGTTTTAAAGATGGGGTTGGAACTTGAGCCAAGCAAGCCAGTTGTGAAACTGGCAAAAAAAATACTTTAGAAATTTAATGTATTACTTAAATTTTGATAGTAGTATATTATGTATTTAGCCAGTTCTATGGCAGTCAGAACCAAGAATCTATAGAGTAGACATGACTATGAGGACTGATCAGAAATTTCTGGTACTAAATTTATTCTTACAAAACTAAGGACAACACAAAGTAGTCTCCTGGTTGAATGCAGTGACTCCAGCAGTGTTGCCATTTAAAAATCTGATAATGTATGTTTTTTTGACTCATTGTGTTCTAATCAGACAGAAGCCAAATCTTCAGTAATGGAAAACATTTTCATTAGGCTTGCTTCAGTTTTTGGTTTTATATAAAGATGATTAAATTTAGAATTGTATGTTTAGTTTTAAATAAATTTATATAATTGTAAATTTCAGGTACATTCAAAATGCAGTTGTTTGTAAAAGGATCTAAGACTCATCTGCTGGAACTTCAAGGTTCTGAAACCATCGAGGATCTGAAGGTAATTATATATTCATTTTATTATGGCTGTTCAAGCTAGCCTTCCAAAGCAGAGAGAGGTTTTTGATAATTTATAATGTTGCTCAAAAACTTGTTCATATTTAATATTTTAATGTAACAGAAATCAGTATTTGGCATAGACAATACACTCATCCCCCACATAAACCTTTGCTTAACAAAGAATCTGTTTGCTACAGTGATGGGTAAGGAAGATGGGGTTGACATTTAAAATCTCACATGGTAACTGCTCCTGCAACAGTCTCAGAGCATCAGTTTATTTGGTATATTTGTTCTGCGTTCAACACCTTCCATAGATAAGCAGCCTTACAAAATTTTGCAACTCCATCCAATAAATATGGCATCCAAACATCCAGCATCAAGTTTGACATCTGTTATTGCCTGTGCATTTGGCATTGCAGAGTCAACCATCACTACTATCATGAAAAACAAAGCAGCAGCGAAGAGGATAGCACAAACTTTGGTGACTGTTGGTTCATGCATTTACATCACAAATAGTAAAGATTGGATAATGAAGGAAATGGGGAAGATATTGAGTATATGGATTGAGGATCAAAATGCCTGCCATCCCTCCCCCCAGCAACATTCAAGAGAAGAAATGTTATATGGGAGGATCTTAAGCAGCAGCATGGTGGGCAAGAGGAGGAAGCATTGATGTCCACAGGACAAGCAGCCTGCTGAAACTTGCTAACCATGGTTAGCTATATCATTTTCGCAAATGCTATAATTTGTATTTGATAAAGATGACTGGAGAAGCTGCCAGTGCTAATATTGATGCTGTCCAAGGGTATCCTGATTAGCTGAAAGCCACCATCCTTTATAATTTTTATGTGCCAGAACGTGTGTTTAACTTTGAGATGGGACTTAATTGGAAGAGATTAGCATAACATACTTTCATATCCTGGACTGAGAAGTCTGCCCTGGGACTTAAAGCAACAAAAGATTGTTTAACACTTGTTCTTGGGGGCAATTTCAAGTTAAAATCGTGCCTTATCTACCGCTCCAAAAACCCCAGGGTGTTGAAAGGCTTATCGAAAGAAGGGCTTCCAGTTTACTACAAGTCTAATAATAAGGCTTACATGACAGGAAGCATGTTATAATTATATGAAGGGATATGTTGGACATACAATTGAGTGATACATTAAGAAGAAAAATTTGGATGATAAGGCTTTGCCGATTTTTGATAATGCCCCTGGTCACCTGGAGTCCATTTTAGTGCTAGAAGTTCCACATAACAAATATTTATAGAACAAAGGGTTTTATAGGAAGCTAACTTCTTCAAAATGCAGGGGATGAGTGTATACATTCTTTGGGTGTAGGTACAATCTAAAGCATTGTTTGAAATCCTTTTGTCTAAAAGCGCTTTTGCCTAGTGATGCTTCTGTCTAAAGACACTGGTTTAAAAACACTCCAAATGTGGTGTGCTAAATGTTGATTGCAAAAGGATGTAAATGGCAGTCATGTGTTGTATTTATTTTTATAGAATAAAAGCAATTGAAACTGGAAGTTCCTATTCAGTCATTGTGTTTAAAATAATTTCAAATTAGATCAAATGCTTGTAGACTATTGTGCCTTTAGCCCTAAGTGCTTTTTGATTAAAGAGTTTGTAGACCAAAGTGATTTAGACTAAACTAAATTTGACAAAAGTGCTGTATCCCACATAGTTTATTTTATCTTCTACTTTGCAGCTGAAAAATCACATTGTGCTTTCCTTCTGAAATTCTAAGTTCAGTTAATGAACATTATCAAAATAATCTGCAACAATTTATTTAAAACACATCCATTACTGCCCACTTTTTAAAAAAAGAAGTTTTACATATTCGTTTAATTATTTGTATCCAGTAACCTCTTGTACTCAACTTCTGATAGCAAGTATTTGTTTTATCTGAGCATTGTTCACCATTGAATATCTCATTTGACAAATTTTTACGCTTTCTATTAATACTGTCATGGCTTTAAATGTCTGACCAATCTTCACTGCAATGAATGTTGGATGTATAAAGAAATGAAGCTGCACAACATTTTTCACCTTTTATTTTGAAGCAACATATTGGTCAATAAATTCTCTCAAATCACTTTCTCCTCAGGTATTTATTTTTTACTTTGTAGTACTATACTACTACATAATGTGTTAATGAAGTGGTGACATTGAATTTGACACTCCTGCACATGTATTTCAACCTTTCAAAGATTATAAATTGTCTTGGAAATGAGATTGTGGTGGTCTTTCATTTACGACAATTTTGGATGTAAGTAAGGTGATAGCACTGCATGAAACCAAGTACACTGAGAAGTCTACATCCTTTTTAGAAGATTGTAATTCTTGAGTGATGCAAGGCATGAGTATCTTGCATTTATACTAATTTTTGAAACAATTAACCTGACGGACCTTGTAGCCAAATTATTTACACTGGATTTATATGATAGTGTATTGGCTAACAATCTGTTTATAGTTTTGTTAACATAGGTAGACTGTCTTCTTTATTCATCATTTTGTTGTGTTTATTACAAAATCTCTTGGAAATGAGCAGAAGTATGCATTCAGTTTTTTTGAAAAAGGCCTGAAAATAATTGGTCTGTAAACTGTCAAAGTAAAAACAAACTTTAGAATGGAGGAACAGATTAGTATAACAAAGAACAGAATGGTGACATTTCATGAGACAAAAGTCTGGAACTGAAAAGTTGCTGCTTTTTCATAAACAATTTAATCTAAAGGATTAGAGTAATGATATCACTAGCTAGCTATTAAGCAGTTGCAAAGAAACCTAACACAGTTAAATAATTTAGCTAGATTTAGGGTATTTCTCAAAGTACACCTAAATACAAATGAGTGGAAATGTCAAACTCTATTTCCATTTGCTATTGGATAAGTGACCCCAAATCTTGTTTGTCAGGACTTTTGATCACATCTAATTCAATAAAAATATTTTAAGCTCTGCTGTCAGTAATTTTATCAATAGCCATTCCTTGTCTAATTTTGCCTGGTAATAGTGTCTGCTATTGCAGCTTAAGTTATTGGTTTAATCTAATGTCTGAACAAAATTCATTTTCTTAATGATTAAATTTTGTTTTAGTCACAGTTAAGTCAGCTTGAAAACATCAGTGTTGATGATCAGTATTTGGTGAGTGGTGGGGTACCACTGAATGGTGATAGTAAAGTATCCATCTTGGACAACTTTGCCACTATTGATTTGCATGTTCGTATGCTTGGAGGTAAGACTTTATTCTGCATGTGTCAGTAAATAGAATATAACTTATCTGAACAATGTTTATTCTTTGCTCTCTCGTTTTAACTCTACATTTCCAGAATTCAAAAACTAAACTTTGAAGTCTGTCTGAAAATGATTGCAAATACAAAGACAAATATAAAGTAGCATGTTAATTTGTCATTGCTCAAAAGTATGGTAACTTTTAATAATTAGTACCATGCAGTCTTTTCAGGAAAATAAAGCTGAATAACATTAATAGTTTTCTGATTGTAAAGCATACAATGAATAATCTATTTGATATTTGTTGTCTTTATATAGTTAAGAAAATGTTAATGTCATGAGTGCTTTATAGATCAAACTGTTAAACTTTCATTTGCAAGATGCTATTAGAAGCAAAATTATAAACATTTTTAAATGGTGACTTGAACCTCCTAGAAGGATAGTGTAACAGTGATTGTCTTCAAATAGCAAAAAAAAATGTTCATATTTCAGCCTGATTTTCTTGTTTGTTTATTATTAATAGGTAAGGTTCATGGATCTTTGGCTCGTGCTGGCAAAGTAAAGGGCCAGACACCAAAGGTAATTTGAAAAAGTTGTTCAGTGTGCTATGCAGTGAAATCTTCAGTTCTCTTAACTGTTTTGATTAAATAGTTTGGGGGTTTATAGATAGGGATGTGTGAGTGCAGTGTTTTGTAAGGGTTTATCTGTGAATTATAAATGATGCAGTTATTTTAGGTCTATAGAAAGACAGTTGACACTGATAAGCAAAAGACTTGTTAACATGTGAGAAATTGTCAATGAAGTCAAAGTTAGTGTGACAGTGGTGAATAAGATAAAGAAACAAACCACAGGCTCAGTATCCCTACCAAGGAAAGACAAATGTGGAATAAAACAGCGATCACTCAGTGAGGATGCAAAATTAATAGATGAGCAAGCAGTATCCCAGAAAAACTAGTGACATGCTTAACTAGGAATTAGCGGTGGCAGCAGGTGTCTAGGTATCATCATCAACTTTAAAAACAGTGAAATGAAGTGCCAAGCCAAGAAACCTATGAAAAAATAATTAACACACAGCGACCTGCACTGTGTTGGCCAAGATATGTGCCAGGTCAAAAGAAGACTGATAGTGTTATTTTCAGACTAGTTGTTTTCTTTTTCAAAATCATCAATGTTGATTTGTATGCCATTCATCACATGGTGAAATCCACTAGTTCTCAACTATAATCATACTGAGACATTCAGTAAATAAAATTTTCTGCATAAGGAACTGGTCCATTAGTGCCTATGCAAGGCATGATGAATAGTTTGAAAAATATTGAGGTTCTAGATTGTCACACCACAACTGCTTAAAGTATTCCCAAACTTGGCTTTCCAACAGAATTTGGCTCCATGCCATACATCAAAATATGTTTAGGATACTTCAGGAGGAATAATATCAACTGTTTAGATTGGCCAGATCTAAACCCAATAAAAATCTATGGACTATGTAAGACAACTTCGAAAACTGTGATTGTGCAACTAAAGGAAAAAAATGATCAGATCTGTTATCCACGAATAAGAAATAAAAAAAATTTAAAAAATCTGCAAAATGCTGGTGCATTCTATGCCCAAGCATGTTCAAGACATTAAAATTGAAAGTGGTCATACCAAATATTAAGGTTTGTTCCAGTCTGCACAATACTGTAGTTTCCATGTTTGAGGCAATCCTTTTACTTCTCACCAGCAAAGTGAGTTAACCACTTTCTCATGATTTACCAATCTGATAAGCCATTGCTGTCTTGAAATGACTGATGCAATGTTTCATAAAATCTGACATGGGTAACCTCAAACATGGAATTGGCATATGGTAACAGTTCTATTGTGACTACCAATAAAAAGAAAAAAGTTGCAAATGAAGTTGGCTATGAAAGTGAGTAAATTGCAAGAAATTGGTTTTAGAATGGATTGATAAAAATACTCTAAGGATAGTGGTGGGTAAGTTGTAGGATAAGACACCTTTAAAGCATGGACTTGTGAGGAACAAATTGGTTGGGACACAGTATATGATAACTAACTGAGATGGTTTCATCGATAAAATAAAAATCTTAACATCTCTGGTGGATGCAAAGAACGTAAATAAAAGTCAATGTGATGATAAACAAGTATTTTTGGGAATTTATTAATGTAACTATTACCCAAATTCTTACTAGGTTCAGAGAATTTGATCACAAAGATGAACCATACATTTGTGACTATTCTATGAATGGAAAGAAATTTGCATTGGAAAACTTAAGAGAACAGTCTGTCCTTACTCTGGAAATTGTCAGGGATCATATTGATTCTGGTAGTGGAGTTCTGAATGTGAAAAAAAGCAGCAAAATGCTGTTGGTGGCTGGTTATTCCAGAAAAAAATACATGGTGTATATTTTGATGGTTAATTGGAGATTAGAGAGTAAGCAGTAATCTCTGAATTGAAAATCTGTTGTATGAAGTAGATGATATAAGAGAGAGAGAGATAGAAAAAAGCTAGATTTTTCTGGTGTTAATGGTCTGGCATTCAAATTGGCCAAAGAACTGATCTTGCCATCATCAAGAGTGCCATGTTTGGAGTGAGACAAAGAAATGAGATTGTTACACCTTTTTAATTCACCTGGGTCAACAGCAAGGTCCAAACTTCCTGTGTACTATGAACTTAAATCTGATTGTTTGGGACATCCTAGGGGGGGGGGGGTTGTGGCTACCTATTCTCTTGATCAACTAGAACTGGCCCTGGTTGAAGAACAGCACAACTTCCCATGATAACAATTTGATCATCTGATTTGGCTATTATCAAGACATCCATTTTTTTAAAAGGAGAATTTAGTTCAGTGTGCAGATTGTCTTCAACCTGAACATGAACATAAGTTTAACAAAGTCCCTTAGGCTAGCAAATGCTTGTTGCTTTTTTGTTTTATGAGGAGTATAGTTGAAGTTTATTCTGCCATTGGATGAAAAAAAGAACTCATTAATTACTAGTGTTATTTATTATTTGTAGAATACAGTTCTAGTTTTCTTTCAAATATTGTTTTATAGTAACAAATAAATGCTTAAAAAAATAAGCTTACATCCTAGAAAAGTTTTGAAACAATATAAAATTTTGTTAGCAAATGTGAAACCTTAACAGCCAAGTTAATTTCCTTCCAGAAATTAAGGTTTAATACAAACTTGTTTAATAAGTTAGTGTTATAAATATCCAAGTTATTTTATATCTTGATATGACTTTGAAGGATAGCAATTTTTCTTATTTATTCTACATGTATAGTACAATAATTTAAGACTAGTTGCAAAAGTGGTAAAATCACAAGACTTAAATTTTAGTACATTGAATGCCTAAAAAAAATTTCTAATGCTTTTGATTACCTCAAAGAGTCTAGCAATCTTCCATCATGATTAGATATTTTGGAGGAAGGAAAATGTTTCTTGAAAAGCAAAATGCATGTGTAGCAAAATCTAGTGAACTATGTTGTATTATTAATTCAAATATAATTAATGAGCAGCTCAAGTACTTTTTCATTATACTAAGTGCAGTTACTATGTAAAAGATAGTTGTACACAGAAAAAAGTATATGATGAAAATAACATTTATAGTAAGATTACCTAGAACCAATCTTCAATATTTGGATGGCATTGAAAGTGTCGTCCCTAATTGTAGTCCAGACTCTATCATCCTTTCAGTTGTGTACTTTTTCTTTTTACCTTGATATTAGAATAGATTTCTTATTATTTAATTATTAATTTTAGGTGGAGAAGCAGGAAAAGAAGAAGCAAAAAACTGGTCGTGCAAAGCGCCGTATGCAGTACAACAGGAGATTTGTCAATGTTGTTGCTGGTTTTGGCAGGAGGAGAGGGCCAAATGCAAACTCCTAAATTTTATTAACATTTTGACAAATATGAAATGACAATAAAATAAAGACCATGTTGTGTGTGTTGTTTTTTTTTGATTAATGTACATATTAGCTGCAGATTTGCTTGTTTAATATTAAAGCTAAAACAATTGCTAACTTCACACAAAATAAGATCTATTAAAAAAGTATTAGGAACATTAAACAATATTTTGTTAGATTTTTGTCCATAAAAATTTTAAAATCTTCAGTAAATATTTCACGCAGTGCATTCATAAAATTCAATCAACTTCATTTTACATAATTCATTTTCTGTATAAAAGACTCCAAATTTTAGTTTTTCCTGGTCATTGCCAAGATCCATGTGTTGTATAAAACTACTATTGCATTGCTCTCTTGAAGTAGTAAATACACAATTCATTAGATGAAAGTTTTGTGTAGTTTTTAAAAGCTGCATGAGAATATTCCATGTTGAAAATGTGTTGCTAACTTATGACCACTAAATGCTGACTTTGTAGTTGGTTTTAAAAATCCACTGGAAGAACAGCTGTACTCACATTTTTTTAAAAATATGATGAATATTACTCCTAATTTTCTCTTTTCTTATTACAGTTTTTGGGGTATATTCTAATCTGTAATTTTGAACTATCTTTGATAACAAATGAAATTGTCTGGATGAAAAAGTTACAGAAGCCAGAAAATAAATACCATAAGAAAAAGAAGTAAATCCATATTTCATTCTCTACTTGTGTTCACTATATCAAATGAATATCCACTTAGGGTGTCAGCTTTTAGATGTGTTCATGTAATTAAGAAATACAATTTGTCACCTGCCCAAAAAAATTTCTTAATCAAATTAGATGTATCTGCCAATGTTTGAAAATTTAAAATATTTAGATTCAAACAGTGACTCTAAAAGAAAAATTCTAACTAATGTGGGAGGGTTACTTTTTAACTCAAAATTGCAGCTTGAACATGGTAGTTTTGGTTTATGGTGCTTGTTTCTCCTTGGAAAATGAGTCTGACAATGCAGATTTGTGCTTGTAATTTATTGGGAAGCAGTTTATCTCAAAGTGGGATATTTCTGAAAATATTAATCATTTTGTTAATTGCTAATCTTTGGGTAACAAGGTTACAAAAAAAATTGGAATAAAAGGTCTTCCATGTATTTTGAAGTCCAGTAGAATTTTATTTAAATGGGTAATCTCCGAAGATTAAATTTTTAGGTTTAAACTACCAGATGTTCCACCGGATTTTTTTTAACTGAGTGAATTGTTGTTTACCCAACATTTGAAAAGTTACAAGTGATCAAAAAATAATGTAGTCTTGTATTCATGTTTACATTGAAACTGCAGAGCAGTGGAATAACTTGGTTTATTTACAAATGGAAAACAAACCAACCTACTCTACATACTGGTAGTTTTTTAGTCATGCAAAGCAGATGTACCTATTTGTGCAGCCAAATGTTTTTAAACGTGGAAGAAAGTTTTTTCAAAAGGGATTATTCTAATCTATAGTTAGAGTCTGACAGTGTTATGCTTTTAAAACTACAGCATGTTTGGTAATGCATTTAAATTTTCAAAAATATTTTTCTTTAGGAAGTTAATTCAGATTTTCTGTGTATAAATTAGACAAATATCAACTTTTTTTCACTTTCAGGCCAGATTTCAATTTCTGTAAATAAGATTTTAGCTTTAAAGTCACATTGCTAAAAATAGCTAAACTCTTTGCAACAAAATATGAATAAATTTGCCATACTTAAATTCCATTTTATCAGTACTTTAAAAAATGAATGATCCAACCCATTTTCAATATTAGAATAAATTTTATAAAATATGATTAGTAAAAATTGATAGGAATGAATTCCATTGTACTATTTTTAATAGAATACAGCTATTTGTGTACTCTCCCTTTATAGTAAGTATAACTGTCCAGATTTACTATAAAGGTAAAATAAGGCACTATTACAACTTTGCCAGATTTCCTCTGAGTATACTGAATAATTTTACACCAAATACAATACATTTAATTCAAATTTTAGCTGTGAATATTAAGTAATGTCCATTGGAATCCAAAAGAACCTACAAGAGGTTTTAGGAGAATATACTCCATTTACAAATGTAGACATTTGATGAGGTGTAGTGCCATGGTTATTCTAATAAGTGTTGCCACCAATCCTTCCTAGAACTCATCTGTTTATCTATAGGAGAAAAACCCATACTGATGTAGTACGAGAGAGACAAAAAAAATGCTGAGAGGCAAATCTACCAAAACTAGTCAGTCTCCAGTGGAAAATAAGCAGGCTGGTGATACATATTCAGTCACAGATTTTATTGTGCAGATTTATTCTAAATCATGGTCAAAATATTTATGCAGGGAAATTATTCACTGCAGACCAAAAGTTCACAAAAGTTTTTTCTCGGATAAAAATGAGATATTTCAACCATAAATTAACAGCCCATCGATTAAAAACTCATTCATTCCAGTGTACATCTACTTGGGCAGGAAATTTTTTAAATAGTAGTAGTTATCAAATGCGTGCATTTAAAAGAAAAAAACTTAATTCTCAGCACCTTATAAAACAAATACCATGAATAGAAATTCTGCTACCTCATATCAAATATTGACAGAAAACAGCATAAGTGGCTAAGTCTATGGATATCCACATTTTATCACTACCCAGAATAAAATTAGTCAGGTTTTTAAAAACTACATTTGCTCTGCTGATACTTGTGCTTTTTTGTTTTTCAACTAATAATTTTAATTCACACATCTATTTACAAGCTAATGAAGTTGATAAGAGTGTGTTACACTTCAACTAGTTTGTTAAAAATGGTTAAAAAATAAATGAGCCAAAACACTATATCTGGTCCAGTTTTCTTTTAAAGAAAAGTTTTTAATCTTATGGATGCACATGATAGTTACGTGACACAACAGTGTTATTATACTGCAAAATTTCTTATTCAGAATCAGATGGGAAGCCATTTTTTTCAAAAGTTTAGTAAAGAAAAATATTTATGTGCTTGACTAAAGTTATCTTTAAAAAACTACAATACAGATTCTCTAGAAAGATGAAGCTTCATACCAGCAGCATATCTCTTGAATACTTAAGCATATACATACTTTGGATAAAGAATGTAAAATGTAAGAATACAAAATGCTATTTCTTAATATCAATGGGAGCATTTTGATTTAAAAAACAATCTAAGGTATTACAATTTTTACAAGTCTAGTGTACAGTATTAAAAACAAAAACTTCTGTCAATCATATTTTTTTATTATTATCATTAAATGTCCAGTGATAACTCTATAATGGTAACATCTTGAAAGTAAAATAAGAGTGTTGGTTTTTTTGTATTTTACTTTTCCAAGATGAAAGATTAATGGAGATGTTTTATTTTGCTGAATGTATTTGGAAGAATATTTATAGCTTCAACAATAAAAAAAATTCATTTTACAGTATTAACCCGAAAATATTAATGACTATTTATAGTATAAAAATATTTTTTTTTTACAGCAGTAGAAAATTCTCAAACATTTCTCTTAAATAATTTTTCTATATATATAAAAAAGGTACATTTTTTTCTTTATTTTACAAGAAACAATAGACAGGTAAAGATTTTTATAAATCTAAAACAATAATAATATATAAACTAAATGTCCAATGTTTCACTGATGAATATATTATACAATGTCCTGCAATATAGCTTTCATTATTAAATACTGGGCACAAAAGTCTAGGATATTTATAATTTTTGTGTTTTATATACTGTTCACATTATGAACTAACACTAAAAGAGGAAATATGTTATAAAGAACAAACATTTTATTCTTCACCAAAAATATTAGCTGATTTTATTTCAGCATGTTTAACACTGTATGACAATCTACTGTCAAGATTTTCCAGTTTTGCATGTAACCTCCCCTAGACTGAATGCAATTGAAGCACTCTACTTTTAAGCTTTTAATTTCCTTTTTATTATTTGTGTCTGGAATTACTTGCCATTCCTACATCAAGGCTGTGCCCAGATCATGGATGTTCCACGAAGGGGAGTTTGTAGCTGAATGCAACTTTCAGGTACAGTACAGAGGTGTTTGATATCATCAATTTATGAATACCCTGTTATTGTTTGAATGTACATCAACACAGTGAAGTGAAGTGGGAAGTCAATTTAATCATGTAGACTACCTTTAGCAAGTCAAACTTGAATTCTCACCAAAGAAAATTCTTCTCATTAGCATGGCTTTCATGTGCTAAACAAGACTTGTAGTCACCAAGTGCTTGTCTAACTACATGTACATGCTCTTTGGAATTAGTGTCCGACATGGCTGTGTAGCATGAATACCTGCATGTTGCATTCTATTTCAGATGGTGGATCTTGACAGAGAAGTGCCTCTCGTTGCCACTAGTAGTAGGATCTTAGCACCAGTTTTTGCTGTTTCACATGATGATGATCAATTCAACATGGTTCACCGCCAGGCTTGATAGTAATAAAACCTGTACATAACATGAAGTCTGCTGACTGCAAAATCACCAAATTGCTAGCTTCATCAACCTGCCTTTTTTGTTAACTGATTTTCTCTTTCAGTTCATAAGGATATACAGAGAGTAAACTGTTATGAGAATTCAGCCTGGAAAAAAAAATCGCACCTCCTGCCAATTAGGGAAGGAGTTGGGTGGCCCACTATTCTCGTAGATTCACACAAAACTAAAACAGGTGTAGGATAAACCTTAATTATAAACAGCTGCAACGGCTGAACATGGAACCGATCCAATTACATAACAAACAAGCAATTTTACATACAGTTAACATTATAGGTTAAATAAAATTGTTATGAATTAGGTAATAAAAAAGAGACTACCATTTTGGAACTGTTCTATGTTGAAGAGTTTTTACCCACATGACATACCAACCTATCACTGCAAATTTTTCTTCTTTTTTTTTTTTGTGTACAAGTTTCCTGCTTTTTACTATTTTGTTTTGAGCACCATTTGACTTTTAGGCACAGGAGACTAAAAAGCATACTATTATTGTGATATTTTGACACTTAATGTTGAAGTGCTTTATTTATATGGTATCATTAAATTTGTAAAAGATTGGCTGGTCCAGTCCAATACTATTGGATTTCTGTACCCATAATTTAGGCCATTACGCAAATATATTATTTTACTTTTAACTCCTTTCTTTGTGTAATTTTCAGATATGCAGACAAATGAAAAAAAAGAAGGGAAAATGTGATTAACAATTTTTTCTGCAAAATACCCAACCATTTTCAATAAAGGAAAATAAATTAAATGAGAAATTCCTTATCTTTTTTTTATTTCTAGGCACAACTTTTGTTTACCCTTCTTTCTTTCTTTTTTGTTTTGGTGGAGAGTGTTTAAATTTACAGCATTTTTCCTAGTTTTCTCTGCTAAAACAAAATTTTGTGGATTTTAATTTTTTTTAAAATTAATTTAAAATTCAAAAAAGAAAACAGCAGTTTGATCTTTCTCCATTTCCTAAAACATTTTCAGGCAGAATCAGCTGTGCATTTTCACATTCAGATTGTTTTATATCTGAGTAATCCACTGACTGCGAGGTTTGTTTATTGCCAATTTGAGTAATCTTATAGCCCAAAAGTTTCTTTTGTTTTGCAACAATACACTGACATAGATGTAATAAAGCCTGAAAAAAGAGAAAAAAAGTTATGACAGAAAGACTGCGGTAAAATAGAATGGAGACACAAAACTCCAGCCATAATTGGAGACTCATCAATAAGATATCCTATATATTTCACACAAAAATCTACCTATCTGTGAATATACTCCTAAAGCTTGACTTAGAAAAATCACACATAGTAAAATGTTTAAAATCAAATATCAAATGGATAACTTCAACATAACATAGAAATGAAGTGATGGAAATAAAATATCTAAATAAATGCAAAATTTCTGGATGTAGCAATCTACTATCAACACGAAAATAACTCAACCATTTACTTAGAATTTAGGCATGTATTTTGTTTTGACACTTTGGCATTTTTGCTTCTGTGTAAATCTGAAACCAGTTTAATTTCATTTTTTTTATGCAAGATAATGTTTTGATGAAAAAGTCTTCTTTTAATTGGTAGTACACAATTTTGTCTACCAGAGTACCTATGAAAACAGGTGTCTATAAACTGCTTTATGTGATAAAGAGGGAAGAAATGCTAGCCATGAAATAATGCAAGTAGTTATCATTTTTTTTTTGAGTCCTGAAATACTGACAATGTTAATCAAAAAAGCTGTTAAAATTTTATAACATTTACTTTTGTAAACCCTTAGTTAATATATAGAGGTTCAAACTTACATGGCAATGATATTCTTACTTTTATCTCTGAAAGCTAAATCATTGATAAAGCTTTTATTCTTTTCCTACCTGAATTGCTTCAAATTAAAAAGCATTTATATTAAATGTACATTAATTAATTTAATTTTCATTTGTTTTTGGAGTTTCAGGTTGGAAAGGGTGAAATTATATGAGAACAGGTTTAGGCTTACTTTTCCAAAGAAAGTCTGAAGGAAAAGATTTTAAAGCCCAAAATAATATAAGTAGATTTAAGCTAACTTTATTTTTTCATTAAAGTAATAAAAGACAAGCAAGTTAAAAAAAAACTGGTTACCTCATCAATATTTTCATCGAATTTTGCACTCGTCTCAAAATAATTCATATTGTACTTTTCAGCAAACTGCAAAATGTAGTAGTAGATTTTTTTCATTTCAGCAATTTAAGTAAACCAAAATCTAAAAACAAGACAAAAACAATATTCTGCTGCCCTCTTTAAATAAAGATTATTGTAATAATCAAATAACCTAGAATGCTGCTCAGACAGATGTACATAAATCACAAAGTATACTTGCAAATATTATTAATACTATTGTCATTGTTATTCTTGAAAAGTTACTGATTTAAACATAATTATACTTGTGTTAGAGAATTGTCAAATGTTACTGAAACCAAAGGAGCTAACAACCAAATAAGGTAAAAATTCCAAAAAAGCAGTTTAAGAGAGAATTTTGAATTGACCGACAATTTAAAAACAATTGTAATATATAGCACTAACAAGATATAATCAACAACACCATATTTGAGCAATTAATTTTTTTAAATAAAAGTCCAAAAAGTTAAAAAATTGGATGTTCTTAAAACAAAATAAATAATCTATGCTTGCCTTTTCTCCTTCTTCATGAGATACCTGCCTCCAGTCTATCACATCAGATTTATTACCCAACAGCAACAATTCTGCATCTTCATTGCCATGCTGATAGTGAAAAAAATTTTAAACACTTATGAAAATTTGACAGGATAATTTAAACTCAATTTTAACTAAATTTTGCAGTTTAAAATAATTTCAAAAAGAGGCACGACAGCACATTTTTTAACAATCTTAAACAAAAAAAATTGAAGAATATCTTTCAATATCTGTGATTTATACCAAATATTTAACCAGTTTATAATACATAAGTTAAATCTGAATGTTAAACAATGGGATAGTATGGAATCTTTTTAAGTCTTTGAAATTTTAAAAATAAAATATACATTAAGTAATGGTTCTAGAATTTTTATCAAATACATTTGCCAAGAATTTAGTACTGTGTTCATACATTTTCTTCAGAAGAATGCTAGTTTAGATTTATAATTATGTACTATTGGAAATAATTATGAAACGAGAGATAAAAGTAAATTTAAATGCAATAACATGTAATAGAATGTAAAAATATAATGGACCATAGTATAGGAATGTGTTGATCATTACACTGTAATTTGTTGTCATGCAAACAATCAGAAAGTGTCAAACCTGATGAAAAACTAAAGTTTAGGCAATAATAGCACTATAGTGTAGTGAATGGTGTTAAATACTAAGTTCTTTTCTAGGAACCATTCTCAAATGACAAGCATATAGAGACCAAAGTCTTAACTAGTGAAGACTACTCAATGCAGCAGACTGCAGCCTAACTTGATGTTTCAGAAGTATGAGAGTCTGAGAAAGAAATGCAAATGTGGAACTGGTGAGAAGAAAGCCCACACTCTCCAAAAGTGATGTTTGTTCTCTACATGACAGATGATGAATCAGTAGAAGTCTTTTGAATGATCTAACTGCAAATACAAGTGTTAACATTTCTTCAAGAACAGTAAGATGCCCATTAGCACAAAGTAGTCTGAATGGATGTCTAGCTTCCTGAAAACTTTTGCTAAGAGGCAACCAAACAGCCAGGCTGAAATTGGCAGCAGAAATGAAACAGAGATGAAACAGAGATGACCAAACCTGGGAGGAGGTGCTCTCTACAGATGAGTCCAGGTTTGAACTGTTTAACAATAATCAATGCAATTAGTCTGAAAGTGGACTGAGAACAGTAAAACAGTCAGTGCACAACAGTTATAGTAAAGCATGGGGATAGGTCAATACAAGTGTGGAAGTACATATTAGCCAAAGGTATCAAAGATTTGCATAAATCGAAAGTATGCAGACTGCTGACAGGTACAAGCAGTTTCTCATCCAGCATATCAAGGACTTCAAGAATGCAGCCAATGTGGTGAAAAACTACCTGGGATGTAAAGAGGCTGATGGAGTACTCACAAAGCTGCCCTGACATGAAAATCGAGGTTAAATGGATTATATGACTACTGCAAAAATCAAACCATCAAATGCCTTGGATGAATTATGGAAAGTACAGAATATTTGGAACAACATTCCAGAGTCAGACATTGATAACCTATATGAGCATGAAAACTAGATGTCATGCTCTATATAAAGCAAAAGGTTCACACTAAATACTAATACACCATATGACATATTCATTTTGTTTTGTATATTTTTGAGAGTATGCATTGCATGTGTGTTGTGCATCTATTAGTTGCAATTAGTCTTTATTTGGGCATATCCTGTGTTTTCATAATTATTTCCAATACTACTGATATATATCTACAAATGGTAGATCTCTCTCATATATGTATTATTATCCCCTTCTTGTCCTAAACTTCCCATATTTTAAAGTTATAATGAAATTTTCAGCGTATCATCATCTTCTCATTGTTATTATTAATTTCAAGATGAAGTTAATGCACTAAGTTTTTTAAAAAATATGCAATTTTAGCAGACATCATTGTCCACATCTGTAGATACATTTGATGAGGTTGTAGAGCCATGATTACTGCTAATAAGCATCACTAACCCTGCACTCCATGGGGCCTGGCACTTCTGATTTCAGTAGAAAAAAAGGGAATTCTTTTTTTTTTTTTTGTTAATAGCTTATTATTGTGTAAGCCCCCTATAATGATGCACAATTTTGAACTTATTCCTCATTCTGAAAATAGGCATCTAACATTAAAATGGAAACCTTTAGATTAATATTCCAGTGCAAGTATGCATTTTCATAGGTTAACTCAGCTTATAAGCTACGAGTGTACTTTTGCACACAATAAAAAAATATAAACAATTATTTGCAGGAAAAAAAAAAAAAACAAGATTCTGAAAAAAATTATAAATTATTGCAAACAAAAACAAAACAAACCAACCCAAGACATTAAAATATGCACATAAAATTACGATATTATATGAAGTAAATGTATTTACACAAAATAGTCTCTCACCTCTTTGATGTAAGAGAGCCACTTTGGAATACTTTCAAAGGATCTCCTGTTACAAATATCATACACAAGTAGTACTCCCTAGTTAAAAAAGCAAATATTACATTAACATGACAAAATGTGTAGATCTATGGTATAAAATAAGACTGTTGCTATTGTAAATGTCCTTGGAATTCAAGAAAAACAGCAGCAGCAGCAGCAAGAACCCAACTATTTACAGAAAAAAAAACCTACAACCTTAATTTAGTTTTGTGGGAAATACAAACCCGATTGAACCAAAATATTAAGACAGTACTAAAAGAAAAATAGTACACTGCTAAACAGGATTTAAAAAGTAAGCAGTCTATCTATTAGAAGCTTTAAAGTAAAAATGCAGACAGACAGTAGAGTGGACAATTTGCCTCTAAATATAATCTCAGGGGATCATCATCCACCTTTTCTTTAAACAAGAACAACCCATTTCATGAAAATGTAGGTGGTCTTGAGAAGAAATATATAAGAGCTGATATAAAGTAATAAAACATTTTGTGTTGATTTGAATTATGATGATATTTTCTTAATTACTGCTAAAGAGAGACTCATATCAGATTTCCCTGTCTGACCACCATGCTTGATTAACAGAGTGAGTTTTCAGAATGGCGTGTCACAGGCTCCACCAGGCTTGAGGTCTGGACCTAACCCACTGTTTTTGGCAAGATCGGACAGACACCAACTGATGTAGCAGCATCACTTCCAACATTCTAAAATAACAGGTGCCACTACGCATGTACTATTATTAAAATCAGCATCAAGAAAAAAAAAATCCAACATATTTAGGTTCATTATATAAATTAAATATCATAAGAAAGGGGAAATTACCTAGAAAATACAACTATAAAATGTTAAATAACTTTTCTTTTAGAAAATGCATTATTATGAATAAAAGGTGTTTTAAATAAATTGTTAATAGAAACAATAAAAATCTGTTTTTACCTATTTGTGATTTAAACAATAAAGACTTTAGCAAACACATTTTTACATTATTTAACAGTCATATAAATTTGTCTTTTTGTCAGATAGATTCTAAGCAGTAGAAATTTACTTGAGCTCTCCTGTAAAATTGTTTTGTTATTGACTCAAATCTCTCCTGACCTGCAGTGTCCCTGAAAAAAGCAAACAGTGTTTGTCTTTATTACTGGTACAACAAAACAACTCTGAAAAGAAAGTCATAAGTATAGAAACAAAATAAAATTAAGTAGGTATCATTTTTAAATACTTCATGCCAACACATATCATTATTTTTAGAAAATATTTTTATAGTTGATAACTACTATAAACTGATCAATCAAATTGATGACTATAAACAATTTTATAGTTAACATGACTTGCAACTTAATAGGTCACAAATAGCCATTTTTTTTTTTAATGAGGCAATATATGCACAAATCCATGACTGTATATTACTTGTTTCTCCATTAACTATTTTTAAATGTAAAAAAAAAATCATGATTTATTATTATTATTATTATTTCATTTTTTAAAAAAGTGGAAATAGTCCTCAGATTTAGTGAAATACTGATGTAGCCTTTTAAAGACAGATATCATAGTGCTCGTGAACCTTAATGGTGGTAGGACATTTTCTCCCTTTATACTTTTTCTAGACTGCCACAAGAAGACTGAAGACTTCCGTTTACTTCAGAGACCTTGTGACACTGATTTCATGTATCATGAGGGAAGATGGTGAGAAAAGTAAAGTTTCAACACTTGCGTGGAGTAAGACGGGAGTTTACGAGTTTAGAAACACATCC
Organism: Nautilus pompilius; assembly: GCA_018389105.1. Lineage (NCBI taxonomy): Eukaryota > Metazoa > Mollusca > Cephalopoda > Nautilida > Nautilidae > Nautilus > Nautilus pompilius. The sequence continues at coordinate 769,233 of JACATO010000667.1, forward strand.
CGCTTTTAACTCTTATAACTCATATCAGCTCGCACTCTAATTTTCAATACGCACTTACTGAAAAATATTAGCTTCCTTTGCACAAAGTTAATAATTATTTAATTTTTCAATAAAATAACTGAGAATTTTAATGAATAAAATAATAATAAAAAAATTTTTCATATATATTAAAAATATAATGATTTTTCTTTTACTTTATTTCTTGGGAGTTTGCCCAGTTAATCATCGCAAAAAGAAAATTAAAACTAAAAAAGATATTAAATAAACAAATTACAATATAAACAATTCTAAGTAAAAACACAAACACATACGTAAATGAACAAAATACAGCAATGTAAACGATGCTATTTTGGTGAACAGGTTTGCTGAAGACAGAAGTGCCAGAGCCCGTAGTTTATCAATGCTTATAGCAGTAAGCATAACACTGCTACCTATTCAAATGTCCACAGCTATAGACAATAATGTCCACAGAAGAAAACAATAAGTACTATGTTTAAATAAACTGTAAATTTAGAGGTATAAGAAACATGGAAAATCATTTCTTTTCTTCTTAATATCTTTCAAAATATACCCTGGGGCCCTGCTATAACACAGTCCACAGGGTCCATATCACAAGACAATGCTTATTATATTGAGATACTTTCAAAACCGAGACAGTAGTCAGAATAATGCAGAACTATAGACAAACTGATTAGAACAACCTCATAAACAGATAATTCATCTAATCTAATGTAAACAAATAAACTTCTGGTAACAGAATGAAGACAATTTGAGTAATTCAAATTTTATTTCTTCTGGTAACAAAAATGTAAACATACGTGTAAAATCAGACTATTTAAATCCACAGATGATCAGTTCTCACTTATACGGATTACACAAAAATATTTTAAGAGTAAAAAATTGACAAAATCTTGGTCCATTTAATTGAACAGATGGATGTGTTGAAAAAAATCAGCAATTTTTAACTCTTCACATTTACTCCTCACTTCTGCTTTTGCTAGAGGTAGGGTGTTCTGAACTTGTGAGACACTTGCAGCAGTTTTTTCATTGGCTCCCATCTCAGCAATTCTTGTAGGGAGGGGAATACTGTATGGAATGATGGCTTCAGCATCACTGTCATCTTATCTTCACCTTGCTGAATGTATTGATGGTATAAATCTGCTACACTGGCCTACATTTCATCATCTGTCATTATCTTGTTTGTAGCTTTTTGGCCATATATATATATTCAGCCATGGCTTGATGTTGTCAGTATCTAATTCAGCTCCAAGTATGGACCTAGTGTTGTTTAGATTTTGGACAATGAATCCATTGTAGTCTACAACTTAATTATTGATTTATGTATTTCTTCTTTAGTGAAATTTTGAAAATCCTCCTTGTTGTTGTTAGTTTTCATCTCAAATGCAGTGCTGAGGGAATGTCTTCATGAGTTTTTGATACAGTTGATTGTTGCTTCTTGCCAGGCACTGCTGCATACATAAATTGCCACTTTCATGTTGAGTTTCTTCAGCAAGGTGGTCATGTTCTGTTGATCAGTTCTCTTCTATAATTAAGTATGAAGAGTGATATGACACCTTGGTCAAGGGTTGAATTTTTGAAGTCGTGTTTTGTGGCAGAGAGGCACATTTGATTTTCCCATCTTTTGTTACCAGGTTCTCTGGGGGTGGATGTACAGGATGGATGCCAAGCAGCAAAATGGCCTTCTTCAGTAGTTTGTTGTGTGAGATGTTTTCTGATATTTGGTACAGATTCAAGATAGAACCAGTCTTTGAAAATTGAAGTTATTAAATCTTTGGCACTTGTGAGTATTGACATAGCAGTAATTTTAGGTTCAGAAAAAATTTTTCAATGACAAGCATAGTTGACTTATGTTGACCAGTTTTGATACAGCAGAGGACTGTCAACCTTGTCTTTATCTGTTTAAATCTGGACATTTTGTTGGTGGTGTTTCTTGTGGCTAATGCTAATGTCTTCTCTGGTAATATTTTGTAGCACAGGGCCATCTCAACACAATTATAAATTTGTTCTTCAGTGTATTCTCCTTTGCCTAAAATCTTCCTTAATTTAGTGAGAAATGTTGCTGCAGCTAGATCATCTGACCATTCTCCTCCTCTTACAGTAACTTGCAAAATGTTATACCAGTTTTTGAATCGTGCTAGCCACCCTTAGCTAGCTTCAAAATGAACTGGAACACTGGTATTTTCATTCTTTTGCTGGAAAGATTTTTAGCCTAAGCTTGAATAACAGGACCAACTATAGGTACAACTTCAGCTCAACCACAAGTATACAGCTTTACCAAAAAGTGTTTTGTTGGCATTTCAGACTTTCTTTCTTGCTTGACCACCTTCATCCATCTCAATTGACAACCTTCTCAATTTCTCTTCATCTTTAAGCCACCCACAAAACAGTGATTTGGCAATCCCCATTCTTTTCAAAAATATGCTTGCATAGCACCTTTCTTGATCTGGTAGATGATTTTCAGCTTTCCAGCAATGATATAAGATTTTTCTCTTTTGTAATTCAATAGAATTGATTTTGTATTAATCATTGTATGGGTGAAAGAACAGATGGCCTTATCCTAAATTCTTACTGGCTGGTTATAAATCAAACTACATATTCTATTATTGAAAATTTATTATTAGGATAACACAGTAAGCATAATCCATCAGTTAATAAAGAATACAGTTTTGTGAATATTAAATGACATATTTATTTAAATTCATATTTCTTATTGAATTTTACTTAAAATTAAAAAGTTTGATAGTTTCATTTCAATGAATCACTTGTTTGGTGGTGATAAGTATTATCTGGCAGAAGTTTGTCATTTGTGAAGCATTTATACTTCAATAGTGTTCAACATATAGCACAAACGACTTGAAATACATTCTGAAAACATTAAATGAAAATTTTGGGGTCCAAGGCAGACCAACTTTGTGCAGCGTTCTGTGTTATAATGGACTTCTGCATTATAGCAAAACCCCAATGTATTAAAATTACTCTTTTTTTTTAAAAAAAAACTCCATTGGTGACTTTCTGCACTAATATATCTAATTTTTTTAATTTTTTTTACTGAGCTAATACTTACCAGATCTGTATCTTAGCAGTTATACCCTCTACTTCAATTGCCTTCATCTTAAAGTCAACACCTAAATAACAAAAACAGATAAAAGACATTCATTTTCTCTTCAAATAATAATACTATACACTTATTAACAAAGGAAATGATCCTGCAAAAAAGAAATCAAATAGACTTAGCTGCTTCAAACCTTTTTGTAAACACTGTATATGGCCCTTTTCTCCATTATTTATATTTTTCTATACAGCAAGCTCAGGAGAATGGTGTCAAGAACAAATTTAATAAGCTAATCCTAACCCCCCAAAAATAAGCTACTTCATTTTAAGTTTTAGAATGAATTACGTGAACAGTATATAGGGTTGGCTATTAGATATTTCTCACTACGTATTTGGTCAGCAGGTATTTCATCAGTACTTCCTTCAGTGGCACTACTGACTTTATACAACTTGAACAAGAGACGACGACTTGGCAGGAGACAGATAAAATTGCACCCAAAGCATTTGATTAGGTTGACTGGTGAGGAGAGACTCTGATCAACTAGTGGGACGATTTTTCTCAATCCCATGACATACTACCAGCCAGTTCTCCACACAAGAGCTTGTTGTCTACTTACCTATTGTCGATATGTGCGCCTCGAAGAACTCGTCGCTGGTGTATCGGCAGAGGAGACAGGTTTTCCCCACCCCAGTGTCACCCACCAACAACAGCCTCACCAACATGTCGTACTTTTTTACCAACATTCTGCAAGCCAGCCAAGCCCCTTCGACGAGAGCTCGAAGGTTTACAGAGCTAAGGGAAGTCAGCTCAGACGCCGGAATGCTAAGGGAAAGGCTCGAGCTAGCGAGACATCCTCGAGGGATGGAATGTCACCGTCTGTGAGCGCCACCAGTCGCTGCTGCCAGAAAGCGATTGCCTCGGTAGTAAGAGCCCAGATATCAGTCATCCGTCTAATCTAATCCCCCCCCCGTCATTAATAACTCGTTCTTCACAAAAATACCTGACCGGACAAATACAGTCCTCCTTCCCCACACTTTTTCTATTCTTTTCACGTTGCGTCACCTGGCGGCGATTTCGATGTCAGCGGCGTCGGCCATTTGGCCCGACCCTGCGAAGGACCGACAGCCGCAGACCCTCGAAAGACTAGAATCATGCATTTATGTGTAGACGACCGGTAACAAACTAACCAACCAACCAACCAACCCTAACCGATACTGATGACACGCCTCCGTACGGATTCTCCCCCCCCCTACCGAGTGTAATAACGACAGCAGAATTTCCGCTCTGCCCCTTAATTACTGAAAATCTGTTCAGTTACTATTCCCGCACACCTGTCGATGGTTTCGCCGCCTAATTTAATTGTTCCGGGTTCGTTTACCTGTTTTAATCATTATTTCTAAAGATCTTTGTGAAAACAGCTGAGTGCGACTTTAATAAATCACGCGCTCCCCTGGAGACTCGGGGGGAAAAACTGGTATTTATGAAGAACGCTCTTTAATTTAAAGGAACAAGGGGGTGATGCAAACTATTGTGGATTATTTACCTGTCTTTTTTTCTTTACATTTTCTACAATCATTTCTAATACCCTTTCTTTAATCTTTTTACATAGCGCACGACGAAATTCTGGAATGCTATTTAGAATAAGTTCGATTCTAAATAAACTTTAGGTGCTTTTGAAGGAGTTTTCCAATTTTAAGAAAACTTAAATAAATTTTAAAAAGATACCTGTTTCGAATGAAAAAAACAAAGAACTTATTTAAAAAAAAAGAAAATAACGCTTAATCTCAGAGTAGTGTAAGAGATCGATATCGTAATTCTGTCTTGATACTTATCTTTATTTCTGATTTTCATAAACAATATTAACAATGTTGAAGTTAATTTTCAAAAAACTATAAAGTTGGCTTCAAATAAACCTATACAAGTTAACGGATTAGTAGGGGGAAAAAAAAGAAAAATGGAATTTGAGGTTGAAATGTAAAATTATTTAAATAGAAAATGTGATGAATAGGTGCGGAGTTTTTATTTAAGAAAAAAAACAGAGATGCTGAGACGGATTCAGTGTAGATTATACACTGTGTGTTTGCAAAGGGGCTCTATGATTTGAAAAGAATCTCAGAGGATAAGAACCAGTAATATTCCGAGCAATTAAAAAAAAAACACATAATACAGAAACGGTGGATACGACCAATGTGCTTCAGGAAAACTGGTCTGTACTTTTCTCTCATCCATTAAAAAAACCGAAATAAATGTATTAAATACATCATTTTGCTCAAGTTTTTCGAGTATTTAAAACTACATGTAAATAATAATAGCAATAATTTTATCCACTTTTCAATGTAGCCTTTTCTCTAGACTAAGGCCTTTGTTGTACTGTAGTCTTAATTTAGGAACCTTTAAACTGGATCTTTAAATATAAAAAAAAATATTAAATCTGTATTAAAATTACTAAAAACGTGTGCTACACAAACCTTTTTAAAAGGGGCCAGCGGCAACAAATGAAAAACTGATAGAAACATTCGATCGCGAGCTTTAAACAGGTTAAGGTGGAAGGGAGACCCATCCGACGACGACATCTCGTATTACACAACGTGTGCTGATATTAGTCGATATATCAACGACACCTCGTCAGATAACAATACGTGAACTATTAATCTGGGATTAATACGATCCATCCGAAAATCTAAATAAACAGAGTTGTTTGCGTGTCGACAATGAAAAAATAAAAATGAAATCTCCCGTTTTTCTGAATCCGAAACTTCCCGAAGTTTGCCGAACTCGTCAGGAACGCTTACCATATAACGGATGTGGTAGGGGAGAGTGGAGTCAAAACGAGGCACAGTACATCGAGAACGGCAGTACGTAAAACCAATATGCAGCTGGCAAGGGGCTATCAAAATGTGCAGGAATTTAGTCAGAGAGCTGTAATTGAGGTGCGTATCGATTCTAATACTTGAAAATACTATTTGCGAAATAAGACTGTTCCGTTTTCTGTTCCCGTAGATTTTAAATGTGTTTTAACTGGGACTGGAGGTACGAATAGGAATTTCCATTACGATCGTCGTCGCGTCCCCTCCTGTCAGTACATTGGATCTACTCAGCAGCACCATCGTCACCGGGCATCTCTAATGGATGGTGAGAGAGAGAGAGAGACACGGTAATCCAAGGAACAGAAATGTGCTTAATAGGCGAACTCTGGTACTGGAGAGCCTGCCGCAGCCATATGTACCAGTAAATAAGCCTTATAGAAACAACCATATTGAATGAAATGATGAATTTTTAAATCTGCTTTCTTTGCAAATGGGGGAGATTTATCCATTAATCAGAATTAAATTTGTATCAGTATATTATTTTCTAATTAAAAGAAGATGCATTTGTTTATTATTCTTATAACATGCTAGCCTTCAGTATCTGTATTTCTGTATCCTGCCCTATCAGTGGGAAGGAAGGAACGCTCGCTGTTGAGACTCCCGATAGATAAGCGAGGCAGGTAATCTTCCCGGCCCTCATTCCTATAAAACAGTTGGTTGGTTTGCGCCATAACTGTGGCTCCTCCTAATTTCTTGGGTGGTTATAATGTAATCCACAATAACGAATGAGTCCGATCGATCAGTTTTTAATGAGAGAAAACAAACAAACATGAATTTGAGTGCCATACGCGTAGATATCGTTAATTAATGGAACCATATGTCGTCGTACATGATCTCCAGGTTGAATTCTACTCTGAAATTCCACTACAAATACAAAACGCTGGGATTAAACAAGCTTCAGGCGGTCAACAGAAGGAACGTAGTTAGAGGGGAGATAACTACTGCTGTGTTGATGTGTCTCGCCATGACTGACTACAGATAGGTATTCTAGAATTATGCATATGCATGTTCTGACACCTGGCAAACTAACGGTGCTAATGTACATAACATAAAAATAATGTGCACAATGGCAAGAAAAAGTTTACATTATAAATACAGGAAAATGTTAACACTAAAATCCCAATACTGTTTTAATAAAAAAAGTGAGGAAATCTATAACTGTTTCTAAAATTAAAAGTTGTCAGGAACAGATCCTTAATTATTATTTTTTGTGTGTGTGAATAAATGCATGCATGTGTTTGTGTGTTATTTATAGACAACCACTAGGTGAGCAGATTACCAGTGTGCACTATTACCATATTGAAAACACGTGGATCTCATGATATATCTCATTTTGCCTGAGGTTGTGTTGCAGGAAATTCAGTGTGGCCAATATTAATGTGAGGTTTACATAGGGAATTTCTCTAGTGGGGCAAAGCAACTTAGCAGGCCTTCAACAATGATATCACAACAAGTATGTAACATCACTCACCTGTGCAATAGGAATGAGCCAAAGAACGGTTCAAAATCATGTCTGCTTGCTTTGATACAAAGGAGACTTTTCATATAAGAAACAACATTTGTCCAATAGAAATAAAATGCTTTAAAAAGTCTGGTCAGATGACTTGTCTGATAAGACCCTTAAGTATTGACAGTGTACTCTTCTCCAGGGAATTTAACAATTCATGTTTTAGAGGTTGAATCTGTGCTGGATATGGTGAAGACCTAATAAAAACTTAATTACTTTGGTGACTTCAGCACATGATCAAGTATGAAGATTGGAGTGCCACGATATGGGCTCTACTCTGCCATGTTAAACAGATAAAATTGGTGCTTGTTGAAGGTCAGTTTAATTTTGCCAGGTACACTGGTATCTTAAAGATGCATCTACTAATTTACCAACTGAAATACAGATTTAATGCAGTATTCTTGAAGAGATAATGCTACATGTCACACACTTGTGTAATTCCATTCTTGGAGACAAATAAAGGCATTTAACTTCCATTACTCCAAAGCCCTGATATAAATCTGATCAACCACCTGTTGGAACATCTGGGCCATTGGAGGGGGACAGACTAGAACTTAATGCAAAATCATGTTTATTCAATGCCAAGCAGGGTAGAGGCTTTTTGTGCTACAAAAGTGGATTCATCAAGTACTGATACTAAGGATCTCACACTGTTGTTTGTTGTATCTATTTGCTATTTTTTTACAATAAATTACCATAACACAGTACTGAAATAAACAGGTGGTGGCCAAATTATGATGGCAAGGCACTGGAAGAATGAGTTAAGAAAAAATATTTCCTTAGATATACATAGAATGTGAGTTTTTAGAGCCTGAAGTCAACTTTCCTGAAAAATCATTTGCCAAAGTATTATTTTTGTTGGTATGTAAACATTTAGTGGTCAGTTCACTAGCATTTAAATGTGGTGTTTTTATATTTAAACCTGTTGGTTATGCCTTTCAAATTGCATGGGCATTTATAGTTTCTAAAAAGGATTCTAGTATGTTTGATAGTCAAAATCTTGAGGCTCCAGGTTGACCAAATCTATAAGGATCCTGGATTCCTGCTTGCTTGGAGTATTTTTTTTTCTACCTGTTATATACTTCTGACCACCTAATAATGGATTGGAGCTAACCCTTTCTTGAATAACAGCCATGACGCAACGTGACAGTAATATAGGATAGGATATATGAGATGATAGGTGTCCCATGATATATTTCCTCATTATATGGAGCAAGTAGGCAGGGGATCATGATGGCTAATGCATCTTTTTTAAGTTCAACTCATGGATGCTTAATTGGATTTTGATCTGGGGATTGTGTTGGCCATGGGAGATGCCTGAAATCTCTGTCATATCAAACCATGATTATACAATGTGGGCATGGATTTGACATGATGCTGAGGTAAGTTTGCCACTCATGACCATTTATTTTTACGACTGAATTTTTTTTTTTAAGTTGAGTAAAATTAAAAAAAAAATGAACAAAGGCTTAAGGATAGTTTAAGGATGAAGCAAAAATAAATCTGGTGAAGCAGTATAGATAGTGTCATGGTTGTCCACTAGGAAGTTTTGCCATTGTGGAGCCTGGCATTTCCAATTTTGGTGGGAGAATCCCTAGTAGGGCTCTCTATTTTTAGATGCAGGTGGAGACTTTGCATTGAGGAAATTCATGTAGCTGATTGGGAAGGAAGAGTGAGAGCAAACAATGCCAAGTAGGTCCACCAAATCGAGTAATTCTCACAGGAAGCAAACTTAACTCTTCAGTGCATTTATTTTATTTGTGGAGAAGATTTGAAACTTGCTGTGTTGCTACTGTTATAGTAGTAGAGTTGTTGTCACATTGTATTCTCTGCAGTTTTTTTTTTTTTTTTTTAACTTGTTTTGCAAAATCTTATTTGTTGTGCTACTACTTTATTAAACAAGTTTTTGTCTAAAAAGATCTATCATTGTTTTGGTAAATATTTCCTGTTATTGCCATGGTGTTGATGTTAATTTAATTTAATCTTAACATGGTATTAATTATTAAACATTTTAGAATATTTAAGTTTCTCAACCAAGACCTTCAGGGTAAAAAAAACATCATCAAATACACTATATCTAAAAATCAAATATTTACAGGATGGTATTCCAGTAGATGGATATATAACTGGTAGAATTTAAACAAATAAATGCAGTATCTTTATACCAAATTCCTGTACATAGCATCACTTCAGATTTGCCATGCTTGATATTTGCTTATAAACACATTGAGTTAAGTACCTCACCAACCATTCTCCAGACCTAAATGCATTCAGAAGATGAGAATTGGTGAAAGTTCGATTCACCTGTGAAGATTAGGCTACCAACATGTATGTTTTATGTAGATAGGATGACAACTTTTACCTGCATCTTTCACAAATGTCTTTTGATAAGCAACCTGCCCAGTATACTTAAATTTATGCAGGAGCCATTTCACAGTATATTGACTTAATGGTATTGATGCTTTTACAACTTAAAACATTTGTGTGTGGTCACTGAATTTAGTGGATGATGCTCTGTCTGTGCTGATGTGACAGTGACAGGATATTTTAGAATGCTGATATGCTATGGTGTTGCACTTTCTTCCATAAACAGACAAATCTATGCAAAACACACTGAAAAATTTTGCCAATAATCTGATATGACTGGCTTTGAACTGGCCATTATCTACCCCCAGGTAAATGGGGAAATATCTTGTCTATCACATACTTTGGCATCTCACTTTTAATGAAAAATGAGTCTGCCTACCTCAGCAATCCATTTTATTGTGGGTGATAATAGTTAGATATGTAAATATGGGCATTCTCTCTCTCTCTCTCGGTGGGGTTAATCAAAATGGTAGGGATCAGTATACAAATACTAAAATCATCATTAAAAAAAATACTTTAAAAGTTTGTCTGAATAATGATTACTGAAAAACATTCTGGTAATTACTTTTTTGCTTCATATATTAAAAAAAAGAAAAAATATTGTTTTGGTACTATTAAGTGAATAAATTGCAACAAATGAATACTATAATCTTTTTATAATTTTATTTTTAAGGATACTAGCATTTAATCGAAAACAAAAACTTTCATAAGTCATGTTTTTGCAATGTGAGTTTTTCTCCAGAATTTTAAAAAAAGAGTAGTTTTAATGTATTAACTGAGCCATTAATCTTAGTCATGAGAGACTGCACATTTGCATTTGTGCATTAGAATAATATTTAAGAATACTTACTGCAAATTGGGGAAATCTATAATAATTATCCATAAGCAGAAAAACAACAGCAATTTTTTTTATTTAATCAGAAATTTGTTTTAACATTTTTAGGTAAGTCTACTAGATAAACAAAAAAAATTTGTGAAACTCTTTCTTTTTTTTTTTAAAATTTATACAAAATGCATAAAGCATCAAAGGTAATGGGTTATTGTTTGTTTGATTTTTTAATTTTTAGGAATCAAAGATAAAGCATTGAAAAGTGAGATAACGCGTTATTAAATTTGGGAAGTATTAGAAGTAGAAAAGATTGCCAAGATACTTTGAGGGGGGGTTTATGTGCAGAGAGCAGAGGATGTTAGGATTAAGAGCTGCTGTTCTCAAGGTACTTGTCTAACACGGTTAAAAGCATATTGTTTCTAGTAAACTATGCAATGTCAGGCAGAACTGTTCCATGCATTCACTACCATATTATTAAAAAAATGCTTGTGAAAATCTAGCCTACTGCAATTTTAAAAAGTTTTTAAATATGTCCCCTCGCTCTTTGAGAGTGAAAGAAAGCAAAAAAAAATTTGACTCTTGCTTACTGTTTCCTTGTTAGAATTTTCAAAGTCTGTTAAATCCCCATGCTATGTGTGATATGTAAAAGTAGGACATTTCAAATACTCAAAATAACTAATCTTTCATTTCCCAAATAATTTTAGTAAAATGCCTTTGAATCCTTGCCTAACCGTCAACATCCTAAATAAAGTGTGGGCACCAACCCTACATAGCATATTCATGCTCTAAATGTGGGCTAAATAAAGTTACAAGCACCTCTGGCATTTTTGTGTGAATAACTGTTCAGTAACCCCAATATTCCTTTCATTCTACCTATCATCAGACCGTATGGCTTATTCCAATTTAAGTTTTATAAATAGTCATACCAAAATCTCGGCATTATTCTTAATAATGCGACCATCCAAGGTATAGGCATTGTTATTATTACTCTGGCCCACATGAATATATTTACCATGGAAATGCTAAAATTCATTTGACTATATAACTTTACATCATCCACATACTACTACAGATTATTGACAAACCTGTCATCAATATTGTTAATGTAAATTAAAAACATTACTGGGCTCAAAACAGTTTTGGAATATAAAAATGATCTTAAATGTTGATGTGGGACTATGTTAGATATCTTTTAAGTCTAGATGACACCAAGTATTTAAAATTTGTAAGACAGGAATGTCTATTTGAAAATCCATCCTGATTGTCTTAATATGTTTTTCTGTTCCATGTAATCTATATGTTTATTCTGCCTTTGATAACTTGCTTGATAATTTACTAGTTCACTTTTTGTTTGTTGAAAATTGGGTGAAATGTTAGCAACTTTTGTTTGATGGCATCTTGATGAAAAAAAAAAATCTTAATGATTGAGGAATAAGTTTTATTTGCTGCAAGTTTTAAAATCTTAGAACTATTATCAGAGCCCAGGATTTTTTCTAACTGAAGGTTATTAATTCTTTGCTTTACTCTTTGTCATGGTAATATCATTAAACTCTGGTAAATGAAGTAGCAAAGCAGTTATTTAATAGCCAAGCCATTTCTACAACTCCATCTAGATTGCCATTTCTTCTTTAATGGTTCAACTTTCTCCTTACAAACCATGTTTTCAGGCATATGCATAAAAGCTCTTAGTGTTGGATTTATTAGACGCTAGGTTTTTCTTAAAATATTTAAAATACTCTCTTGCTGCTTTAACTTGACTACCTTTTATCTATAGGATACATCAATTACCCAAAATTTAAATTCTTTTTACATACTTTTCCTGTTTTTCTGAACAATGCCAACAATATTCATTTGTTGTCCATATAGGTTAATGTTTAATTCTTTTCTGGTAAAGTTCCCTATACAACTATTTAATAAATTGTAATCCAATTGGCATCTACACAGTGTATTGAATAGCTCAGTGTCATCTGGATCATGCAGAATCTTTTATTATTTACTCAACTCTTAGATTAGAAACAAATGTAAGATCAAATAATGAATTTTTTCTCTAATGTACCACCCACTTTGTATTGTAGTCTTAAGCTCTGTTGCTTCTGGTGAAAATAAATGAAAAAGATTTGGTTATTAGCTAGAGATATCTTTCGTATTTGCTTTTTATTTGTCAAAGGGGTTTTGCTGTTTCACTTTTGATACTGACTTTATTTTATTTTTATACTTTTTTAAGGAATGGAAAAAATGGTACCAGAAGGGAAAACTTTTAAATTCTTTGAAACATCACTGGAAAGTTTATGTACCACTTGTGTATGGTGCAGAATATGAAATCAGTAAGGAGGAGAGACTATCACAAAAGTTCCTTTTTCACCCAATGGAAAGATTCCTTTGTGATGATGATCCAGAAACAGTGTTTCAGCAACTCAAAGAAAAGGATCATCCTTCACAGATATGTGGACATGTATTTAAGACTGGCGAACCAACATATTCATGCAGGTACTAAAAATATTTAAATGATAGTTTGTATGTAAACTGTTAAAACAGAAGCCCATTATATTAGCTATATATATCTTTGTTTTGTTTTATGTCAGCTATATCTACACAATCTTTTTTTTTGCAGTCACTTATCGTGGATTATTTAGTGTACACACATTTATGCTCATTATTTTAGCAATGAAATTATTCTCAGTAGTGATTCATTGCATGTGACAATTAATGAACTAAAGTTAGTAAAGAATAATTAAAGGAAACTTATTTATTACAGTATCTTTTAATGTAATAAAAATGAAATTGCTCATAATAATTAACAAAAATGTATAGTTTGTATTCATACTAAACTAGAAAAGATCTCGGTGGGTAGTATTTGTAATCTTAAACAACATGCAAAATGATTTTTTCCAACTTTCATTTCAAGCAGAACTAAAGGAAAATTGTAAATTATTAAAACAAATAATGTAAGAAATATTAAAATATCAAAGCATTGAAATTTAAAATAAATCTTAGTTAATCATAGGACACTTTGTTTTTCTGGTTTTTTTTTTCATTTAAGTGAAAACAGTCATTTATATTTTCAAATAATTTAAGAAGTATATATAAATATATATTTCAATTAAAAGAATTTTTTTTTTTTTCCAGATAAGAATTCTTAAGAAATATCTTAGAACATCTATTTAACTTAATTTTCTTCCATTTCTTTGTTTGGGTAAAAAAAAGTTTTTAACCTTACAGAGTAACTACCTTTAATTTTTTTGACTTCACATTTTGAGAGTCCCTGTTCATTTTGTGTTGCTTTCATGCTGTTTGCATCAGCTAGCCAACAAGATTTATTACTTGGGTTAATTAACATTTTGGTAGAAATAAATTGTTGAACCCACCATCTTTTGGCATAACTTCATGCACAGGCAGGAATTCCAGTAAAAGAAAAATGCATGTTAAAAAATGAAGCTTTTTTTTTTAATAAAGAGACTCATTTATCAGGGGAAAAAATAGTTGTAGTTAGTTTACTAAATATCACAAATTTTTAGAGCTTTTTTAGCATATTTATTAGTTTTAAAATATGAACAGTTTATAAGAGGATCACATAATTAACTAAATGTTTTTGTTGAAAAACTTAAAATTCAGTTTTTAAAATTTTTGGATCTATACTAATTTGAAAAAACATGTTATTCTAGCAGAAAAATTTCAAGAATAGCATTTGATTTATAGGCTATTATTATTTGTTTTTCATTTGTTTTTACTGTCTTTAGGTCTGTTAATGCATTACTTTTTAATATTTACATTTTTTTCCTTTTAAAGGGATTGTGCAAATGATCTCACATGTGTCCTGTGCATTGAATGCTTTCAAAAAAGCATCCATAAAAAACACAGATACAGGGTAAGTTTGTGTATAAAGTTTGTTTTTTCTTATTTTGTTTCTGATTATGGTATATAATGCTTATTTATTTTTTTACAGAAATTTATAGTCTTAAAATTAAAACTGCTCTATTTGACAAGTTAACTCTCTCTTTATAAATTTAGAAAATAGTAACCAACAAAATGGTTATTTCCAGTGTAAAAAAAACAAACAAAAAAAATAGATTCATACAAGTTGTGATCAAAAAGATTTCTATGCTGAATTTAGTGTGTCAATATCAATAGCTGAAATTTGATATGTAATAACTATGTGCTCATAGTTGTGCTGGCACAACAACTAAAGCAGGATTGTATCATCATTTGCCAATTACCTTTTATACTAGTTGAAGCTGTGCAGGCAAACTGGCAGTGATCAGCATATTTCAAGATGTTAGACTTACATGAGCAGTGAACATGAATCAAACTTCACACATGGATAATTTGGTCAATTTTGTTCATGATTTGATTTGTGCAAATAGGCAAATGACTATCAGATAAGTTGTTGAAGAAGTTAGCATTTTTTTTATGGCATGTCAGTCAATTATTATGGGAAATTTAGAGGATGTGATGTCTCTGCCAAGTTTGTTCCAAGCTGTCTACTGATGAACAGAAAGATCATTGTATCCTCATATGTCAGGATCTTAAAGATCAAACAGCAAATGATTCAGAATTTCTTCAGAACACAATAACAAGTGATGAAACATTGGTCCCAGTGGAACTCACTACCATAACCCAGACCAAAGAAAGACAGATAAGATTGAAATTAAAGACAATGCTGATAGCATTCTTTGACCATGAAGGATTAGTGCATCATGAATTTTTTCCCAAAAGATTAAGCAGTGAACCTGGTATTGTATTAACTGTTTTGTTGTGTCTATGAGAAATAGTTTACAGACAGCCAGAGAAGTGGAAATCCAAAATGTGGATATTGTGTCACGAGAACACATCAGCACATGCACCCTTTGCATCAGTTTTTGGCCGAACATTGCATTTCAGTTATTGCACATCTGCAAATTCATCAAACTCAGCACTATATGATGACTTTTTTTTTGTTCCCTTAAATAAGTATGTGCTGAAAGGGGGAAGATTTCATCACGCGTCCAGTATTATTGCAAACATGGAAAGCAATATTACATTACACTGGATTGCAAAGAATACAAGAGATGCTTCCAGAACTGCTAGTAGGTACATGTGTGTTAAAGCTAACTACTTCGTAGGCAGACCTGTGAATAGTTAGTGTCAAGGTATTACCAAAATAAATTTCAGTCTGCAAAATTTTAACTTACATCTTTGTGTGAGTGTGTGTGTGCACTTCCACACATAACCAAACGTGTTTACTGAATAACTAGATTTGACAAGTTCATAAGCAAAAAAACAAACGGCTAGGGATATTGGAATTCTACATGTCTAATTCTATCTGTGAAGAAGCATACATAGTAACCATGTTATAGAAAACAATGTATTCCTTAGCCATATTAGCTAGTGAATTTCATTATAGCATGTTAACACTTTCAGGACTGGACATTTTGCAAAGGTGCATGGGGACTGCCATCTTTGATGGGATGTATGCCTTTGAACCAAATGCGAAGTGAATATAAACTAAAAACAGAGAACATCGGCATTCATCTAAATTGCATAATTATGGAAAACACTAAGTGTAAAAAAAAAAAAATCTCTGTCATTTGCTACACTGAGGCAGGATGCTAATAACATAAATGTTTGATGTTTGTCCTGAAAGTGTTAATGGGTGAACATTGCAATTTTTACCAGCACCATGACATAGTTGTCCATATGTACAGATAGCACACTGTGTGCATGCTTGAAATTAGATGTCTGACCACCCCATTTGGAATTGCTTAAGCAGTCCTGAGTCAATGCCAAACCAACAGTATGTTGGTTTTTTGTAGAGGGATTCCTAAGATTTAGGTGTCCTCCAAGGATGTTGAAAGCCTGGTGGGTACCTTTGACTAGTCAGGCAACCTTGAACATTGACCAAAGGAATTCTGCCAGCCATGACCCCCCTTTTCACTACATTTTTGGCATCATAATGACTGTGCTATGTAACATTGACAGCAGCATAATGCTCTCTTTGACAGTGTTATGCAGATAACCAACCATTAGAAAAATCCATGGAGAAACATTGCTGTCGCTGAATCCTTATCCAATAATTTGAACCTTGCCCATGCTAATTAAGTATTGCGATGATGATTGTTTAATGAGTGACCAACATATTGATGTCTAGCATGTAATCCAGCACAGTGAAGACATTTTCTGATGGTTTGTCTGAATGTTGGATTTGGGTAACAGTAACTACTATTTTCCACTGGCCCATTACTATTATCATCCAGTCATGATGAGCGTCAGTAGAATGGGATGGTTGCAGCAAGATGCAAACTACTACTTACCCTCATGTAATATCTGTTATGATGAGTACAAGTTTTAAAAATTTTCAGACTGATTTTGTATGGGTTTCATTTTTTAGCAGAGGAAGTTTCATTGAATCAGTTGCGGGTCACCACATAGTATGGTGGTCTACCAGTCATGGTGTTGGGTGCGATTTGGTCCACTGGATGGTCACAGCAGATAGTCTTTGAGGGATCTGTAACTTCTTTCTGATCCATCAAATTTCTGAAAGGGACTTTTGCTCATCTTTGCCATGGTCATGTGGGCAATATTTTTTATGAAAGATAGTGTTTTAGCTCATTGTGCAATGTGAAAAATGGAAAGAAAGCCAGGGCATTTCAACTCTGTCATGATCTGCCCAATTCCCAGACATGAATCCCTGTGAGCATGCATGCTATCCTCAACCAATCTCCATAAAGCCATTTCTCATGACACTATAATACAGATTCTATGTCAGCAGGATTGCCAATCTTGTCCACTTATGTTTATTAGCATGTTGATGCCTTGCATAAGGCAAAGGGCTGTACCACAAAGTATTAACCCTGCTTAAATTTTTTCACTGGTATGTATAGTTACAGAATGAGCATGTTTTCATTAAAACTTGTATGTTTATTTAATTTTGTTAGGTCTCTCCATATATGCACATGTTAATACAAATTGATACATTAGTATCTTTTTGTAACCTTTATTGTACATTAAAATAGCATACAGAATAAATTTGTTGCTTGTAACTTTTAAACATTTATAAAACTTTGTATGCATAAATTATAACATAATATTTCATTACTTTCATACCTGATCAGAAATTTCTTTCTTTCTCGAAAGATGAGCAGTTCTAATGGTGGAGGATACTGTGATTGTGGTGATCTTGAAGCTTGGAAAATGGCACCAGTTTGTGAGAAACATCAGAAGAAAGAAGATCAGAATGAACAGCTGGTAATATTTAAAAAAATATATATATATACATATATAACTTAAATGTTTAAAAAATGCTGAAATAAAATAAGTTGATCACTGTTCACAACTCCACTTTTCTTTTTCTTTTTTAATAGTAAGCCTAAACCTGCTGATTTATAATTGAAGGTGTACTGATAGCTACAAATAAATTAAAATAAATTTTAATAATATTAATAAGCATGATAATAGTTAACTAGGGAATTAGGCAGGGATATACACTGACAAGATTAAATGGGAATGTTGCAAATAAATGGTAGAGGTGGACACAGATCCACATGTTCCACTATTTTTTGTTTTTTAAATAAGGTTAGACATCTAATGTAAGTATCATTCTGAGATTTCATGTATTGTCTGTGTAGTTTAAAATACTATATGCATGTATTTGCAAATGAAATTATCCAGAAACAACCTGGTTTCATTTGCAAATACATGGATATAGTATTTTAAAGTAATATGGTTATTTGTATCAGTGATAATATTTGTAAATAAAATTTGTTTTATTCTCATTTAAAATGTATACTTTTTGCATCACCAAAATTATTTAAAGAAGTTTAGCCAAATAGTTCTGGTCGCGCACATTGATATTTTAGCTTGTTTAGGTCAGCGGACTATGTTCGTTAAATCGATGTTGCCCCAAAAACGCACAGCTAACAAATGAATAGATTTTTAAACCAAAACTAAACAAGTTTTTCCTATAATTTTTAATAAATATTCTTCAAATTCTGAAAAATGGTCTAGAAATTTCATGGTTTTCATTGTTGACTCATCCACTTTAGAAATCTGTTGCTGGTCTGATTGGGATGGTTGGTGTATGTTGCTTTTGACACTGGCCTCTGGCCATTCCCTAATACGGAGCCATGATGCATTCACAAGTTTAATTAAAATTATGGATGAATTCTAAGCACTAAGCAGTAGAATCAACTATCTAGTAAAATTTTAATGAAAAGCAGAATGGAGTAAAAAAAACTTTTAGATGGTAATTAGATTATTGTTTCATTATTTGGCTGACTGAGTGAGTAAACATTTGAAGTGATTACAAGAAAAAAACTAGAGATATTTAGCAGGCAAATCAATTTTAGTCTCCAAAAAAAAAAAAACAACCATTGTGTATTTTCAAAAATTCAGATTAAATAATTACATTTTTTTAGTTTCCATTGTTAAATAATAAAAAAAATTTTAATCTATAATTAAGAGAAAAAAAAAGTATTTTGTTTTTTATTGGGAAGGAGTGGAAGAAAAATACAAAGAAAGGAAATATGTAGATCAGCATGAGATGTCTGTCAGAGTAGATGCATTTTCATGGGCTTTATGCATTTACTGAAAAAAGATACTAGCATACATGGATTTTAAAAAGTTAGTATCTATAATTACTAACTGAATAAAAAGTAATGGTGGTCCAATTGTTTAATACACCAATCATAACAATATAGGAATATTGTTATATAAAGTTTACAAATTTATTGAGATAAAATATTTGCAGCTATTTCAAAATGGACCATAAAGTTTGATATAGAGTGAGTTCATTTTGCACAATATCTGGACACTGATGCATTTAGTGCTGTCATAATAACAGTAACTATTCTCCCCTTCATCTTCCAAAGTGTTAACTTTTAGTAGCTTGTTTGGCCACTTTAGCTTGTGCTGTAGCATTCCCACTAGCATCTTGTACTGTTCACCAGACATCTGATGCAGTCTTGTTGCAGTGTGTTCTAATCTTCTATTAAGGCTAATGTAGTTCTAGGAGCACATGACTGGTTGCTGTTTAATGTGCCTAGAGAGCTAGTTCCAGATGTTCTCTATGGTTTAGATCAGGGTAGCGAGCAGGCTATGGAAAACTTTGAATATTTTCTTCTTGGATGTTGCTTTCAACTGAATAGTTGTACAAGAGATTTGATACAAATATTCCTATATTGTTTTATTCATTATATTATAATGTGGGCAGTATGGATTTTTATGTGTAATGTATTTCATTTCACAATTTTAAAATGGTTTTAATATCTGACTTAATTTCAGAGTCCATTAAGTGGTTTGCCAGATGATTTAGTGGACCGTGCCAGCACACTCTTTTTGTCTGCTCTGCAGTACATTGTTGATATTTTAACATGGGATCAATGCAATAGTTTGCCAGAAGGTTTGAAGACAGAAGAAACATTGGATGACAAATATATCACCATGCTATTTAATGATGAAGTGCATACTTTTGAACAGGTATGTTATATTTGTTGTTTTTTTTGGATGTACTAGTTAAATAATACTGCTGTGTGAACCATTATTATACAAATGTTAAAATTTTAAATTTAGTGATACACTTAGAAAAGTTTACAGTTACTAAGTTTGGTTAAAAAAGAAAAAAAAAAAATCATGAAAGATGTCAAATCTTTTTCCCACAAGAAAAGCTAATCTGATAATTTTTAAAAATCTTATTTTTGTCATTAAAATACATTGTTATTCTAGACAAAATATTTATACTATATGCTTAATGTAGCTATGGTGTGACTAATAGTATGGTAATTAAGAGGCCCAAGTTTTAAATTTGTATGCTGTTTTATGTAGATCAGATTTTTAAAAACAAACTTTTGTGATTGATTAGTTCTCAATAGGTGGTTTTTTTTATAGCAGTCCTAGCTGGAATATGCTATAAAAGTAGTACTTTCATTGTGTAAGCAAATATGAATTCTTTTGAATTGAACAATTAAGTTT
The DNA here is from genome assembly GCA_018389105.1 of Nautilus pompilius. Taxonomy (NCBI): domain Eukaryota; kingdom Metazoa; phylum Mollusca; class Cephalopoda; order Nautilida; family Nautilidae; genus Nautilus; species Nautilus pompilius. The sequence continues at coordinate 789,818 of JACATO010000667.1, forward strand.
TGCATACTCTAAACATAGTGGTGTTTTTTTTATTAGCCTAGTCTGATATGGAAAAGTTTTCACAAAAAACAAAACTCACATTTATTTGAATCTAAGATGGACTTTATTTTATAAAAAGAAAAAAGTTTAAAAAAAATTGATTTTAACTTACAGCATAACTTTGGCAGACATTGGCAACTATTACTTGAATTAACAAAGATCTGTAGATTGTTTTATTGAATGCCCTGTGCTTATGGCTTCTTGAGTAAATAATGCTGCTTAAATTTTTTTTTTTGCATCTGATTTTGTCAACATAAATTTTGAACTGTTTTTTTTTTATATATACTAGTGGCATGAATTAAATTTTTCTGCTGTGATGATAAGATCAAGAATGAATACAAGCAGTCCAGATTGAGATGAGTTAGCAGAAGACAGACCTTTGATCACTTGTATTGATCCAGTTTAGAATATTGTTGTGAGACATACCCTAAAATTTGTTTGCAAACACACATTGTAGAATCAAATGGAGTAAATTTGCATTGTACTCTTATTTGCATTAATCTTTTATTTTTTTTTACATAGCATTCATTCATTTTAAATGTCGTCACCATAAGCCTTTGTTATAGATGGATAGCTAGATCTTACTGCTGGAGATTGTTTGGCGTAAGTTTAGTTTGCCATTATCTTGTTAATAAAGCTCAGCTATGTGGTGAAGCAAAATAAAGTGCAAGTAACTGTAATTTTAAATGCTTGCCTAAAAATCTAGTTATTGTTTTAGTACGGTAAAATAAAACAACTTGAATTATAGAAAGTGGGAATATGTTTATACTTAGAATGTCAACCTATGTTCATTAGACGTTTATTGCAAGCTGTTTTTTTTTAAAAAAATTCTTTTGTTTTTATTTATAAACCGAGGTTTCAAACATTTTATTCCATTTGCAGGTAATCAGTATGTTACAGAAAGCTGTTGAATGCTCCCAGAAAGAAGCTGCAGATTTTGCTACAACAGTGGATAGAGAGGTTTTAAATTTTACTTTACTAGCTTTACAATTACTTTAAATGTTTCTTTTTAAAAAAATTAATTCTATAGGGAAAAAAGATTGCCTAAATTGATACAGTACACTAGACTTAAAATGTTGAAATTAAAGTTTTTCTGATAATAAATTCATAAATGGCTTTTTTGATTTTAAGTAATGGCATACCTCCTAATATGGACTTTTGTTTTATTACTGTATAATATAGAGAGATTTTTATCAAATTTTAAATGTTTTTTTTTCTTGATTCTTTATGTTTATACATTTTATTTAAATACTAAAATGTTTAAATGTTCTTTCTTTTTAAAAAAAAAAACTTAGGGGCGAAGCTGTGTGAAATCTGGTTCACTTAATGTATGTGAAAAAGTACAACGAACAATTGAGGTAAATATGTAATTGAAAAATGAATAGCTTATACTGGCAGCATCATTCTTTAAAATAAAATTAACTAACTAACCTCCTTAAAAAAGAGTATCTGATATTTATTTCATTATTTGAAAATTTCATGCTAAACAATGTGATTGATGACAATTACTTAAATTTATAATGTAGATCAGATTTTTTTTAAGATTTAGTATTAAGTAAATTTTGTTGTTTTTATTGCTAGTTTTATTCTTTATTAGCTAGTTTTTTTTTCTTTAAATTTATGTATAGTTTATATTTGATGCAGATGATCAGTTTTAATAAATTTTTTAAAGACTTTGGATAAAAATTTTTTTAAAAAATGATCAAATTAGAGTATTTATGGACTTCTTGAAGATAAGGAAATTGATATTTTTTCCAATATTGAAATTTTTCCTTCTGTCTAAAAGTCATTTGAATTTTTTTGTGAAATGTAGGTTTTAAATGAATTATTGTGAACAGAAAATTGCATAAAGATGTTTGTTGTTGTTTTCTCATTCTTCAGACAAACTCTTCTCGTGGCAACTCCAAGTCTTTAAAAGTACAAGTGATGCATTCGTCAGTTGTAGCGCATCAGCAATTCACATTAAAAGTGATTCAGTGGCTGCAGTCTATTATTTCTAAATCAGGTGAGAAGAAAATTTCTAATAAATGTTTTTAAAAGTTACAAACATTGGATAAACTTATGAAAATTCTGTTAATGTAAGATTATGCAGTACCATAAAATATAATATGCATCTTTGTGCACAAACAAAATATAGAGATAGTGAATATTAAATAAATGTTGTTGTCATTTTTTGAGTCAATTATAGATGAAGACTACATAATTGTTTCTACCCCTTTTTGGCATATAAGTCTGTGGAGTATAAGTTGAATTGGCTTATTTTTTCATTTTTCTTTCCTTCATTTATAGATAAGCCATTTTGGAGTATAAGACAAGGCTAGATCAACTATGATAGTTAGCCAAACTTTCAACCATTCAAAACAATGTATCATATCCTTCATAACATTGTTGCATTGCATTGCTGTTTATGGCACTTTCAGGTTTGTGAATATTAATGAACTGCTTGTGCATATTGAATTGCTTTGTGGTATGATTTTCTAGATAAATGGAGAGTTGAAATAGTTTTTTTAACATTTGTAATCATGGAGAGAGATTTGAAACAAACGGCAAACATTATTATTAGTTTTGGTATTGAAAGTTTGGCGTATGTTTTTAGTCTTAAATGATATCCATAATCATCAGGTCAGTGTCATTTGCACTGTGTTGAACTGCCTACTTTAAAAAGCAAAACATGCCAGTTTTATCTATCCTCAACATTTTTATTTGATTTTGAGATATTACAGCACACACATTTTGAAATTCAACTCACCATTTCATTTTTAATAGCATAAGATGATATTAAGTTTGGCTTCAAGTTGTCCAAAATTTGAGGTTCACAACTAGGTCAAAACACTCATCTGTTCTCTAAGTGGATAATTCTCTATGGAAACTGTCCACCAGTAAAATAAAAATGGGGAGAAATGTGAAGACAGCAATCATCAGTTGCATTTTGTTTGGCCTTTGGCCTCATCTGTACAGTACTAAGTTCATGACATACAGTGCATTGGATTAGCACATATTTCTCAAACTTGTTCTCAGTGTTAGTCCACCTAGCTTTGCAGTTGCGATTTACCTTCTTGCTTTTCTTTGTAGTTCATAACATATCCTTGACTTTACGCCAATCCCCAACACATTTCTTGCTGGCACTGTACTTCCAGTATGTGGCCATATTTCCACCATTTCAGCAAACTTACAAACTTGACAACTTCCAGCTTAAAAGCTGCCATGTATGATTTGTACTTTAAGGGAGGAATTCTGAGATGAGATCGAGGATTTATTGGGTAGTATTTATACATATAAATAAGATTGAAAAGGATAGAATGTAATTGGTGACCACGTGCGTTTTATTGATTGGATAATTTTGCATGCTTCAGTGAGAACATTAATGGCAAATTGCTCATCCAATTGGAAAACATTCCTGGAAATAATTTCTATAGTCTATTTAAAATGAAAAATGTTGGTTTATTTCAGCAAATAACACACTTTGTCATTTTAAAATTTTTTTAATGAAGCAATTTGAACGACTATCCATAAATAAATTGATTTGGTTTATAAGTCATAGCCTGAACTTTTTTTTTGTTGGGGGGGGGGTGTTAACTTATATGCCAAAAATCTGGTGATATTGATCACATATAGAATAACTGAATTGGAGACTTTAAAAAGAAAATATACTAATACTGAATTAATTTTATGCTATATATAAGCCAAAGGTGTAAATTCTCCAGTTTTATAGAAACTTGTTTAATGAAATCATCTTTTTTTAATTTGCTAATACAGTTCACTTTTTTTCCCCAGACTAATTTTTTGCGTGAATTTTTTTGCTTTAACTTTTCTGAAAATCAAGTGTTTGTTTGCTTTAACCATCATACTAAAAAAGAAAAAAAAATGGTAAAAAAAATCCTGAAATAACATTGAAAAACTTAGGCAAACAAACTCTTTTAATCTCGAAAGGTTGTGCACATCTCCCATTTGGCAATTTAGTGTATGTAATTATTCAAATAAATATGGTATGTAGAGTTTTTCCATAATAATTTGGCCACACTCTATAAATTAATGTATGTGACTGAAATTTACCTATTTCAGTTGTGATTATGTAGATATTGGATAACAGATGACTCCTGCAATATTTCCTAATTTACCTGCAGTCTTATTATAGGCCAGTTAGTGTGGCTAGAGTCATTGACAGATTGCCAAAGATTTTTATCTGTAGCTAATATTATCACAGTTCAATGAATTGAATTTCACTGCTCCAGCAGAGTGAGCTGGAAAACTTTCAACATTGACACCATGGCAAAAATGTGCTATTACTTAACATTTCTGTACTTACTATGAATATTTTCTTTTTGATGTTACTCATGCAACAGAAATGAGCCAAAGAATGTTCCAACATCTTCCAAGGCTTACAAAGTTTTTAAAAACTTTTTACTATTTTTAATTTTGAAAACTGCCTTGCTTAGATGAAAGAAAAAGGCTTAGAGGAATGAACCCTCAATCCACTAAGCTCAAACAATAGGCTTTTTTTATTAAAAAACTTTCATCACAACTACTTGGCTGCAGGAAAACTACCAACACTTAACAGTTGACAGTAGGATGGGTTCATAACTATTAACTAAAGGACTACTTTCATTAAGGAAACACAACTAGAATTAACAGTTGACAAGATGACTGACTTATAGTCCTAAACCTATCATAATCACTAGAACACTAGAAGTATGCCTATGAATTGAAGTATATATGAAGCTACAAGGAGGGCACAGATTTCATTCTCTAATCATGTCATTGGGTGGTTGGCTAGGAATTGCATCTTCTAAACAGGAGAGAGATCTTAAAAAAGCATTATGAATTTAGTTGGTATGTTCAAAATAAAAAGGGATTTTGGCACTGTTTAATCTGCTGAAAAACTGGCGAAACAAATCCATATGCCATGGGGCATGAAAATCCATTCAAAATGTAAGTGTACTTTTGTATTTTATAGTTTTGATTTTTTTCTTTTTTTAATTCTTAAATATTTGTTTAGATAGTATGGTAAAATCTCTTTAAAGTAGTTGTATCCTAGTTATAATCTTAAAATTAAATGTAAGTTCTTGTTTAAGACTTTCATGGTATTGCAAATTAGTAGCATAAAATGTAGAAATAAAAATTAAACTTTGTTGTTCAACTTTGTCTAAGTAGTGAGAAAAGAAAAGACTAATGTAAGCTACTTTTGAAAAAGTTGAATATTTATTTTTTATTTTTACATTTGATTTGTTTTATTCTTGCTGAAAAGTTTAAACTAGTCTTAAACACAACAAATCACTTGAAGTATGTCTGTTTTTTTTATCCCTTTTGTTTTCACTTGCTTGCTAAATTTCTGAAAATATTGATTGCTATTCATTAATAATACTTACTCATCAATTAGTTGGTTAAAATCTGGCAGTGTCTACAAAGAAAATTCAGAATATATGGCATTATTAAATTGAAAATTTAAAGAAAAAACCAAAGTAGAAACTACTTTAGTTTTCTTTTATCCCTTCCCTATTGATTTTCTTCTTCTATTTAAAATGATGCTCATCGACTCTAATTGGATTTACTGGTCCTTGATAGTAAAGTTCATATTAATCTCATAGGATCTGATCAGAGATTTATTTTTTAAAATAAGTCAGTTTCATTTTCATGTTTCCATAAACATTCAGAATTTCTTGCTAGATTTCATTAGCTCTTTTTTAGCAACTGGATCACTTGTTTGCATTGAGCTTAGTAGGAAAATAAGAACCATTGGTATATTATGGTACCATATAAATGCTGTTTTTTTTACTGTCCCATGCAATAGTTAAAGTAATGCCATTTTTTAAAAAACATCTATGCAATGTTAAAACTATTAACAAAATCAAGATACACTGAGCATAACAATATAAGACTTTTTTGTACGTCTGTTTACAGTCACCTTGGCCATTGTAGAAGGTGTTGTTATTTTCCAACTCTTTGTCAACCTAAGGCTTGAGTCATGTGTCAAGTTTGTTTTTTCTGTATGTGCCTGTTTGTCTTTTTAGATCAGGTCTACTTGTCACACTTCTATCGGGAGATTCAAAATTTGAACCTGTTGTGAAGTACACATGATGAAGTTAATAAGTATTGAGAGTTTGGTGATTTGACATCAAGATATCTAGGCAGTGGTCAGGAGATAGAGAGAGACAAATGTAGCTGCTGAACTTGGATCTAATATGGTGTTATTAGCCAACTTTGGTTCTTGTGATTTTTTTACCTTTTCTATGAAGATGTGTGATTGGTAATCCACAGTGCAGATAGATTGCTAAAGATTCTGATCCATATAACAGTTGTGTGCTCTATCAGTGTATAGTTTTGTGGGGCTCTAAGCACTATATGAAAATGACATGAAAGACCATTGTTTAGACTGGTGTATTTTAGGGTTGCTGGTGGTTAAACTAATGGACTGTTAAGGCTGAGAGCTTGAGTTCAATCTCCAGTTAGATGGTTTCTTCTTGCTCTTCTTCACTAGTTGGTTATGTGGATTTCTTCCTGTCACTGGTTTCCTCACATCTAATTATTGGGATTTCTCTGCCAGGTGAATGTGGTAATACTGATCATCATCATAACTGTTATCCTACCTATCTAGCTTGGTGTAACTGCATTATTTTGGCATGTAACTCCATGGTAATTTTGCCCACTCTGTATGAGATCAGTAAAACTCTGCTAATCTACGAACTGTCCAGAATTTCATACAGCTTTAAAACCAGCACAATGTAGGATGAGATTGAAGTGTGCTAGGACTCATTTGTGCTGTACTTCAGCTAAATGGAACAAAGTTTTCTCTGATGAGAGTAAATTTAATCTTACTTTACTGATGGTATTCGCATTTGGGAGAAACCAAACCAATGTAATGATGATGATGATAACATGTTAGAAACTGTTTTTGGGTTGGTTGTGTTTTGTTGTGTGTCAAATATTGCATCAAACTTTATGGGCATTTCTGAATTTTGCAAATGTTTTATCCTCAAACAATTCATATCACAATATCCCTATATTGTTTTGATCAGTTCGCAAATTTAAATTTATATACATTTATTTATATTACTTATATGAAATTTAAACTGTTCAATCTATCATTAATTAGGGAGACAACTCCTGTTTTTAAGAAATCATTTTTTTTTTCCTTTTTGTTACCTTACCCATCAGTTTTTACAGTAAATAAGTTTTCAAAATAAAACAAACAGATGATCTATTTTATGTTGAGTATGAGGTTATCAAACTTTATATCTTTGTTGTTTTTTTTTAAAGTAGTGTCATTATCTTTTTATTAATTGTTTAATTTATTTTAATTTCAGCTCAGAATAATCTTGGTGCAGTAATGAAAATAGAATTGAAAGAAAAGGCACCCATGAAGAAAATCCTGCTTACAATTTTAACAAAGTAGCAATAGTTGCAATGACAGTATCATATTGGCTTTGTTTTAAAGGAACTACCCAAGAGTTTCTTTTATGATGCTATTGAACTTTTGGACTCTCTAGGTTTTTACATTTGGGAAAAATTAAAGGAAAAACTATGGGTTGATGTCACTTACAGCAACCATGAAAGATCACTGAATTTCAAGATGCATTGGGCAGAAACTATTTTTGATTAAGCGATATCAGACAGAAGGAAAGCAGATTTTTTCTTATTGACTTTTGATGAAAATACTGATGGAAGTAAGAGGAAAATATGCTGTTGTATATTTATTAAGTTTTAAAATATAAATAAAATCCGTTTTTAAAATTTTATTTAACATGTAGATAACTCTAGCAATACCTAGTGAGAATTGAAAGGTTTAGATCAAAGTATGTCGATTGTGCTGGGTACTGATGGCAATTCTTGTTTACTTGGTGACTGCATTATAAACATCAGAGTTTTTCAAATAAGATCCATTATTACAATAGGGTGTTAAATGTATTTTCTACTTTAATAAATTATTGTTAATAAACTAAGGGAAATTCAAACACAGCTAAAATTACCATAGCTTAAGTTCACAGATTTACTCTATAAGAATGGCTGTTTTGAAAAGGAAGTACATGCAATTTATTGTACATGCCCAGCTTAGAATTAGAATGAAGAGACTGAATATTACTGTTAAGTAATTTCTCTTAAGGCAAAAATAAAAATCTGTAGCAATCACTCATTTTTATAAATAATATTTTGCTACTTTTTAGTAATTGTTTCAAACTGAATGCATTAATTAAGACATTATTAAACCAATGGTTAATTTCACAAAAGAGTATTGGATTTTAAAAATAATCCAGAACAGTTTGTAAAAAATCTTAGAGTTTACAAGTTTACCTGGTGGTGATAAATTTATGTATAGTAGACCAGTAGTACTACATTTGTAATTGATGATGTTATACAGACTAATACATGATAATTTGAATAAAACAGTACAGGCGAACATTTTGCATGAACAGAAATAGAAAAAAAATATATAACAAATGGATGACTATGCATGCAAAATTGTAGATAGTTTGGAGCATAGATTTGTTCTTATCAGCTACAGTGCCTTTTAATGATTATGGCCTGGGGTTTAGCTGATTGCCAGATTTTGTTCACTAAGACAGATAAAAACTTTGTCATAGATTGATCAGGCTATTGGGTAATTTGAATGTTCAAGCATTTCTTTTTTTTTTAGTAAATTTGGACGTGCCAAATATCATATTGAAGATGATTTCACCCTATCTGCATCCATTAAATAACCTGAGAATTTCAGAAAGAAAATGCAAAATGAATGAATTTGATTTTTTTCAGCTGCAGAGTTAAAGTGGAAAAAAAGTTAAAGAACAGAAAATTGTAAATATTAATGGATATATATCTATGCTAAATACTTGTTTCTGTATTCCAGTTATTGCTCTACAAATATAATTTTTTAACAAATTAAGTGTTCTTGTTGCATTTAAATGTTAATGTGAGTATAGTTTGTTTAATTTCATATTAGCAAAATTATCTGTTGTTTGCAAATCCTCCTTTAATGAAAAATTTCTCTCTATCAGAGGTGGTAAGACGTCACTTTCTGTCAAAAGTGTGTAAGTTCCTGCTCAGTAGAAATAAAACATTTCAAAAGGTTTGATCAGAGGCCAATTTTGGCAGGATCTTACATTATTGGTGGTATGTAGTTGTCTCTCTTCTGTGAGATTTAAAGAGAGATCCTACCATTGTATCAACAAGACCGGGAGTATGTTGTGTTGTGCTGCTACATCTCGTGCGCACAGTCTGAAAGAGGATTCATGCTATTCACCATTTTTCTTTGGTACACCAAAGTCTTTACATGAATCTGATCAAGTACCTGTTGGAGTATCTGGATTGTTAGCTAAAAGGAACACTTCCATATCCTGCCAACTTGATAGAATTAAGGTAAGCTCATATAGAGGAACCTGGATTAGACTGATACAATATCTTGTTGCTTCATTGCCAAACAGGATAGAGGCTTTGTGCTGCAAAAACTGGCTTGACAGTACTTAAAAAGGATTTTGCTTTATTGCTTGTCATTATTTTCTGTTTTTCTTAATAAACTAACATACTGTAATAAAGGTGGCCAAATTATTATGGCAGTGCTGTGTGTATGTGTGGTCTTTGATGACAATAGAAATTCTACATTAAAGAAGATTGTTTTTTAAATATGTGATTGATTTTTATTTTTATTATCATTCATTAATTTACTGAAATTCATTTCTTTTCTATAGATGGTCTGAGATGGCTCTTTTGTAACCTTGCAATGAAACCAATGGAATCAAATGGTTCTTTGATGGAAAGACTTATACTTACAGACACAAAACTATGGAAAGGTAATTTGATATTTAGGTTAGGTTAAATGACCACCAGATACAGGCGAAAAGAAACCAGCTACATTTTTGTTTGTAATATTTATGATTGCTATTTATACTATACAGAGTTTTCTGGTTTTTTTTTTTCATTAGTGTTAATGACAGCAGCATATTATTGACATTTTTAAAAAAAATTATTTTTTTAGAATATAAATAAGTAGATAGTGTATAGGTATCTGTTTTAAAGGAAAAAAAGAGCAAAAAACATTTGTGGAGTTAGGTGGTTTAAACTCAAATATCTTAATACTAGTCTCCATTCATTTATTATTGTCTCTCTGGTGTTTATCACATCATGATAGCATATTATCACCCGTAACTGCACTCACAGTCCTAAATTTAACTGTAAAATGAAGTTGAAAGACATCTATTCCCACAACTAGGGTAAGTCTCTTGACAAATTGCCATCTTGGAGAAGATTTCTATTTTTCATTCTGATAAAAAAAAAAAGAAGCTGAGAAGTGTTATCTGTTTAAGTCTCTTTCAGCAAAGATGCAGAAACACCTTGAAAGTGCACTCCGCAGATAGTCACAGATGGTTAGAAAAGCTGAAGTGAGGCTAAATATATAAATAGGATTGTGGTGGAACTCTATGAATTTGTGATATTAATTTACAAAGTTGATTGCAATAGTTGGTGTTAATATTAAATTTTGCATGTAGAAATCTAAAAATATAATTATTGAAACTAAGTAAATAGATCAACTGTGTTTTCTCTAAGAACAGTCATGTAGTTTGGTGCTGAAGATTGATTTTGCCTCTACTTTTTTCTTGCAGCCTTGCAGGATAGTACAAGTGCAGTAAAAGCCTATTCATTTGAACATAAACATCTGAAAAACTCAATTATCTGAATTTGATCATATGCTCCCAATTGGTTCTAAACCCAAACATTCAAATGAACCAAAATTTTTTGGATCCATGCTTTGAATGTTTTTATTTCTTGCTGTGGAAAAAAAATTTTTTTTTTTTGGATCATTGCTTCATTTGTTTATATCTGCTGCTACATTGTGTTTTTGGCTCTGTATTTACAATGCATTGTTTCCAGAGAGTGTGGATGCAAAACTATTGCTGCTCTTAGTTTTTGCATTTACTTTATTTTAGTACAACAGGTTTTGTTACTGTGGCCTCTACAGACATAGAGCTAGGACATGTAAGCATGTTGTACCTAATATATAACAAGAGGTAGATTGCTGAGTAAAATGTGATGGGTGTTGCAAAGTTATCACAAAATGAATTAAATATTGGCACATCCACTGTGTATGATATTTTGGCACAGAAAGATAAACTTTTCAAGTTTTATTCTGAAACAAATAAACATGTACTAGAAAGAAAGACACTATACAAGAAGAAATAAGCTTATCTGAGGGGGTCATGTCCAGACATCTAAATTTTCTGGTTATCCAAAGTCAGATCCTAAGAAGGAATTTTACTATAGTTTGTTATTACCAGAATTATTTCTCATCTTTTAGAGTGACCACAGAGGATAGAATTATTTAGTCTACAAAGATTACCTTGAATAATAATTTATATTTAAGTGAAATTAAAAAAAAAACAAAGCACAACTTGTTATTACCTAAAAAAAGATATCCAAAATTTAAATCCAAATGCATATTTTTTTTTAACATTGCTGTTGTCACAAAATATTATTAAAATTCAATTTGTCTTCGTTTACAAGAGAGAATCTTTGTTGCTTGAACTATAACAAATTTCTTGATCCTTTTTAACTTAAAAAAACTCTTGTTCATATAAGATAGTTTGTGTATTAGTTAGTTAGTTTTTTTTTTTTTTTTTTCAGTGGCTCGGATACAGTGTCATCAGTTGTTAATGTCTGGGTAAGTGTTTTATATCTACCCTTCCCCTTAATGTACAGTGCATCTGTAATTAGTTTGTGTAATCCTAAACTTAGTAAATAATTCATTCTTCTCCATCTTCATAGTTTGCATCAAAGATCATTGATGTGCTTGTATAGTTTCTTCATTTAAAATGTAAAGCTTGAATAAAAGAAAGCTAAGAATATTATCAATTTAACTCATTTAACTTCTATGTTGCTTGCATATTTCAAGTGCTTACATTAGAACTAATACAGTCTTAGCCAGTCTATTTGATTCCAATGTTTTATGCATTTTTTTAACATGCAGGCTTAAATCCAGATAAGTGTTTTGGTTTTATCAAGTATTTATTAACAAGATAAAGAAAAAATTACAAAAAACATATCTGAAGTGAACACAACAAAAATGAGTTAAAACTACAGTCTTGTTTTTTTTGTTAATATTTTTGCCAGTAACCTGCTTTTAATGAATGCTTTGATTTTACCTGCCATTGTTTCAGTTAATGTCTTGTATGACAAAATATTTTTGCAAGTCTCCTTAATGACTTTTGCCGATTCTCTATTCTTTGGATGATGTTTTGAAATATATTGCCTACACCATCACTGTTCATTTGTTCCTAATTGGATTTAAATGTAAAATTCCAATGCTAGTCTTAACCAATGAATTTCATTGTTTTTCAACTGAGAGATGTTCTTTGCTGGTGACATGGTCTTATCTTGTAAAAAAAAACTAAAAGTTAACATCAGGATGGAGTTACTCAGGATATTCTACAAAATTTGTTTTTAAAAGATTTAAATGCTAATTTGTATTCAGTGATGTTACTTTTGTTAGATTACCAAATTGTTTTTACAATTAGAGAAACAGGCCCAGATGTAAATGTTTCTGGGTTGTTAAAATGCAGTTTGATTGAAATCTTTCTCTTGATTTTCTTCTGATTCTCAAAGCACCATGATTACCAAAAAAATGAAGTGAACTTTTATCTTAAATATTACCTTTCTCTAATCTTCTATATTGCAATTTTGTTATTTCTTACAAATTTAAAGTCTCTTTTGTCTTTGTATAGACCTGGTTTTTTTTTAGTTTGGATGTTTTATTTGAAAGCCATTCATACCAAATATCTTCTATCAGATATATCTGATATCATCTTGGCAATACCTACAAATTTTCTAGCTAATGTATCATGAGACAAACCTACCCCTTGAATTTTTGCCAAAACCTGTTCTTATTTTGGTGTCAGTTTTTTCTCTTCTTTTTGTTGTTGATCCACCACTTACCTTAGGAGAAAAGTGTCCAGTTTTTTAAAATCATTCCAATAACCTTTTCAAAGTTTCTCTGGGAGACCAAGTTTTTCAACAATTTCTGAAATTGTCAGGTTATTTCGACATTTGCAGTTATCTTTTGTCTACCATGATCTCTTACACTTTCCATTCATATTTTCACAATTCAGGATTAATATTTTTTTGCTGAAAAATTACTTTAACATTCACTGAAGATGCTGATGCATGGAAGGAAGGAAATTTTTGTACTTAGGAAGTTATGAAAAAATTCCTTGAAATCTCCAAATTTTTTAGATTTAAAGTAAAGTTCTGACAATTTCCTTAACATAACAGAAAGATCTAGAATATAATAAAAAATTCCAGTGTATTCCGGTTAATGCAAATTTTTTTATTGTTGCAATTATCATCTTTTCATTTTCAATCTGTCATTTCTCAATGTATTTTGTGTTAGTTTTCACATTTTTAAGATATATGAATGAGAAAAGAAGTTTCATTGTTGAAAAATTACTTTGTATTTAGATTGAGGGCTTTATGTCTAACATAAAAGCAAATGCACCAAAAATTATTTAGTGTGCAAGATTGACTGGCTAAGGCTGTAGAAGGAACTTCCTAAGTCTAAGTCTAGTTTGTTTATTTTTGTGCTGATGAAACTGTTTTAGTGGCCACACAGAATTCCCTATCACCAAAAGCTCATGTAAAATACCCTTACTGCTTTTGTAGCAACAATGACCATTGTTTCCCAAAAATGTAAAATCAATTGAGACAACAAATTTTGGACAGTCAAAAACCTGTGCAATTTTTGTATAAAAAACTTAAATGGTCTCTTAACCAAATACAAAAGATTCAAACCATTCAAGAACACTTAATGACCAATCAGTACAGACAACAATTTATGTATGCTTACATGTACACAAAGTCCACACGAGTTTTTTTTTTCAATCATTTAGCCATTGAGATTGTTGATGTATTGCAAAAACCACCTCATTTGCATTAATTAATTTTGTTGCAGTTGCATCAACAAAAATGTATTTTGACTTTATAAAATATTTTTTGGTTGCTGTATCAGTACCAATAAATAAATTGCCAATTAAAAATTTTGATTGAAACTCATTGCTAGGTTAGCTTTTTTATGACTGTCTTTGTAGACATTGCATATGTACAATTCATGATCAGTTGCTCATCAACTCTCATTGATACAAACACTCATATTTACTGCTTTTTGTTCTACTACTGCATAAACTGTGATTATGAATGTGAATCTTTTCAAATTTGCTTGACATCAGCTCTTTCTTGAGGAAAGGATCAAGGTGATAAGACTGCATGAGCAGGAAGAGTTGAATTGCATGCCATTGGCATGCGCCTAAATATGCAAGGACATTAGTTTTGAAGACTCAAATTCAGAACTTTCTCATGGAAAAAAAAAAGATTAAGAAGTCAAAGAATGAGGAAATCAACACTATTCTTTATAATGGTGCAAAGATGTGATTGCCAGGATGTATGTTGTTAGCAGATCCATGTTTCATCAGAAAGCCCTAGACATTTTTCAGCAGTTGAAGTTACACTTTTAAAAATACATTATAAATGGGTTTTATCATATCTTTTGAAAATTAAAAAAAGAAGCTGCACACACAATAATGCACATTAAATGTGTCATTAACTTACACTTTAAAGTATACTAGTTACAAAGAAAACAAAATGGCCACCTCTCTGTAAAGGCCACAATTGCTGTTTTCCTTGGGTAGCCATTTTATATAGGTTTGGGTTGTATTTACATTAAAGAATCTGTCTGTCAGCATTTTTTTTTTACCAGAAATGATTTTATTGCTTCAGTTAAAGCTTTTCTCAATTTATGATATAAATTAAATTCTTGGCAGTGTTTTTGTTAACTGAAATTATGTAAATTTTTGATCATCTTAGTTTCACTTTATTTGCAAAGAGGATTTCATGTTTTAAACTCATAATTCAAAACTAGTATTGCCAGTGATTTGTACAAGGGATCCAGAATGTCTGTAGCCACACATCAAATTGTGGAGTTTAAAGCACCCAGCATCTTATAGGTTGCATTACATACACTTGTATCTTTGACTCTACATATAATAATTTCTAAGGCAGTGGTTCCTAGCCAGTAGGTCGTGACCCCTTAGGGGTTGCGGAATCCTGGAAGTCTCAGTTTTTGTTGTATGACTGAGTCAAGAAACTGTTCATGAGTATGTATTTGTTTTGTTTATATGTACTATATTTGCCGGCTTATAAGACACACTTTTTTCCAGAAAAAAGTATACAAAAATTACCCTTCATCCAATACACCGGTATCACCAATGGGAGACCGAGTGCCGAAGGTGTAAGGCTTGTCTCCCACGGCAGGCATTCCTGGTTGCATCACAGGCCCCTGCAGTAACACACTTGCATCACTCACTCACTCTCACTCACACACACTCACTCTCATACACACTCACTCTCACACTTCCCACGGCTTCCTATCGCTCTGTCACCCTCATAGAAACACTGACAATACACACTGGCAACCCAAACTGTTACCACAATAAGACTGATGCAATTGAGCTGTGCTCCCATTGGATAACACCATTGGGGCCTGCAGCTAAAAGACTCTGACCACAACCCTGGGGCAGAGCACGCTACAAGGACTGGACTGTGACTTCAGCCAGACGCACACTAGCCAGCTTGATTTTAGGCAAACTTGGGCACCAAACTGTCAATATATTCAAATAAAATTCTTATTTTTGTGATTTTTTTTTTCAATTACGGAAGTGTAGCAGGGGGTCGCAGGTTTTCTGAGTATTAGAAAAAAGTCCACAAGTCCAAAAAGGTTTGGAACCGCTGTTCTAAGGTTTTGATTTTTTTTAGATACATGCAACTAAACTATTAATCTGTTCATAGAAATGATTAAAACTAACTTTCCTAAGTCTAAAGCAAATTATAATGGTAAATGACATTAATTGACCAGACTGCTAAACAGTTAAAATTTGATTGAGAAAGCCATTACCTTTCCCCATTGCTTAGTTTTATTTTATCTTCAATTTCAGTGTTCTTATTGATCAAGAATGCAAGAAGCAGTTTGCTATTATGTTTACAAAGGTATGTTAACAATAATTTTTTTTGTTTTATCACTTTTTCAAATCATCTAAGAAAAATAAAGAACTTTATGCAATGACATCCTGCTATTAAATATTCTGAGTTTGGCAATGTCAGCTGGATTTTTTATCTTGCAAAACTACCATTAGGTTTTTCTATTTTAATTTCTATCACTCTCTGATTTACTGAGGGTTATTATTGGATATATTTATTAACATTTAGTTCCAGTATAAATTATCCACTGCTCATTATAAAATATCTCAGTCTGTGCATTTTTACTCTTTCTGATAAATTTTAATTACTATTATATATATATATATATTTAAATAACCTTCAACCTAAAATAGCTCAAAGCCCCTCTACTGTTTTCATCAAAATTGGTAAAAAATTGAGATTTCATCAACAGAAATAATTACAAATGCACCATCAAAGCACAGCTGAAAAAAATTTTTGGTTAAATGGTACATTGATGACCATTTTGTATTCCTGTCCTAAGTCAGCAGAGCAAAGCTAGAAGCTCCCAAAGACTCTGCTAGGAAAATCCAACACTAATTCTGAACTCTATTATTGGCTAAAAGAAATCAAAGAAAACGCCTATTGAAGGGACCATTTCAGAAGAGTTAAAGAATCTCTCTAACTACCTACCAACCAACCAACCAACCAAACACTGGGCAGGTCTATGTGACTGCTGTTAGCTCACTACACACTTTTCTTTACCTTCTCTTGTATTGGATTCAGAAAAAACATTTAGAAAGAACTGAAAAAAAAAGGGGAATGAATGACAACTAAATAACATTAAACAAATCAAGGTTATGGTTGCACACATGCATGCACTTATACTTAACTATAATACCTGTTTATATTATATGTATGGTACAAAGTCTTGCCAGAAGAAAAGGCACCCTTGAAACAGGTAATTTCTACTTGGCAAGTAAGTATATACACCTAAGAGTTACACAAAAATAGCGTAAAACATGAAATTAACATATAATATTTTATCCACAT
Source organism: Nautilus pompilius (assembly GCA_018389105.1). NCBI lineage: Eukaryota > Metazoa > Mollusca > Cephalopoda > Nautilida > Nautilidae > Nautilus > Nautilus pompilius. The sequence goes on from JACATO010000667.1 coordinate 806,873, forward strand.
TCTTTACAAAGGGCTAGGATACATTGTAGTTTGGATGCAATGAGTGTCTATGATACCATCATTTAAATTTTGCCTGAGAATCTCCTCCAGATGTGGGAGGATATGTTTTTTGCATTTGGCAGTCAGTGCTCCCAGACATGTGCACTCTCCAGTGAAGAACCTGCAGCTCTCTCTCTGTCTCTTCTATAGAGTAGTAGTTTTGTGTTTCAAGTGGTACAATCTTTTTGCAGCAAATGTCTTGAAATGCAAATTTCCAGCGTTCAAAATCACTTCCCATGCCATTACACTAAAAACAGTGTTGTGCTGTGGGCTGCTAGCAGACTCCCTGACATGCTTAGCTTTTCTCTTCATCCATGTTTGTCAATTTATTGTAAATTAATAAAACTGAGACTTGTCAGAACAGAACAGATAGCTGAAATTCCATAGGTCTGTATATCCTTTCTTGGGCCAATGAAAATCTGTGCTTTATGTTGGCCTTTGTAACCAATGATTTTTGCTGAGCTCTTGTAGCAAAGTTTATGCAAATAATGTTGAGCTGTATTTTGTTTGGTCCCATTTACAGTTTTGGCAGCATCTGCAACCTTATGCACATGTTGGACCTATTCTGGCAAACGGGTTTTTTTTTGCTTGTTTTGTAATCATTGATAGCCATCTTGATCAATGGTTACCTGTCCTTTGCAAACCCAAGCTCCTGCACTATCTACCTCACTTTGAACACAGTCTGATTATCCAATCACACAACCTCCTGTAAAAGACATTTTTGCCATTATAACAGCTCTATTGTCTGGTGACACATTATTTATAGCCTGAGCACATGGCTTTTTGTGTAACATGAGTGGTTCCATTATTTTCATGGATGCTTATTTTATTATGACAGTGCTCTGTATATTTAATACAAAGTATAATGTCTATATTTTTAAAATATTTATCAGGGTATAATATACAGAGAGGGATGAGAACTAACAATGATTTCATCTAACTTGAAACTGATTGGAAACTTAGTGGAATAAATCTTAAACTTAAATTTTAGCAAAAACAACAAAAAGCAGCAACAAAAAATGTGCAAAAGAAAGACAACAACTAAATGAATAAACTTTAGCATAGTTCGTTGTCATATGAAAACTGTCTTTGACACAAACAAACAAATACAATGCAAAAACAGAATAATTTGCATCTTTTTATCATTAAAGATGAAAAAAGAAAATTTTTTTTTCATAGTGTTCAACAAAGAAAATAAGTTTATACAAAATTTAGTTCAGTTTTTAATTTTAGAAAGATTAGTAGATTTTAACATTATAATTTAACTGCTGAGAAAAAAAGGAAGATCAGATAGGTCTAGTATTTGTATTTTTTAAATTTAGTAGCTATACACTGGTAATGGTTAATCAGTTATCCATAAGAGAGAGTGTTCAAATTTTTGTTTAAGTGAACAAATAATATGAATAGAAAAAGAAAATATTTGATGTATGAATATTTTAAGTGTCCAAATAATCAGGGACAGTTGTTATCTAAAGAAAGAATTTATATTATTTTGCTGTAAATATTAGTTGTTTGCCGATTTACTTGAATATTTTAAATTTCTGATATCTCTTTTTTTCCTACAGTGGATTTCCATACTCTCAACAATGATAGCACTTTGTCATCTAAAACGGTTTCTCAAACTTTTTTGGCCTATGGCCCACCTTTTATACCCCTTGTACCACCGTGGCTCCTCAAAAGTCTAAATAAGACAAATAAAAGATGTGGCATGATACTTCACATATATGTACTGTGGTTGAGTTACGGTTCAGGATGATTGCCGCTTACCACAACAATATTACTCACAGTAAATCGTAAGGAACTAGCCAAAGAACTGAACAGTGACCTACTATTAACTGTCTGTCAGTTTGAAAATGTGTTAATATTTACAGAACCAAAAATGACATTGTATGCCTGACTGAAAATTTGTGGCCCCACCATGGCCTGATTGCTCCATGCACAGATATGTACTATGACCAACTAAGGGGCCATATGGTTAACTTTGAGAAACACTGATCTAAAGTAACTAGTAGCTCTGGATTTAATGTAATTCTGGTTGTTCACTCTTTGATTTTTTTCCTTCTATATACAAATTCCAGAGAAATCTCTACCTGGCTTTTACATCTGTATACCAAAACTATTACATCAAATTTATACATTTGTTGCTTGCTGTTTCAATACATGATTGAGAATGTTCTCTTTGTCTAGTTTATTGGGGCATTTATTTATTGAACAATTAGAAACGGAGTATTGCTCCAATCCTCCCTCGTGTTGTGTGTTTTCTTTTTTTTTTCAAATAAAACAAAGTTATAGTTTTCTTTATGTGGTGTGGATAAACTGCTCACCTTGACTATATGCTTATCCACCTACCCTATCTTCCATCCTGATTTGAATGTGAACTGACCAGAGCTTCTATCATTGAAAATACTACTACAATTATGTAATACTTTTATTATTTTAATTCTGAACTATAAAACTGTTACCTATTGCTTGATTTGTGTTGTTGCCATTTTAAAAGGTAAGTATTTTGTGTGAAATTATCTTTTTTTCTTCAATAAAACTAAAATTTGTTGAATAATGTTTTAAGGTGTATTATGGCATTTCTTTTATTACAAAAACAAGATTGTATAGTTCTTTGAAAGTGTGCCTTGCAGTACTTGTAATAATATGAATCTTGATTGCTTAACTGTCACTCTTTAGAATGTTTGGAAAGTACAACGTTGCAGTATAGAAGTGGATGAAAATAATAAAATACATAAAATTTAGAAAAACTGATTTTAAAAAAAATTAAAATAATGGCACTGATGTTTCATTCTTGACATTTCTGAAATTTATATGCAAATTGAGAAATGTGTAATATAAAATGATAATTCACAGGTGTTGTTTGTTAATACTGATATCTACAATATATTCACAGAGATACCCTCAACTGATGGAGGACTTTTTACAAGATGACCACGATTATGATGTGTCAGTTGTGTCCCTCTCTGTCCAAATCTTTACAGTAGCCAGTCTGGTAGGTCATAAGTGCACTAAATGTGAAAAACAGGTTGATTCATTGTATCTGATAGCCAAAAGTCTTAATTGTGGTACTGAAAATGTGCATGTATGGGTAGTAAAATGATTTGTACAGATTTATTTCCTATCTTGAAAACCCAAAGCAAGCAGGTTTTCTGGCCTTTCAAAGATTCCTAATGTTTTGGCCTTTATGAAAGAAGAATTTTTAAAAATTCAATACCTTTGGTTTTAATAATTTATACATCTGATTTCTCTGGATATTTTTTTCTTTTTCTAGAATCATCTGCTAAGAATGTTTACATAAACAATTATATATATATATAGTTATTATATGTTTTGTCAATTATGAACAGAAGCAAAGACAGGTAAACTTTAATTAATCATCTAAACATGGGTCACAGTAGATGGTAGTTGAAGTCAATAACTTGAATAATTCCATTTTAACAGGAGCTCAAAATAAATTCTTCCAGAATATATAGTTCCTTGTTTAAGTATGCACAAAATTAGTGACTTCAGCCAGCAATGATATTTGCTGCTATAATGTCAGTTAAAGGTTAGCACCTATTTCAAGTCTGATATTTGAACAGCTTATCTAGTTAAAAACAACTTTATAAAATACAATAGAAAGTTATTTTGTTACTGAAGTATCCAGTGCTTTTTGTAATGTATATATTTATTAAACTTATTCTGATATCTTAAGGACTGTAAGCAAAAAGATTGGAAAGAAATTTTATCTGATGCTGCTGCTGTTATATTTGAAACTGAAGCAATAGATGCTAAAGAAATATGAAGGATTACATAGATAAATAGGGATGGCAGATGAGGGGAAACAAGCATAGTTTTTTTTTTTTTTAATAGAAACTGGAGATCTCACTGATATTGGGTAATTGAAACAGACAAAATTTGTTCAGTTATCTCACAAAATATTTTAAAATGGAATATACCATTTTAGAACTATTTGGCTATCTGATATGTGATCATACCTGTTTGGATATTAAGTAATGTTCTTTACACGTTCGTTATTTTTATGTTTTGTAGCACTATGCTGCCCTCATGCAGGACTTTATGACGGATGACCATTATCGATCGGTGTCGATTACTTCTGTCTCAGTTCAAATTTTCACAGTTCCCACTTTGGTAGGTTTCAGGGTTTTTATGCTACTAAAGATGCAAAGAAAGAAGCACTTTAATATTTACCAAAATCCATCCTTTTTTTTTTCATTCTTTAAAAATATTTTTTCAAAAGTATTGATTAGGAGTGACTAAAAAACTCATTTATTAAAAAAAAATTTTTTTTTTAAATCTAGAATAATATAGTACCATTTTTTAAAGTTGTCAATTAGATTTACAACTTCTAGATGTGCAATTGCTGTACTTGTAATGCTAAACAGAGTGCTATTTATTTAATAATAATAATTTTATGCCTGAAGGTGTGAACATTCAAAAGAGGCAAGAAAAAAGATATTGGAGCTTTTTGGTTGTTTATTTTTTTTTAGTTTTTCTGTCTTTAATTCTAGCTAAAAGCTACTAAATAGGAGAAAGAATAATTTCTTATCTAACTTTGCTAGCATCTGGATGAACCATGGAAATTGCACCAATATACTTGCAAGAATAAGGTAAATAGTATAATGTCTAGTGTCTTTGAAAAAGTAATTACAGATTAAGGGAAATAGTGCTGGAGAGCATGTTTTGTATTTGGATGCTTGTACTTGTTACATAATAGTTAAACTCATGTATTTGTCTTTTACTAAGAAAAATCATTTAATTAATAAATTATTTTCTGGCATGGAATAATTGTATCATTTTGCTTAATTTAGTGTTAATTTTTTTATAAATGACTTTCTGATAATTGCTTTAAAATTATTCAGTTTAATTTTATTATTAAACTTAAAATAGTTTGTTTAGTTAGCAACATGTTCATAGTTTAAATTTCTTAATAAATACAAACAATTTGAAATAGATTTTCTAGGAAATAAACCTAAAACACAGGATCTGAGTTTGGTTAATGTCTAGAAGCTTGAGATAGCCATATAAGTTATTCTGAACATTAATGTGCATAATTTAAAAAATATTTTACTTATTTTGTCAAATGTTAACCTTATAAAACTGTTATTGCTTTCCATTACTTTTGAAAAATTTATTAACAAGTTTTAAAGCCACTCCAGATTTTATTAAACATTGTATGCTAATTAAAAAAACACAACCTGTAATCAGATGAGGCTGGACTGCGATAATTTTGTTGGTTCTACAGCTAAAAAAAAACAGTTTAAAAGGTAAGACCATGTTGCTACATCTTAACTTTTAAAATTACTTAAGCTCCCTTTATTTTTTAACAATAACTAAGTCATATCACTGGATTTCTGCACCTTTGTAAATTCATTTTTAGTGTAAAAAGTGCCCTGGAAAAAAAAAGTGTGGTAGAATTTTGTTGCCCATCATTTAAAATGCATGTTTGAAATTAAACCCAAATTATTCCTTTTTCTGAAAATCAGATTTTTTTCTTATTGCAAAGTTGTGAGTTTTACAGATATTTCACTCATTAATTACCATTTCCTTTCTGTTTCATGCCATCTGTTGTATTCTTTAGGCCTTACTTTCAATGAATAAGCTTACACAAGGTAATGAAAGCTTTTGTTATTCACAGAAGAAAGTGGTTCACTGACATATAGTGGTATGAGTACAGTGGTACCAATTCAGCAAGATCTTAGGAGGACATATTGAAAAAATGCCCTAAAAGGACTTTAAGAGGGAAACTGTTTATATACTTGCTTGATGGAGGAAGGGGAAATGCTCTGTTGCTACTCTACATTATTTTTATTGTACTTGATATATGGACTTTATTTATAAAGCTTAACTCAAGCAAATGAAAAGTAATTTAGTTTGCCAAAGACTATTGACAACTATATGAACCTTTTCTATGTCAAGCTATACTAAAAAACAAATGACAAATAAATAAACTACTTAAGCAATTGGAACCAATGATATCAAATACTGACAAAATCAACCACTTGAAATAAAAGGCAAAATACAAATAAAACAGTAATACAACAACTAAAACATGTTTTTATGTTAACATGACACCAGAGGTCTGCTACAGACTACTGGATGCAACAATGATCCAAAATTTTATGTTCAATAAAGCAATAAAGAAAATGAAAAAGACTGCTTAAAGGAGATAACAATTAAAGAAAATGTGTATGATGATGATGATGATGATGATCTAATATTTGTCTAGCTTTCTATTTTGTAAAAAAAAAAAATTTTAGTGGTAAAAGCTAATTTTTGTGTGTGTCTCATTTTAAAATCTTTTGATGGAGTGACTGGGCATGAAATCTAAAAATTAATTTTAGATTTTATTTTAAATTGTTTTATAATGTGATGGTAAGATTGTAGTAATTACTAGAGCCCCTCTGCAAATCTTATGAGCTTGGATGGTGAAGAGCTAAATATCTATGTTGTCTCAGTAAATTTTAATATTTTGATTAGTCAGGTAGCATAGTTTTGTTGTATCAAAAGGAGAGTAAATTTTCACTTGTAATTTAATATATGCAGGAAACTTAATATTTAAACTTAAAAATGTACATTTTTTGCATTTAATCAGTGGGTGTTTTGTAATCAGCTCAGAAATGTTTTATAATATGTATTTAGCAGTTTTAAGAAGTTTATCATTTGTATAATGTGAAGTCACATTGTAGTTTCCTCCTAATTTGGCCTTTTAACGGTAGGGGTAGTTTTGCTTTACAGTACATCTGGAACTTTTGCTTTTGTAAGCATAATTCATATTGCTTCCACTGTCAACTTAAAAATGAAATGAAAATCAAAAGTTGCGAAATATTGAAAAACACTGAAGTTCTTAAAGTAAAATATATCTGCTAAGAAAACCACCATGTGTACGATTCATTCATATATTCCTGTTAATATACATGACAATTTCACTTCAACTTTAGTCCACTCAAAAAAAATTTTTGATTGCATTTTTTGCCTCAAGTGTTTTTTCCTTTCTTTCTTTTTCACATATATGATAGTATTAACTGGATTTCACTTCTTTATTATGGATGAAGTGGCATAGCTAATTTTTTAATGAAAATATTACATTTTGGTGGAAATGGTTGACAAATGCAATTTGGTTTCAGTTGAAAAAAAAAATTAGGTACAGAGCTACATTCTTTTGAAAAGATATAAATATCTATTAAACAGTTTTAATTAACTGTTTTTCTTTAGAAGAATTTAATGGGATATATGGTTTGTTCTCTTAATTCTAACATTTGGGCTCATCTGTTTTTTGAACTGTTTAAGTTTAAACATTTTTTCTGGAAGTTGACATTAAAATGGTTGAAGTTAACATTTCTGTTTTTTAATTTTTTTTTACTACTATACATTTTGTTTTTGTTGTTTCAGGCCCGACTTTTGATAACAGAACACAATCTCTTGAGTGTGATATTGCAAACATTTCTTCAGCAGTGTGAAAATAAGAAAAACAGTAAGTGCCTGGGTGAAACAGGAATGTGATATGATTTTTTAAAAAAATAATTTTCCTTTCATATGATATAGTGCTGAGGTAAGCTAGAGAGCTCAGTGATATATGCCTAGTATTACCATCAGGATAATGATATCAGTTAGGGATATTGAAATGTATCTTGTAGGAAAATGAGAAATTTCAACTAACATTTATAAACAAAATATATTGCTTTAAAAAAAAAGTCAAAAAGATAATTAATAATAGAAAAACTATTGAAATAAGTTTCTTTGCAATACTTGTTTACATAATTGGCATTTGTTAGCAATAAATGCCTATTATTTAGGAACTGTCTAGGAAAGGAAAATAAAATAATTGCTGTTATTATAATAATGCTCAAATGGTGCTACTATAAATAGTTTTTAAATTATGAATTTATTTTATGAATTGCCAATTATATACTAATACTATCCATGTGATTTTTAAAAAATTTTTAGAACAAAAAAATTAAATGTTAAAGACAACCATTTAGTAATATAATACATTTTAAATAAAAGTAGAAAAGAAATAAAATCAAGACTGTTATATAAAAGCATTGCAATTTTCATAGTAATTTTTCTGTATAATTATGTTAATATTATCTTTAATTTAAGATAATCTTCATTTGAATAGCAAGCGACTATATTACTCATTTGTGGCCATGAAAATTGTATGCAGAAGTTCAGAATTTAGTAAAACAGCCGTGAGTCACTGTCCGGTTTGGAGCTGTGTAGAGCTAAGATTAATAACCACTACATTTTGCTTCCAGAGCATGGAATATTATCTTTTGACACAAGAAAGTCTAGAAATGTGTTGAAGAGAGCATGGTATATTTTGCATGACTTGGAGTAAGTATGAGAAAAATAAGAGATTTGTGAATGGAATGCTGTGATGTTTTTGATGCTCTGGTTTTGTTTTGTTTTTTAAGGAATGCCACACTAGGATTGGTTTGCATATAGTGGGGTAATGATTTTTTCTGTTTTATAAATAGCATATAATTTTTAAAAAAGTTGGTTTACCAGTTTTAATTTTAAAATGAAATTGGAAAGGAAATTATAGTTATAAAGACCAATAAAAAGTTGTTGTTGATGCATTATTTTCAGGAAAATGAAGATATTTCCCACCATTATATCTGCATTATACAACAAATTATTTCCATCACTTCACAGTTATCCAAGAGTCCAAGAAGAAAGAATGAAAAAAAAAAGAGGCCAAAAATTAACTTGAAAATAATAGCAACCATATTTGTAACCAAAACCATACTTTTTATTTTCAAAGAAATAATCTTAATTATGGTGAGAGGAAAAATTTTTTCTGAAATATAGATTTAGAAACTTGTTTCATTAAGTAGTAACTGACTTTATCCTAAATATTATGCATTTTTTAAACAAAATTAATCTTGACTAATGGATACAACATCTCTTTTCTTTAGCTAGGTAGAAAAAATTTTTTAAACATTACCCATATAATGATGAAATTGGAAACTGTAGGTTTGAGTACTGCATTTCCATTGTTTGTTTGTTTTACTGAATGAATAACTAAAATCTATAGCTTAATGTTAAGAAAAATGGTGAAAGGATTATTCCGAATAAAGAGATTTTTAACTATGAATTATTAATAATAAAGGTGAGAATGAGGAAAAAATTTAGATAATATATTTGAAATTGTTTTCTGGATCATTATAGTGAAAAAGATTTCTAAAAAATATATATTTAAGAAATTTTATTTATAGGTTGTCTGGCTGTAACTAACAGTTTAGTTATCTGTATAAAGTTAGTAAGAATTATTTTTAAATTTATCAAGAATCAATAAAGAAAAAAATTTTAATATCCTACTGGGTATCATTGTCAGTAAAAAAAAAATATATGGAAACTATCTTGTTTTTACCAGATTTAATTATCTACTTAACTTTTTTTGATTTGTGCAGTCTTGCTCATCTCAAGACAAGTTCCAGTTAGATATACTATCCAACACTATGTTAAAATGAGTACCTAATTTAATGTACTGCTTATAGTTATTGACAAAAATCTGGTCAGAGCATAAGTAAGATCCTTTTTTTTTTTTTGCATACAGTATGCTGAGGAAAGTCAGTGCATGAAATATTTTTCTATTTACATAAAGTTTAACTGGACATTCAACTGTGATCAGAGTAAAGACAGATGACCAGAGATCTTATACTATGAAATGACTATGTGAACATGCAGTTTTTCCATGTTTGTTATTATTGCTCAGTAGAATCTGAAAGGCTATTGATAGTTGCTTAGCACACAATGCACCAAAGGTTGTATAGTCTGTGCCAACTTGCAACAATGTTGCTGTCATAACTTGCTGCCAGTTTGTGCCAAAGAATGATTCAGTGTACTCTGCACAAACTTTAATACCATGTAAATGTAGTTTGATGAAAATCACTCTTGCTTTAAAAAACCCAATGTACAACTCAGAAAAGAGGAATAGGACTAGAAGATACTATGTTTTCGAAGTATTTGTGGTTCATTCTCTTTAATGAATCAAGATTCTAACAGTTCACTTTCAGTGGCTGCAGCTTGGTGTGTAGAAGGGCTGGAGATTCATGTCCCTTTTCCCCTAGCCAGTTTATGGTCATCATTTAAAGATGGGGCTACATTATGACATAGTTATCAATTTTGCCACTTTTTTTGGGAAAGATATCCTTCAGAATGTCCCAAGATGCATCAATGTGTTTTTTAATGAAGTTTAAATTCTGTTAGCTATTTATCTACTAAAACATTTTTTAAAAAATGCAGCAAATATTTAATATTTTTGTCAATTTTTATTCCTTGCTTTACTTTTCAAATCATGTTGAGACAAAAGTATTTAAATTGCTTTGTAGTACTTATAAAATTATTTTTATGCAAAATATATTTGAATATTTAATTAAAAAAATTATTTTGACATTGTTGTATTATATAGTTAAAAAAACAAGATAGATAATTACTGAAAAAGGAAAAATGACTATAAAGTAATATTGTGTGAAATCTGTAATGTGTATAGTTTCTAATACATGTATATAAAACTTTTTATAAAAAAATATAAGTGCAGATCTCAAATAATTAAAAAAAAAATTTTTCCCATTTTGATTTTGCTGTATAATTTGTTGAAATTTTTTAGCTTAACTCATAAGTTTTAGTCCAAGAAACTGATGATGATATATTTTAACTCTTAGCCAGATTAGAGCATTGAAAATTTGAAATGAAATTAAACTACAATTATAAAGTGACTGGCAAAAAAAACTCCAAGACAGAGTATTGGAATAAATGAAAATGTGTGACATTTTCTTATTTAATAATTTTGTTTTCAAATTTTATGTATGTCTTCAGGGGGATATAATTGTTTAATATTTATATATTGTAAGAATGACTAGGCTGCCTACATGTAGTATCATTATCAGTACTAGGGAGATACTTTCATCTTTAATTTGAAATTTTATGTATGCTGGTTTCCAAAAGTGAAGCAACAACAAAAAAAGAATTCCAAAATGGTTAAAGTTTCATTTTCCAACTGTTCATGACTAATTTTTTTTTCATAACATAATTTTAATCAAAGATAGATAGATATATAAATGAGTTTCAGAAGAAACACAAATTAGCTTTGGTGTAAAGACATGAAAAAAAGAAAAAAAAGCTGGCTTGTGTTCATATCAGTTTTGACTCAGTTAGGATATTTGTTTTGAAGAGAAACATAGATGAGTAACTATACTCATTTGGAAGATTCTCTAAGGTGGAGAGCTATTGGTAGGGTAGTGAATGACTGAATGTGAACAGAAGTGGCTATAGAGACAATTTAAGAGCATGATGATATTGTCTAAAGACCAGTTTACAGGTCTTAACACAAGCATTTGATTGTTATGTATCACTTTTGGCTTGGCAAAGCAGAACTTCAACACTGACCAAAATTATTTCTGATTTCTGTGGCCACAGGAAAGTAGATATCAGTGTCAATTATGTACAGAAAACTGCATGAAAAAAGAAACCTATGCTGTGCATCCACTTGATTTCTTGCCTTAAACGGGACTAGCTGAAATGGTGCTGTGAATGTCCTTTGGACACCATATGATTTGAGTCATTTTCTCTTTACTGATGAGTCAAAATTTAGCTTTCAGTGTGACTCATGCAGATACTCATCTGGTGGAATTCCAGTGGGTAGGCACACAAACTTGCATGTGTTTCGAGGATGTACTTTTACTGCATTGAAGTATAGGTTTGAGAATATTGATCCCTATATCAAATCATATGCTGGTTACAATTGGAGATAACTTATTTTTAATGGACAGTAATTCTTGACCATATAGAATACATGTAATTGACCAATATGTTGACCAAACCATTATCTGTATGATATGGCCAGCATGTCCTGAGCTATGTCCTATTGATATAAGCTACTCTGATAAGGCAATGGACTTATTCCCACTGCTGATGTTGATATGGTCATAAATAATGCACAAAGCTTCTATTAGTCATGTATCGCCATTAGGGTGGATCACATGACCTACTGATTACATTTAATTAATTTTTATTTAAATTTGTTAGAATTCCTTCTTGTTTCCTGATTTAGTCACTTTAAAACCCTAAAGTTATTTGAAATTTACACATTTCTTTGATAAAAGTTATTGCATGAAGAGAAGTTTGTGTTGATTATTTGGTAAATAAAAGTTTAGCCATTTTAGAAATATTTTGTCTTTTTTTGTTTGTTGCTTAACTTTTGGAAACTAGTGTACTTGATCATCTAATTGTTAGCCTAACAAAATATATGCATCCGAATTAGGCTATTCTTAGGCTGTAGGCTGTACGTTTTTAAAAAGTAAAGTAGAGAATTAAAATTATAAAAGTAATATTAAATATATATGCAGATCTCATACAATGCTGATTTGTTATACTGCTATTTGTTTCTGGACCAATTTTTCTGTTTAAAAAAAAAAATGTAATATTGTAATGATGAAAATCCATTACAGTACTGTACAATACAGTTAATGCGTACAGTATATATTTTTTAACATGGCCACTCAGCCAATGGACGAGAGGGCTATCATATGCTCTTAGCCCATGAGAGCCTTTAGTCAGTTTTGAGCAGTGCATGCCAAGGTGGTTTGTGTCTCTGTTATGTTCTCTCTTTCTGCCATTTCATATTTTGGTGAACATGTTTTACCCATAATGACTGACAAAAGACGTGCAAGTGACAGTGCTGGAAGTGCCACAAAAAAGACAAGGAAAACTATCACACTTGAAGTTAAAATGAATATATTAAGGCAGGCGAGTGTCAGGTTAGGGTGGGCCATGATCTGGGCCTAGCTATGTTGAGCATCAGAACAATCAGAATTTCGATAAGATAAAAACATTTGCCAAGTCCATCACTGCATTAACTACAACAAAGTTAACACATTCAAGGAGCAACTTGTTGGAGAAGATGGAAAGACTATTAAGCATGTGGGTGGAAGAACAGAATCAGTGCCATGTGCCTGTGAGCCAGTTAAACATCATGGAGAAGGCAAGGAACTTCTTTGCTTATCTTCAAGAACAAAGTGAAGGATCAAGGACAGAGATATTTTAGAGTCAGTTGTGGGTGGTTCGATAGTTTTAAGTGTTGCAGTAACCCGCGCAGCATAAAAATGAGTGGTGAGGCGGCAAGTGCTGACCACCAAGTAACACTTAAATTTCCTGCCACACACAAGACAAAAGACAATCAATCATTGAGCATGGTAATTACCTTCCTGAGCTTGTCTTCAATGTGGTTGAAACCGACCCTTATTGGAATCAAATGCTGTCTTACACTTACACTTTCATCTCCTGAGAAGTGAAGCATGTACCATTGTTTAAAGCTGCCAAAGACTGCCTTTTGCTCATGTTGAGCTGTAATGCTTCAGGAGATTTAAAGCTGAAACCATTGTTTATCTACCATTTGTGGACACCTCAAGTGATGAGGAGGTATTCTATGGAGCATCTGCCTGTCTGGAAGTCAAACCCAATAGCATGGATGAAAAGAGAGATCTTCCAGGAGTGGTTCATCTCAAGATTTGGTCCAGAAGTCAAGTGTTATTGTGAAGAAAATAACCTTGGGCCCAGAGCATTGTTAGTGCTTGGCAATGCCTCTGGCCACCCAGAGAACTCAGAAACCCTGCAGAGTGTAGTACCTGTGGAAGTGGTATTACTTCTGCCAAACATGACTCCACTTATTCAGCTGATGGATCAGGACGTCATAGCAAATTTCAAGATCTATACCTGTGACACCTTTGAAGAACTGGTCATGGTAACTTTGGTAAAGATCAGCAGTCAATTAGGGACTTCTGGAAGTCCTTTGACATTATGAAGGCCATCAGAAGCATCAGTGCAGCCTGGGACGAAGTGACCAAGAATTGTATGGACAGTGTCTGGAGGAAGTTATGGCTGGAGCATATCACAGCTTCAGGGGTTTTAAAGAAAATAAAATATCAATTGCCAATGACATTTTTCAGCTCACCAACCAACTAAGAATGGATGAAGTTGACATTGCTTGCTGATGTGCAAGAGCTACTCTGGTCTCATGAGACCAGTCATACCAACAAAAAGCTGGTGGAGCTGGAACAGAAGCATTCTGCTGCAGAGGATGATGATAATTCTACAGCTGGTGATGCTGATGAACCAGAAATAAACTTCACAACAAGTTTGTTGGCAGAGTTCATGAATAAGATCATTGATGCCATGGGTATCGCAACTGAAAATGATCCAGATTTTGATCATAGCACTCAAGTAAAGAGAGGTGTTCTCAAAATGATCTACAAAGAAATGCTCTGAGAGAAGAAACTTTGGGCAAGGCAATCAGCCCTTGATGGCTTCTTCAAGAAAATGGCTGACATTTTGTTAGAGAATGAGCCACAACTGTGCCCATCTTCCCACTTGTAACTCCCATCTTGTCTCCCAATGCTGCCAACTTTGCTATGATAGGATTAATTTTATATTTATAAAATCATGTTTACTATTTGTATTATTAACACGAATGCTTCTCCAAAGTACAATGCTATAATGACGCACATAACATTGATTCTGTTAGCGTTCATATTTCAAGGAATGCATCCCCAGCATTAGCTGTGGTATGCGTGTACTTATCTGCTTTTATAATATAATATTTCTAGTTTATTTATGCAATAGTCTTTTACTAGGAACAAACTAGTACCTAATAAGATCTTTCTGCATCCTATAACATTATATTTTTATATTATATCTTTAAAACAATAATTCAAAGTAAATTACTATTGATAATTAATAAATTAATGATTTTGCTCTAAATTTTGTAATCATTTGCATAGTGTGTCCTCATAATTAAAAACAAGTTTAGAAGTAAAAAAAAAAAAGAAAAGTTAAATCTTCAATCTTTAATAGCAACCGTTTATAGACTTTTTAAAATTTTGTTTTTGATGATTGAATAGATCTATTAGGCTGTTACCAAAGTTTTTTTGTCGGTTTTTTTACTGCAACAATGAGGCTTGATATCATTCCCGAATGTCAAGTTTATTAATCAAAGTAAGTTCCACTACAATCAATATATTTCTGCCATTGAGTTACAAGCACATTTATACCATTTTGAAAAAAATCTGGATTTCTGGAGTCAATAAACTGTTGGAAGGCAGTTTCAATTGCTTCTTGGTTGGAGAAGGATTTCATATGGAGGAAGCTGTCAAATGTCAAAGTGTTTGAGAAGGTGGTAGTCTGTTGGAGAAAAGTCTGGTGAATATGGTTGGTGAAGAAGAATTTCATACCCCAACGTCTCCAGTTTCTGAAGAGTCACTTTTGCAACATGAGGACAAGCATTATCGTGGAGCAGGATTGGGCCTCTTCGATTCGCCAAATGCCAGCTGTCGCTGGGAAAGTTTCTGATGAGCAATGTTTAATTCAACAGTACCTTTCTGCTATGATGGTTTCACCAGGTTTTGTTTCTTATGACAAGTGAAGAGCAGATCTCCAGTCAATGATTTTGTTGTTGTTCATTCAACTTGTGAGTCATGTTCTTGTTAAGCCTTTTCACCATGCCGATTTCATCAAGATGTTGGGAAACAGTTACAGTGCTTACATCAACTTCTCCAGCAATTTCTTGGACTGTTTTTCTTGGATTGGCTTCTACTGAGGCTTTCAGATGGTCGTCATCACAGCTGGAAGGATGTCTATTACGTTCCTTATCTTCAAGGCTCTCGTCTCCTGATCAAAACTTTGCTGCAAACCATCTTTGTACTGTGCACTCATTTGCTGTGGCCTGGTTTGAACTCGTGAAGCAAAGTGGCATCAAAAACTTTTCTATCCATACTTCACTCAGAACCCTGAAACAAATATTCATTTTATGATTTTTAAAAAGGTAGGTTTTGCATAATGTATGCCAAACCACACACTACAAAACGATATATAACTTATCTACATGCACCTTCACAAGAATGCAAAAAATGAACCCCAAATTAACATAATATAAAAAAACTGACAAACTTTTGTAACAACCTAATAATTTAATGTATACTTGCAAAAGAAAATAAGCAATAAGCAAGCATTTTCAAGCTTGCAGTGCTTGTATGATACATTCAAACATGTTCTTATTCTGGTTGAAGAGGACCTCAATATTGAGGAAAGAAATCCAAACATGATAACATTGCATATACAACATTTTTACAGTCATCTTTTCCAGAACTAAGCAACCTTGGAAACTCACATGCCAATCACATTTCACACTTAATCTGTGTACACCTTTGCACCTGAACCATTATCTATTTTCTTTCTAAATTGGCCACACTTACTATAAGTCAGTTTAGCTATGTCAAGGCATCATTTAATACCAAATGAAGTGGCTCAGGCTATTGGGATGGTTCAAAGATGGACAGTACAAACTGCTGTTGCTTCCCAGTACAATCTTCATTGCATTGTCATTTCTGAGGTACCAAACAAGGTAGTATCAAACTGGCCAGTTTCGAAGAGAGATTGTTTAGGTTGTCAAATTGTTACAATCTCCCAACTGGTGGAGATCATTGTCTTTTCACCCTTGTCAGAAGATCCTCTTTCTTCAATACATGATCTCCAAATGACCTCCAAGGAGCTACCAACTATAGGATTTCAACATAGATAGTTTGCAACAGGCTTATTGCTAGTGGTATGCAGTTCAGAATACTACTACTGCATATCCCTTTATTGTGCTATTGATGACTGTGCATGCACTGGGTGACACAACATACATCTATAGGATGAACTGTTGGTACCATGTTTTTTTTCATTGACTAGTCTAGACATTAACCCTGAATGGCCTAGAGTCTGGAGACAAGCCAGAGAATGATTTTTGAACTATGCCATTACTCTACGTGATCACTTTAGTGGGGGAAGCCTGATGGTATGGACTGACATTCAGGTTGGCTGAATAACTGATCTTATTAAGAGGAGTGCAATGACTAGTTCAAATAGTTGTCTCTGGTCATTTGCCAACCTCATCTTTATGGATGATAATGTCTGTCTGTACCATGCACATGTTGTCAATGCTGCAGTTCAGATCTACAATACCATTTACATGGTGTGATCTACACATTCTTTAGACTTAAGTCTGATTGAACATTTCTAGGACATCCTAATATGTTTGTGGTTACAAGTGCTTGTTAAAGAATGGTGCAGTATCCCACAATGAAAGTTAGATTGTTTGATCCTGCCTGATACCAAAACATGGATAAGCTTATACTGAGGTCATGGTCTCTTTCAACATTAAAACCTTTTCTTGTATATGTCAATTTATCACTTTCAAGCTGGTGCCTTTGCCATTTTGTATATTCATTTCAGACATTCATTTTTTTTCCGGCCAACAATTTAACTTAAGTTAGTGAAAACCTTTTTTAAACGGATAATTTAGTCAGTATTTAGGTTCTCTTCAATCAGAATATGAACATGTATAAATGGAACATACAGGCTCTATAGGTTTGGAAATGCTTGTAGCTTATGTTATTGTAAGTACTGTATTTTATTAATATTCTTTTTACTTTATAGCAAATAAAAACTCATTACTGAAACAACAAAAAAAGCAAACAGACAGACAGATGCATTCATAATTGTGTTCCCAGTGTATAAAATCGTGGTTGTCTTTTCAACACTATTCTTAATGAAAATGCTTCATTCCCTGAAGAAAAAAAAACATGAAAAATCAGATTGCATCAAAACACAAAACCATTCTGATATGATATCACCTCAAGTTTTTCTCATTAACATAGATCAAAATAGCCATCTTTCATGTGAATAACTGCTGCAAATATTTTGGGCTTTCTGTTCAGTAACTTTTCAAAATGTTACCTTCTAAGTCATTGTTTTTTTCCTGCAACTAGTTCATAGCTAATTGATATTGTTGGGCTTTTTACTTTGATACGTCAATCAAGTATCATCCCACACAACTTTAATGGGGTTCAAATCTGGAGATTGAGAAGGTTTTAGCAGTCCTGATTCTTTTCTAGCAAAATATTATGTACTAGTATAATCTTTAAATGGGAATAAAATGTAGTAAGTTATGGAAATTTTATTCCTGATTAAAGATTATAATAGTATTATGCAACACCTTGAAAGTCTCAACTTAAGGTATTGTGTATTTCTAACTTTGCCCTTTAAGTTCCTGGCTGATCAAGTTGACTTTTTTAAAAGCTTTATACTAGCTTATAATTTTTAACACTGTGTGTTTGTGTGAATGAAATTTAAAAGATTAACATGTTAAAGGATTAATTAAATTACAATTATTGATATTTTGTATACAAATATTGTATTTTTATTTTGTTGCTACTTTTTAAATCTTTCTCATATCATTTTTTTTACGCTACACTTTCTGAGTTTTATAAGTGACTCCTTCACTAAATATTTATAATTCATTAAATAGTTTTTGAATTTGTATGTATTTCCTAATGTTTTAACTTCGCAAACAAAATTATTTGGCCTTTAAAAGATCTATTCTGAAAAATTATGTTGCTTATAATTTAAAATTTTGAGAATAATTTTGTGTAAGGAAAACTATTCAATAAGAATTAAAATTCTAAATAAGAAATGGCATTTATATCTTATATTATAATGCAAATGGGAAAATTAGTAGAAATTCATAATTTTGCAGTAATAATAATATACATTTATCACCACTTAATTTAATAAATTATTTAACTAACAATGAGCTATAAATCTTTTTTTGCTTGATGAAAGCTCTAAAGAATTACTGATAAATATTCTTATATCCAACAATTTAATGTGAGCTCACATGGGTGGATACAATAAAAAGTAATTTTTTTCCCAAATGACTATTTAATGAGTGGATTATATGTTTATATGAACTGTGTGTGCGTATGAAATTAAGGCAGGTCTAAAGTGCTGTTTGGATTATTTGTTTTCATAGTTCAGGCAAGAATAGGATGAAATAAAAGATTGAATTTGTATTTTTTAAAAGAAAAATTATTGTAATATGTATATTTATAATTAATAGAATGGAAATAAGATAAGAAAAATGTTTGTGGAGATGTTGAGCAATTAAAAAAAATATAGAAATTTCAGGTGATCAGATATCTGGGGAGAGTAAAGTAATTGAAGAGCAGTTACTCACTTTATTGCCATGATTTTACCATCATGCTTTATAGATATTATACTATAAAAAGTTTTAATAGAATGAATTTATTAATTTACAAAAAAAATTACCCAAATGATCAAATGCAAGGAATTTCAGTACATTGAAAAAAATTATCTGAGTCATGAAAGCAAAAAATGAAATCTTTTTAGAAATGCAGCAAAAGAAATTGAATTTTCTATTTTTCATACTTTCTTCAAGGAAGCAACAATTTGTTCTTTTTAGGAAGAATTTATAAATACATTTCTGAAAAGTTTGTTTAATATTGCAATCTTTACAAATTTGAGTAAAATCTGAAGAGTTTTTTTTTTTTTGTATTATTATACATAATTCACTGTTGTCAGTTAAATAATTAGTGAAAGTTTCAGTCCTAAACAAAACAAAATGAAACAAACTTCATTAAGTTACTTTACAATTGCCTGAGAATCATTTTTGTAGGTTCTCTTGTTCCACATTTTTCATAGAATTGCAGATTTAGGCTACATTATTTCATATTGTGACAAAGGCTTTATGGGTATTGAGAAAAAAAATTTTTTTTTACTGATCATAATTGTCATGAATATGTAAAACTTATAAGTTAATAATATGAACAAGTAACTGTGATTGCAATGTGTTTTAATAATGGTGAATTTTAGATTTCTGAAACCACTTCTGTCAAAGGTAGTAGTTCCATGCCCTGGAAATGTTTAAGTAAGATGAAGTATGACGTGCTGTGAAAACATTTGGTAATTTGTAAATCATTTAAAAATATTATTGATTACCATATTTTTTTGCATAGTGAGCATACAAAGTTGTCTTATGTAAACATCAAGAATAAAAGAATTAGCTAATTCACATTTCTCATTTATATTTTATCATTATTTTAAAATATAACTCTTATATAGAGAAACACAATGGTCAAATTCTCTGAAGATAATGTTGAAAGTTTTGTAATTCATTTTTGTTTTTGTTTGATTAACAAAAAAAAAATAGTGAAATTCTAGAATTATTTTGGTTAAAATGCCTATGATTTTAAATAAATAATTAAATTGAAATAATTACTACACAAATGAAGTAACTTGAAAAATAATACAAGCACACTGCATTAGTCATTGCTCAACTTTATCTGTGCAAGAGTAAAAACGTTTGATTGGAGAGAATTAACTCTTGTTGAAAAGTTGGAAGAATGATCACAATAGATTAATTTTCAAGTTTGTAAATTTTTCTTTTGTTTTTTTTTTGTAAATAGGGATTAGAAAAAATAAAGTTTTGTCTTAGAAATCTCAGTACCTTTGCTGATTATTAGCAATAAAATACTTGTATGAGACTTCACAGCACTAAAATTTGGCATTAAAAATGTCGTATAAGATTAATTTTTTTAATACATAATTTTGATTATGCATTTTGTTTCCAGAAGATGGAAAATTATCCTTTGACAGAAGTGAATCTGGAAATATGTTCAAGAGGACCTGGTTTATGTTATATGATCTGAAGTAAGTAGATGTCAGAGGAGAGAAAAAAGACTGGTCAACAAACAAAAGTTGACCCTCTTCCCCTTTTACTTTGTGCCATCCTTTATTTTTGTTAGGACAAGCTATATAGGGTGTTCTAGTTTATGGCTAAGTATTATGTTTAAAATGATCCTAATAATCCTAATTATTATTTTGTCCCTCTTAAAAAAAATTAAGGCTATCAGGACAAGAAAAAGTTTGAGTCTATTAAAATTTTTGAAAACTCAGAAATATAGTATGAATTTAATTATACAGTAATATAGCACCAAAATTAGTGAATAAAATTTTGAAATATAAAACTTTATATAAGCATAGCAAATTATCAAGTAAAACTACTTGATGCATTCTTCATTTGCCTTCAGAACATCTTTGATCTTGCAACATTTTGTTATATTTCATTCCAAAGCATCTTTGAGGTAGTAGGATTGTACTTGTATTTTGACCTCATGTTCTTTATTATATCGAGGTTGGGGAGGGATTACAAAATTTTCAATATGTTTGCATAGCTTAGAAGTGAAATTAGAATCATTATCCTGTTGAAAAACAAAAATATTACCATATTCCATTAGGTATAACATGACAATGAAATAATGAGTTGTACCTTTCCTTTGTCAATGTATAGTTTTTGTGCAGCTCACCAACTCATATCACTAAAAGTGACCTAGTCTGATAGTGAAGATTTTAAGCAACTTTCTGCAAATTTTTCACAAGATCTGCTTTCCACATAACTGCCTTCTGTGGTACCAAATATTTCAAACTTTTTTTCTTCTATGAATAACACTTTTTCCAATATTTTATGGTATAATTTTAAGTATTTTCAGTGTGCCAGTCATTTATCCTTGCTGCTTTTCCCTAAAAGTAGTTTAGTGGCAGAATCTCTTCTTTTAAGTCTAACATAAATAAACTGCATCCTTACTATAGCTTTGCTGATTTTATTCCTATTTTGAAATTAGTTGCTCTTTAATATGTGAAGCAGCTATTCATCTATTGTGTAAGGTCATAAGCATAACATAGTAATTTCTCATTTAATTTAAAGCTATTGGTTTCTTGGTACTTCTGAGTTCTTTACACTGCACCCTTGAATATATGCATTTTAGATGCTACAGATTGTTGGTTATGTTTATTTTCTATCAGAGCCATTATCTGTTCATGTACACCTTCACTCATTGCCATAATTTGTAAACATATCAGCATAAAGCTGTATGTTATTAATTTCTTTATCTGAAACACTAACTTTTAATTTAATTAAGAGGTTAATTTTAATACTATTTAATAATTGTATTTGAATTTTTTTAGATTTCTGAAAACAACTTTAAGCCAAGAAAATTTTATTAGATTTACACTTTTGACCCATACTGATATCATTTATTAGTTTTACTTGATCATTTACTTTATGTATGCATAATTTAGTATCTAAATATAAATCTGATTTTGATGCCAAGTTACTGTGTAATTAAATTTCTATCTGAATTGTTAGTTTTATTTCTCTGCTTCCTTTGCATACCTTACACACACAACCCCCCACCCCCCAAAAAAGATCAAGGCATGTTCTGGTCTCCAAACAGGCTTGCTTTCTTGCCCTAGATGTTAGGGTTTTGTTGAATCAGCATTACCAATTCAACAAGTCTGATTGTCTTGGATTGTATGGTGGGCTCCCTAGCTTGGGGAGCTTGAGTCATAGACCATACCACTGTCTTTGAGCAATTGCTCAGAGCTTATTCCCCACTTCCAAAGCCATATTGTGATTTTGGAACCCATACCCTCTGAAAGGATACCTTAAAACACTTTCATACACACACCAATGCAAGAAGAAAGAGTTTTTTACTTTACTTTTTTGTAAATTTACTTTAATATAACACTGAAATATAAATAACCAAAAAAAGGAAAAAAATTCTTAAAAGATGTTGCTAAAATTATATTTAAAAATCTGTTGAGCTGCAGTCATTTTAGAAAGATGACCAATTTTGTTTATTGTGATTTGATTTTTTGTAGACATATCTAATTTATGGCTTTACACTATTTTATTCTGAATTAGCAAATCTCATTCATTTTTTCTTTAAGTGGTTTTATAATCCTTAAGAACTTAAAAAAAATAATTCATTCAAATCTTAATACTTTTTTCTCTAGACTAATTTATTTTTAAAAAATTAATTATTCTTTTTGTTTTGTCTACATTTACCTGTAACATTTTTCTGACACTACACTGCCTGACTTGCATATTAGACAATGCTAAATTTATATCTCATTTTAAAATCTGTCAGCAGATTTTTGTTAAGATGTAAATGCACTATTTTTGAAAATGTTTTGTTTGTTACACTGCATGCTTTAGATTTAAATGATGTGGTATTGTACATGGAAACTGTAATTAGTCTTGTGATGTCCAAATTCCCCTGATGGAAATGCGCAGTATATAATCCCCATTTACTGTATTATAAATAAGGCAAAAAAGTTGGGTTAAATAATATCAAATTCTAACTACTATTCATTACTTTTTGCTTTACTTAAAAGGAGAAATGTCATTAACATTCTAAACTGGAAATTCTTAGGCAAGTTTTAAATGATAAAATTTATAAAATAATTATTATTTATCTCTGAATGGGTTAGCAAATAAACTTAATGTGAAATTATTTTATATGAAGTTATCTAAATATAACATTAAAATAAACCAAGTTGATATTTTCTTGCTTAGTAAAATGCTTTTTATATTTTGAATTTGAATGAATTAAAATGCTACATATTTAAACATGTCATTGCTTCCATTATTTCTATAGCTTGTGAACTTGCTTTGTTAAAAATTGGACTGCTGCTGATTTAAATTATTTTTTTACCTTTTACCTCATTGTGTCTGATTCATGTTGCCAAACTTGGATATGATTTTACATGACCTTCATGGCTATCACTAGGTTGATATGCCCATATCTTTTGACTTTTAATTTATGCTTTTGTGTGTTTAGATGTGTTTCTGTTTATCCTTTTATTTATTTATTATTTTAAAAAATTTTAAAACTTTTTTTGTTGTTGTTTATGCAGTGTGAATCTGTGATTTACTGAATGAATGATTTTTTACTAATACTTTGTTGTTGATTTTTATGTAAATACCATTTTTTTATTTGGTTGTAAGATACAATAAGAATTCTTTACTAACCTAGTTTAGCAACAAAGTACAAAAAACAAAAACAAAAAAGGTTATTTAGCAGCTACAACATTAAATTACTTTGAACAAGGCAAAGAAAGCAATGTTAAAGCATAGCTGTGCGTGTTGATGTATACTGTATTTAAAGTTAACTAAAATAAAGACTATCTTTCTGCTTGATTTGGCACTGTGTTGTGTAGCTAACTATTTTGTCAAATTATGCATCAAATATTTTCATTGTGGTGTGATTGATAGAATTTCAAAATTGTAATGATAACATTAAAGGATTATTTAATAAAAGAGAATTAAAAAAAGAAACTTAGCAGAAATTTGTATACTTTTTAATTTTTAATAAGAAAGACTCAGAAATGTAGCACCTTTTTCCCCAAAAATATTTTCATTGCAACTAACAATATTGTATCATCTGAAACAACAAATTGACTTCATTTTTCAGATATGCACTACTTTGTAAGCCCAGTTCTGAAGAATGGCCTGACAGATTGAGGGAAAGTTTTTTAAATGGATTTCATGCAGTTTTGGACTTGCTGAAAAGTATGCAGGTATGGCTGATGTTTTGTTTATGTTGGGCAGTATTTATCTCTTTGATGCTGTACTGATTTTTAAATTAATTTAGCATTTTATTGAAAAATTTCACTTTAAATAGCCAAAAGAAGTAATTGCTGCTTATTAGTGAACAATTTATTGTTTGAAAGTCTTAAGTTTATTATTTTGCACTATTGTATTCACTGTTCAGGAAGTTTTGTTTTATTTTTTTTTTTTAAAAAAATGAAAAGTACATAATTCTTTATTTTGTAATCCATTTGTAATTCTGTATTGGGGTGAAAAAGTTTTTTGCGTTTGTTTGTTGGAGGTATACTCTCTTGCTATCTGTTTTTTTTTTTTTATAAATTTAAATTTGAAGGGTATGGATTCTGTTACTCGCAAAACTGGCCAACATCTAGAAATTGAACCAGAGTGGGAAGGTGCTTTCAATCTTCAACTTCGGTTACAAGACAATATTGCCTTACTACTGGAATGGTGTAGTAGAGATGTAAGTGATGACTATTTTTGGTAGTGAGAGAGAAAGATGGTTATTTGGTAAAGTTGGCACATTTTCAGTCACTGTGCTAAATCCATTTGATGACTAGCCACATGGCAATCCATGATTCTAAAATTATTTATCTAGTGCATTGATTTTTATTGTGTTATTTAGTTGGGGAGAAGAAATGTTACTGAAGCTTTGCTAGTTTGCTTCTTTCTCAGAGAGCTGTGCTGGTTGAAGCCTATAGAGCAACTGTTGAAGCGCTGTATGAATGCCGAGATAAACTGGATGCTCACAAAAAAGAAAAATGTGAAGGTAGGTAATAAACATTTTAAGTGAAAAAGATTAAAGGAATTGACAAATTAAAAAACTAAATTTTTCCATGCTGTGCTTATACCCTTCCCTCCATGGAGATTTATTCTTTATTCTTAATTGTGTTTTTTTTTTTTTTTTTTTTTTTTGTGATATTTTAAAAATATTTTATTTTGACTGTTAATAATATTTAAATAAAAGACATTTTAAAACTGAAAATATGAAGCAAAAGTCAAATGTAATATGTCCCATCCAGCTCAGCAGCAGTAAGTATCTCACCATCTGAATATTTGACTACAGAGCTATGGATCCTTGAGGTCATTAAGAATTGATTGTGCAGGTCATATCAACAGAAAAGGACAAACTGCTAACTAACAGCCAGGCAAAATATTTGATGAATGCTTGCTTAAATTTTAGCCATTTTATTTTAAAAAAGTTTTTCATTAAGGAAGATTATTTATTATGGGGATTGACAAATTTAGAATATCTAGTTAACCTGTTAACAACAGCCACAAAGTAACTGAACAGTTTTGTTTACTTCTACATTGAGTATAATAGGAAAAATCTTATACAGGGTGTCCGTAAAGTTACTATACAGTCTTACAAGTTACTATACAGTTTAGAATTTGTTTGCCTTGATTGTTACAGTCTTTTCGGATGTAACACATGTATTTTCTGAGATTTTGATAAACATAAAGGTGTTATTTCTTTTGTTACAAATAAATATTTTAATACAATATCTTACTGTACTGCATGGTGTCTGTATAGTAACTTGTAAGACTGTATAGTAACTTTACGGACACCCTGTATATGATAAAACAGATTGACTATAACATTTTATTTCATTATTTCAGAATATATCATAGTTGTCTAAATGAAATGATTAAATATCAATTATTTTTTGATACTTAGAATCACCTTTTATTTTGCATCAGATAAAGCTAATTATGTAAGCCTAAACATAATAAGTATAATATCTGATATGTAGAAAGAAAAATGTATAAATATTTATTTATTTGAAATTTTAAAAAAAGAGAATATAGAATAAGATCTTGGGTGTCATGATGATTTCCTCTCACTAGTTTTATCCAGGCTTTATACATTTGATCAGTGCCAAAAAAAGTATATATATATTTTTTAATGATTTTGGTGCAAATATTTGTTTAATGTTGCTGTCAGACATTCTTAAGTTAGTTTGTTTTTTAATTTAACTTTTCTTATCCATCTTCCTGAATGACATTACGGAATTCAGAAAAAGCAATAAAAGTAATATTTAGTTATTACATTTGTCATCACATTTTAAAATTATAGTGTAAATGTAGCTAATAGGCAAAGATGTTTCCTACAATAGAGCATTCAGAAAAATAAAAGCAGCTGCAATTAATTTATTGTGCTAAAAGTTAGCTTTGTCTGCATACATCAGGTTAGCTTACATCATAGAGGAAGAGAAAAATAAGTGTAAAAAATTTTTTTTCTGCTTGAAACGCAATCTTTCTTTGTTACTGTAATTTGTTAAAGATTTGAAGCTTTTGATATTAAAAGTTGAACAGTTTCCTTAAAGTTCATATACAAATGCTTTGTTCCTTTAAAAACCTTACTTAACAAAATAACTTTCAACTAATAAAGTAAATATTCTTCATAAAATGTTTAGTCATACATTTGCTGAATAATAAGTATTCCAAGTTTGTCTGTTTACATCTGTGTTTAGCCTACACTTAGCTCCAGGTCATGTGGCATGTTGTCAACAGGGCACAGCAATGTTTAGCAGATATTTTTTTTTACTGAGATGGCTATATATATATCTCAGTATTGAAATTAATTTTGAGAAACTTGTGATAAATATTACATCTGGTATTTATGTTTCCCTATTAGAATGAATCCCAATGGCAAAAGAGAATTTAAAATTTGACATTAGTAGAAAGTTAAAGTCAAAGAGGCCTGTCATGGATAAACACTGCTCTGCCATAATAATTTGGAAACCTGTTTTTGCAGTTTTACTTTGTTATGGAAAAAACAAAAATAAATGAGCAATAAAATGAAATTTTTGTGCTTCAAGCCATCTTTTGCCGCATGAGGAGATACTTCCCTATTTGGCATTGAATCAATGAGATTTCGTATAATAGTTTGTTCCAGGTTCTCCCATATCTGTGTAGAACTTTCTTTAATTCCATCAAATTAGCGAGATGTGGTTACATTGTTTCTTCGAGCTGACAATCTATATTTGCCTATGAGTGCTTATTTGGATTCATATTAGAGCTTTGGGATATCTAGAAAAGAAGTGAATTGATTCATTTTTCAGACTGTATCACACAAGAGATGTGACATGTAGTGCCATTCTCTTGAATAATGAGGGTGATGAATTTCAGTGTGCCTTGTTGGAACAGTGGTGGTAGGGGATGCATCTTTAAAATTTCAGTGTACTGAGTGAAATTGAGTTTCTTTGACAAGCACCAATTCTTTTTCACCATGTCAGATTGTAGCCCACAACATGACACTTCCCTGTCCAGGCTTGATCATGTGCTGTAGACATCAAGGCTGAAGGTTTTTGTTAGGTCTCTCACAATTTTAGGTGCAACCTCCAGGAATTTTTGAAAGCTGAACTCATCAGTACATGCTGCCAATACTCTTGCCATACATGTCTTCTGAACAGACCTTTTGGAGTGTTTTATTCCTATTGGACAGGAGGAGTTTTTTTATGTGCTACATACTTTTGTAGTTATATCAGTAGAGATGATGTTGGATCATTTCTTGGCTCATTTGTTGCATGGATGATGTCAGAAAGAAAATTTTGGTGATGGCTGAAAGATTCTTTCTTGTTTGGTATTACTGTTGAAGGCCTTCCAGATCACTTTTTCATAGAATTCACAGTGATATTTGCCTTGGAAAACTTCATGATAATTTTGGTCACAGATCTTCAAGAAATGTCTGTCTTTAGCAGTCTGATTACATTCTGAATTGCTTATAACATGACCAGGTAAAAAATAAAAATATTGCAAGATCTGCCTGCTTTTGGTATGGTGATAAGCACTCGTTAGTTATCTGCCAACTAGACATTCCATGTATACATAATCATATTTGAAATATGTAAATTTATGGGGGTTTCCAAATTAATATGGCAGTGTACTGTACTAATTAAAAGGATGTGGCATGCTATGTTTGTTTGTTTAATAAATTAAACAAATGCAAAATTTCTTTCCTGCATTCAATTATTGGGAGCTTGAAGTTGGAACAGAATAGCACCTGGTAACTAGTTAGTAAAATTAATAATAATATATTTTGAGAACAGCAGCAACCTTTAGCAAAATGATAGGATTAGATTGAGACAAGATGAAAAGTTAAGCATAGATAGAATAACTATTGGTATTTGGAGAACTAATAAATTCAAATGTATTATAATACTAATTTCTCATATTTTTATGAAAAAGATTAGTTTTTCTGTGCAGTTGTAGATGTTTGTTTACGTATTAACTGATTATGTCTAATTTATGGTTAGTACAACTGTATATATTATCATAATATACTGGCAAAAAAAAAACAAAGGACAATTGATTGGTGTTAAATATTTTTTCAAGATCTTCATAAATAGATGAAAAAAAAATGTAGATCAACAGCAACAGTTTACAGTTTCAGGAGATGTTGCTCGATGTATCAAGTACGATGTATCTACTCAGCCAGTCACTATACACCTCCCATTGACCAGATTACTAGCAGGTATGGAGCATTTAAAAAAAAATTTTTTTGGTCTTTCAATATGTAATTTGAAGATTACTATTTAATCTTCATAGGCATATCACCCATTCACTATTTTATCTTTTTATGACTGGTTGTATGAGCAAAATATAAGCATGGTGCTACAAAGAAATTTAAGGGAAATTGATCTGTTTCACGTAATTTCTTTTGTTAATTTTACAATTGATTTGTCAAAAAATCTTGAATTATCACTGTTCAACATTGTTATGTAAAATTAATGATTACTAATGAAAAAAAGTAGTTTTATATTTGTATTTTTTAAAAATATTTTAAACAATCTTAGTACTTAAATGCTGCAAAACAAAATTTTGTTTTAACACTTGTTACATGGGTATGTTTGAGTAGACAGTTAACTTATCTGATAAAACATTAATTAGTATTACAATATTTTAATAATTACTATATGACAGAGCAAGCTTTTTAAATGTAAATGTTTATTTACTACTGTTTTGATTACTTGACCCTGAGCTAGAAATTCTAGATTCAGGAAAGGTGTTTGTGATGACAAACTTGATCTAAGAGCAGTAGTTTTTTTTTATGTTCCTAGTCCTTTAATTGTGCATTAATTTATTGACTTTTTAAAAAACTTCATCTTTATTATGCAGATGAAAATTTTAACTGATTGTTTTATTTCACTAATGTGCTATTATTTGACTTGCATAAAACATTGTTTAGTATAAGTTGTGCATGGTATTTTAGGTTATATGTATTATATATATATATATACAGGTGCATCTCAAAAAATTAAAATATCGTGGAAGAGTTCAATATTTTTTGTCAGTTATTTCAGAAAGTGAAAATTGTATATATTCTAGACTCATCACATGTAAACTAAAATTTTTTTTAATTTTAATTTTGATAATTACGGCCTACAGCTCAAAAAAATAGAAAAAAAATATCTCAGAATATTAGAATATTCCATATTGAGTTTGAGTAAATCACTATTTATGCAGTATAAATACCATGAATCTCTCTGTCTGGTTCAGTACACAACCACAATCATGGGGAAGACTGCTGACTTGACAGTTGTCCAGAAGACATTCATTGACATCCTCCACAAGGAGGGTAAGCCACGGAAGGTCATTGCTGAAAAGGCTGGCTGTTTGCAGAGTGCTGTATCAAAGCATATTCATGGAAAGTTGACTGGTAGGGAAAAGTGTGGTAGGAAAAGATGCACAAGCAAGAGGGATGACCACAGCCTTGAGAGGATTGTCAAGCAAAGCCAATTCAAGAACTTGAGGAAGCTTCACAAGGAGTGGACTGAGGCTGGAGTCAGTGCATCAAGAGCCACCATGCACAGGCGTGTCCAGGAAATGGGCTCCAAGTGTCGCATTCCTAGTGTCAAGCCACTCCTGAACCAGAGACAACGTCAGAAGCGTCTTACCAGGGCTAAGGAGAAAAAGAACTGGACTGTTGCTTGAGGTTCAAAGTCCTCTTTTCAGATGAAAGTAAATTTTGCATTTCATTTGGAAATCAAGGTCCCACAGTCTGGAGGAAGAGTGGAGAGGCACAGAATCCAAGTTGCTTGAAGTCCAGTGTGAAGTTTCCACAGTCAGTGATGATTGGGGTGCCATGTCATCTGCTGGTGTTGGTCCACTGTGTTTTATCAAGTCAAAAGTCAACGCAGCCGTCTACCAAGAGATTTTAGAGCACTTCATGCTTCCATCTGCTGACAAGGTTTACGGTGATGCTGATTTCCTATTCCAGCAGGACTTGGCACCTGCCCACAGTGCCAAAACTACTAGTAACTGGTTTGCTGACCATGGTATTACTGTGCTTGATTGGCCAGCCAACTCACCTGATCTGTACCCCATAAATTCTCTATTGGGTATTGTCAAGAGGAAGATGAGACATACCAGACCAAACAATACAGACGAGCTGAAGGCCGCTATCAAAGCTACCTGGGCTTCCATAACACCTCAGCAGTGCCACAGGCTGATTGCCTCCATGCCACACTGCATTGATGCAGTGATTTGTGCAAAAGGAGTCCAGACCAAGTATTGAGTGCATAAATGAACATACTTTTCAGAAGTTCGACATTTCTATATTATAAATCCTTTTTTTTTATTGATCTTATGAAATATTATAATATTTTGAGATAGTAGATTTTTTATTTTCATGAGCTGTAAGGCATAATCCTCAAAATTAAAACAAAAAAAGGCTTGAAATATTTCACTTTATGTGTAATGAATCTAGAATTTATGAAAATTTAATTCAAACAGTGAAACTATGGAAAAAAATGAACTCTTTCATGATATTCGTGGACTAGAGCAGTGCAATGTGTTTTGATAAAAGTTTAGTGACATTGATGTCATTTTAAAAAATATCAATTGAAATTACAATTGTTATGGATTTTTCCAATTATTCAAGCTTGCTATTAAATATGACTGACTGGCAAAACTCATTCTAGTCTAGTCAGGTGGAGGATGCTCTATAGTTATACTGAAAAAATAATTTACTTTTAGGTTTGCATATACATCTTGGGAAATATGGTCTTTCATTCAACTCACCTGATCTCCTCCCTGAAGTAAGTAGTGTTATTTAGAATATGCTACTGAAATGTTAAATTGAACATGTTGTCTTGCTTTTTTTGGTAATTCTATTTAGTTATTTTATTGTTAGTCAGTCCATTCTGGATCATATTAGATAAGCATTCAGCAAAGGAACTGATCACTTCAATTTCCACTTTATTTTACATGAATGAAAATGTAATCATCTTTGTTTTCTAAAGGTGTCAAGTGTTTCTAACATGTATATCATTTTCTAACCTTGTACATTACACAGATGAGGTCTTTAATACAATTTTGAAATGTTTTTGTAGTAACTGAAATTCACTGAGTTTAGCTAATGCAGCAGTATTGAAATTATTTTGTTTAGAGGAAATTGGATGCTCTTGATTTGATTGAACCTCCACTGCGCACACAAGTGATGATTGCTCAAACCAAAGCCAGCATGTGGAGAAGAAATGGGTATTCACTTCTTAATCAGGTATTTACAGCATTAGATTATTCAAAATTTAGCTTCACTGCTATGTATAGAGTATAAATTCAATATTTTTGTAAACAAATTTTGTTGCATTTAAAAAAATAAGTAGACTTATCTGAGATGCTCTTAAATCATGTCATTTTTAATGCATATTTTTAAATGTTTTCCAGATTTTCTTCTATCACAATGTAAGATGCAGAGTGGAGATGCATGACAAAGATATTGTAATGCTACAGGTACAACCAATTTTTGTTGATTCTATGAAGGAGCAGCATACTTAAAGCATTCCTCTAACATTGTTTTCTAATTACATATATACACAAACAATAGTAAATTTTAAAAAAACCCACAGATTTGATTTTTAAATGAGAGTGGAGTACCATTCTATAGCCTTTTATTTTCTTTGACTGTTAACTATCACTCAGTTTAACTTTGTCAATTATTAACCTACAGAAACAAATGATAGAGAATTATGAGGAATTTCATTGATTTGTAAGTCTCACAACTTATTTGTATTGTAGCTGAACAGAAGCATGTTATGTGCATTCTTTAGCAGAAATTTGGAGTCACAAGAGTAGTGTACAATGTTATTTTCATGTCTTGTGATTACTTATTTGCATGGCAACATTAACTTATCAAACAGAATTACATCAAGATGGATTGCTTTGACTTTTCTGCCAAGGTTGAGGGCTTTAGTTTGATTTCTAGCAGAGACCAACTTGCCATGTTTTCCTTTTGCTCTTCACAAGTTGATCAAATGGGTTTCCTCCTATATCTAAAAAATGAGTTCCAGTAGGGCGTTTCCTTATGACACCTTTCCCATCCAATAAAAGGAGAAAGGGTTAAGATGTCTAGATGTATTGCTATAACTTTTCACGACAACTTTGCTAAACTAAGGTTTTTTTTTACATTACCTTATGTTGGAACTTGAAATTTCTCATAACTTTATAGCTTTATGCTTAATATACTGTTTTAGCTAAGTAAATTGTTTGTTATATCATATCATATATGGGGATTTTTTTCATTTGTTTCTTCAACTAATTTTACTTTATTAACCAAAAAAATAAACAGAATTAGTTTACTGACTATTATATGTAGTGGAAGAAATTAAATAATAATAATTTTTTGTAACCTAATACCATATCAGAATGCCATAATAAATATATATACTCTGACACTTTCTTGTTTGGTTTGTTGTTTTTTTCTGAAGCTGTAAATTTGTTTCATCATTCAATTTAGAGTCATTTGTTAATGATTTATATTTCTGAATAACATGTTAGGGCTTTCTTTGTATTCATCTGACAATAAGAAATTTTGATCATAAAAATGTACTAGTAACTAGATTTTTCTTGGGCAAATAAAATTTTAATTTTAACCTTTGTTTTTGATTGCGATGAAATGAATGTTTTTATTAGAAGCATATTTAGCAAAAAACTTGCTGTACCCACCAAACTAGAATTTAATTGTGAAAATGTTTGGTTTTGCATATCAGTCTTATTGCATTACTGCTATCTATTATCTTTTCCCCTCAAATAGACTCTTGCTATCAAATAATTTTATTTTTTCTTTTGGCAGAAGGATGAGTTGTCATCCCTTTTTAAAAAAATAATTAATAATCCTTGTCTCAGTTTACTGAAGAATGAGTTTAAAAAATGGATAATTCCTGCATATTGTATTAAATGATATCTTTTTTTTTTTTTTTTTTTTTTCAATTCTTGCTATTTTTCCAGATTGGAGCTGCATTGATTTCAAGTAATGATTTTCTTATCCATCTTCTGAATAAGTACGGCCTGCTTCACTGGGTCAAGTAAGTGAATGTTTATGATGATAGCAATTCTCAACTAATTTCTTCTTTTTTTTTGTTAATTATGGTAACTTTTGTGTGATAGTAACTTTAGCCAAAAATATAAAGTAAGGATCAAACTACAGAATTCTAATCACTGGTAATATATAACCTAATTTTTTAATGATTTAAAAAAGGTTTTGATTCTCAAATCCTTTAAAATTTTGGCCAGTATTTAAAGAATATGCTTATTTTCTTTAGTTTATATTTCTAGGGATCTCTTATCTAAGGCAATTTTTTTTAAGAACATTTTATAACTGGCTAAATATATCTTAGTTTCTAGGACTGACATGTTAGAAATGAACAAAAGTTGAGGTTAAAAAATATTGTTAATCATTAAACTTTAAAGTGTTTACTTGAGAAATGTATAAATCTGCTGTGGTGGATAATTTGATTAGATGCTTTTATTTTCAATAACAGACAAGATTATCAACTGAATAATTATTTGGGAAGTTTATGCTGATCTTGGTTTTCATATAAGTATAATTTTGCTAAATCAATGTGTGAAACAACTGTTGAAACTGACAGGCTGTAGTTTTTTTATTATAATTACTTAGGAAACAATTTTATTTGTGCTACTTGGCATTGCCCAGTTTTGTTTTTTTTTTTAATACTACACACAAAAGAAAACTGGTGGTTTGATTTTTTTTTTTTTTTTGCATTCATTCTGGAATTTTAGCATCACTTTTCTGATTCTTTCCACATGGTCCTATGTATGTAATAGGAATAAATAATATACTAATGAGAAATATTGTTTTATTTTAGAGCCAATTATGATAATCCAGGAGGTCAGGAAGACTCAGTTAGACAAACAGTCATGTTGGCTGAAGAATTTCTAACTTTGCTTATCATTATTCTTGGTAAGCTGCATTAGCTTTCTTTATATTCTCAATTTTTTAAAAGCTGTAATATTAGTATGAAATAATTTTTTGACCCTTGATATTAGCATTTAATGTTGATTTAACCTACATGTGGTGGAAATATGACAAGTTTTGAAAAAGAAATATTTTTATGAAAGTGTCTTTGTATTCTTTTGGTATCTCCTTTTTAATTGTAATGTAATGTGTTCTAAATATTAGTAGACTTTTAGTTTTAGAATTTATCAAAAATCTTAACTTAATTTGTTTTAACTAGGTGAAAGGTACATACCAGGTGTTGGAATAGTCAGCCAAGATGATGTTGTGAAGAGAGAAATTGTACATCAGCTATGCATTTCACCTATGGCTCACAGTGAGCTTGTTAAAGCTCTTCCTGAAGATGTAACTATATTTACACTATTGCTACAATGTGCAGAGTATTGCACATGCTCTTATACTATTTTGCTCTTATCAATTTAATTTCTAACTTTAAATCTTTTCAAATGGATATTTATTTCTAAAATTTTGATTGTGAAAAATTATCAAGGTAAGATTAAAAGCTGTTTTTGAGAAACAAATTGTGCCTCTTTAATATGAATTGTTCACTGAGCACACCACTATTTATGCTTTTTTCTAATGTTGCTTTACTAAAGTTTTACTTAAACATTTCTTAAATATTTTGACTTTTATAAATTAAGATTTTTATATTTTTTCCTTCAGAGTAACCATGAAACAGGCATTGAAAATGTTGTGAATGATGTAGCAAACTTCAAGTAAGTGTTGCCAGTGTAATTTAAAACTGTTAGTAATTGTATTTTTATTTATTTGAGTTTCTTTATGGAAATAGTTTTAATATTATTAGGTCTAAAATTTAGGAAGCAAGTCAATGAAAAATCTAAAATTTGTGAATGCATTTTTTAAAAATAAAGGAAATATATTCTTAATATCATTTAGATGCAGATTTAAAAAAAAAATTCTAATGCTAGTTTTAAAATTTGAAATGTCTACAAAAAAAAAAATTAGCTCATGAAAATGTCATCAGAGAAAAACTGAAGAGGAGTCATCACTGTAAGCAAGCATGAACACTTCAAATCTCGATCAAAAATTTCAAAGTTTTTTGTATACTGTAAGGTGTCGTGCATTATGCGCTATCGTATGTAATACGCACCCAAATTTTTATCTGTAAAAACTCCCAAAAACACACAATTCCCATAATAATACACAGGCATATTTAGCTCATATTTCAGGCGCCATCAGAACGGGTGTTATACAACAGACAAATGGCCATCTTTACCTTAAAACCAACTGAGAAATTACAACATCTTTCCTTTAGTGGGGCCATCCGGAATAAATTAAATGTGGAGATATTTCTTGGGACATAAGTAATAATTATGCAAACATCTGAAAAATTCACCCACTCAGCTGCAGTAGTGACGTGGTAAACCGAGTCAGTGGAATGGTCAAAACAGGTTTTCATGATTGCCTTGCCTACTCCGCCATGGCATAGTGACCGAGGTATCACAGTAACATGTATATGAACTCCGCATGGGGATAATCTTCATCCAGTCCCTGTTTCCACATACTGTTACCCACAACAATGCTTCCAACGCAACGTATTAGCTACACTGCCACAGATAAACTCCAAATGATCAGCTATGCAGCTGAATGTGGCAACAGAGCTGCAGCCTGAAGGTTCAGAGTGAACTAGGCCAACATTAGATCCTGGTGATGATCTCAGGAGAAGGTTGAAGCTATGTCGTATTCAAAATGTGCTGATCGGGGCAAGGGTGCAGCCTATCCCAAGCTTGAGAAGGAGGTACTTTTCATCACTGAAAGGTCCATGCAGGGTGTGGGGGTTTCCACCACAGAGATATGCATGCAAACACTTTCTGTCTACAAAACTCAATCTATGCCTGACTTTAAAAGCATCTCAGAAATGGTGCACACGCTTCATGGCCCGCAACCAACTGAGCATATGCCGGCAAACCACCATCGCCCAGAAGCTTCCTGATGATTATGAAGATCACCTGTTGAGGTACCAACAGTTCATCATCAAACGGAGAAAACAACATGACTACCCCCTGAGTCACACACGGAATGCTGACCAGACACCCATGACGTTTAACCATCCCTACAGCAACACAATGGCCCCCCACCAGGTCAGAGACCATCACCATGAAGACAACTGGTCACAAGAAGACATTTCACGGTAATTCTGGGGTGTATGGCTGACGGAAGTACACTCCAACCACACACCTTAAGAGGAAGATCATGCCAAAGGACCCCATTGGTGTCTACATCCGGGTCCATGACAAGGGGTGGAAGGATGAAGCCCTCATGCTATGCTGGGTGAACATCGTGTGGGGCTATGCTGTGCTGCAAGCTCCTATCACTGGATGCCTTCAGATGCCACTGCATGAAGTTTGTGAAGACAGCCCTGAAGAAGATTCACACACACCTCGCCATCATTCCTGGGGGTATGACATCCATGCTGCAGGTTGTAGACATAGCTTGCAACTGCCCAGTCAAGTGTGGGTTCCAGTAGAGGTGAAAACATGGATGATGGAGGGCGAGCACACTTTCACCACCCCCCCCCCCCGATGGTCACGTGCACCAACCCGACATGCCCAATGCCCACCATTGCCACCTGGATCAAAGATGTCTGGGAAGAAGTTGACCCAGAGACCACCAAGAAGGGCTTCCTCAGATGTTGCCTGTCCAATGCCATGGAGGAAGTAGAAGTATCAGAGGGTGACGACAACGATATCTACTATGACACAACTGCTACCATGACTGATGAATAGTTCTTGCAGTGGAGGGAAGAAGACAGTGGGGATGAGTTTGATGGTTTTAATCTAGATGTACATCATATCAATGTATGTCACTTATCCTGTATTATATTTATCAATTTCATCGAATTTCAATAAAATTGTGAAAAAAAAAAAAATTACTTGCGTTTTTGTTTTTGTAGTTAAATTTTACACAGAATTTCAGTATGAACTCCATGTTCTGTTTCTACACATTTCATTACCAATATCAATGATACATAACCCAGTGACATTCAATACTCATATCCCTCAAAACAAGACATGAACAACTATCTTTTGTTGATATTCAATCAAATTGCCATGTGGGATTTTCTAATGTATACGCATGCATTATTGCTCACCCATCTGTCAACGGCGATGCCCCCAGCTGTCTGGGGAAAAAAGTCTGCAACATCTGATATCTTGTATAATATGCACCAAATTTTTAAAAGGTAAATTTTCTTTAAAAAACTGCATATAATACATGGCACTTTACGGTAATTAGATTCAAGAAAAGCAGCCCAGAGTTACAGCATTTTCATGTAGCACATTTGAATAGATATTCGACAACTGAAAGTCAGTAAGAGCAGAAAATGAATAATCAAATTTATTAAACAAAAGTAGACAAAATTTTTTTTGCAAAAGCTTGAATTTTATATAAAAATAAATTAATATATACTTATGTGATTACTGGATAGTTTTGTGGCCTATTGTCTGTTTTTTTTTTTTTGTCCATCAACCTGAGTAACACAATTACCTAAGAGAAACTTAACTTTTGGATAATCTGGATAACATTTTCAAAATATCACACTCATATGCTATGGATTGTATAGAAAATGATAGTACTAGATGTCTTTTTTTTAAACCACAATTTTCTAGAAAAGCAAGCTGTGTAAACCATTGGTTATAAGTGGATCTCTCCAGGAAAGTTGTGATATATATGATTGTTCAGTTTCAATATAACAAATTTTAAAGAACTGCTTGTGAGTGATGTGGAATAACTAATCATTTTTGTCTTGTTAAATGTTTTTTGTTTATCTTCTGTTTAAGATTTTTAACTATTATGCTATCAATTATCTTAAATTGAAAAAAATATTTTGACAAGGTCTGTAATTTTGCTTTTTCAAGTAGAAATGTTACTTTATTTAAACTTTATACCAAAATAAGTTGTTATTTTTTTTAATAACAGAAAAAACCATGGAAATGGGAAAGGAAGATATGAACTAAAGCCAGAATGCTTCAGCTGGTATAACCCATATTTTTATCATTACAGTCGTTTGGAACAGTCAAAGGTAAAGCTGTTTGTTTCTTGTTTTCTGGTGAATAAGAACAATTATATTTATTTGGAAACTGAGAACAATGCTGCAAAATAACGGGCATTTTCTAATAGTGTAAAGATAAAAAGGCAATACCAAATGATTTTTTTTTTATTTGTAAGGAGAATAAACTTAACTTAAGTCTTTTAGTAAATATACTTTGAACATTTAAACTATAAATTTGTCATAGGAATAAGTAGGTGATTTCTGAGCAATTTGTTTTTGTAAATTTATGCTTTAAGTATTTTAAAATTGTGACTGCTATTAGCATAGTTTTTGATTGAATATATGAATTAGTACATTTTTGTTTTAAATTTTGTTTATCTTAATGCACATTCTTCATAAATTTGAATTTCACCTTTTCAATTATAGATGACTTGAAATATACATTTAACCTTGTGACATGAATTTTTAAAATTTATTTATTGAATGTTAAAATCTTAATTTTTAATTCAAATTTGAATAACAAAATAATGGAAATGTTTTATCAAGGTACCATGCCATTTTATTTGCATTTTTTCCTGTTTGTAATTGTGAAATGGATAAGGGACTAACTAGGTCATGTGCTTTTTTGGGGGGGGTCAAAAAGCAAATGCTGGGCAGGTACAGACATTTGACAGTTTTGCTGGTAAACAGATATTAGATAGTAGTTATACCTTGAATTATGTTATGTATGTTAAATCATCATTTGGGAAAATTGCACATTGTTTGATATTTTTTTATAGACTTTTGCTGAAAATGCTTAACTGATCAGTCTTAATACTACAGTAAAACATACAAGTGATAGTTAGCATAATGGTTAAGAATGTTTAGAGCAAAGCAGGTTGTTCCATTTTGTACTAATCACCAATGTGCAAGCAGAATTATCACAATGTGTTATGACATTTGACTTATTGGTGAAGAGTCCATCCTCCATAAGCATTCATCTAAGTTATGTAAACTGCAAGGAACAATTTCCAAGTGTTTTTTTTTTTTTTAAATAATTGCTATAATGATTAGACTTTGCAAATCAGTTATGAAAGCAAACAATGATTATTTCACATTGAGAGCGCTGTACATACATTGAATGTGTTTGTGTTTTGTTTTTATGTGCTATTTATGTTTGAAATTATTGGTTTAAATAACAGTGTAATATGTAATTTCTTTTTTCCAAAATCTGTTCTCCCAGACTTTTGACCAGTGTATAGATATGTAAAGGTGGCTTGATTGGGAATGTCATGTTTGGTAAAAATGTTCAAATAATTCTAATAAAATAAATATATTGCACATTCATCCAATCCAGGCTGCAATATAGAGTAGTTGGAAATGTGATGTTCCATTTAAAGACCTTTATCACTGATTCAGTTAGAACATTAAAATCTGTTGAGCATTAATGAGAATTTATATTTTCAGTCTGAAGAAGCCCAGCTAAAGAGAAAAAAACAAGCAAGTGAAGATCAAGGTTTGTCTTTTTTGTTTTCTGTTATTGAATAAAGTGGATTTTAAAGACAATAGTAATAAGCATTTTCTTATCCACGTTTGTTTTTTAATTTTTTTTACTTTCTACTCATATTTTTGGTGAATGCAGAAACGTGATCACTAGGATTGTTCAAATGAAACCTGGCTGAATACCATTATGGCGATGCTATTTCAACAGTTTTATAATGAAAATGAATTATTAGCTGTGTAATTGTATACTTAATAAAATTGTTTTACAATTTTTGCACTATATTTTTAGTTTAAATAGTAATTAAACAAAGTGCATACATCAAAATCCAAAACCAAATAAAATGAGAAAAATACAATGATAAGAGACAGAAACCATTAAAAGTGTGTACAAAATGATTATGCAAAAGAATTATTATTTGGATGGATGGATTGTGTTATGTAGAAATCTTGTACATTATTAGTAAAGAATCTATTGAAGGTCAATGAGTAATGACTAGGTGTTTATTTGCTGTAGCCTATTATTTGAAAATTCCAAAAATTTTTAGAAATTAGTCTTTGTTTAGCTGTTCTGTGATGTAAAAAATTATATTATATTATTAAAATTCTATTCTATTGCTGACACATTTATTTACAGTTTGTGCAGCAATTTAATTACTTAAAAGATTACTTTAATACTTGGATTTTTAGCTTTTCCACCACCTGTACCACCTGGATTTACAGTGGAGTTCATGAATGTTGTTAACATTCTTTGTTGTGATGTGATGATTTATATCATGGAGTTGGTGTTAAGCCGTACAGCAGCTCACCGATCCAGATCATGGTCAGAGGCTCAGTTTGAAAGGGTGAGTTGAATTGATAGCAGTCATAGTGTATTTGATAAAAGGTTGGTTTTTGTTAGAATTAAAGTATGAATGAACTTTATACCTCGCCAGAATTTTCAGATTCCCATGAATGGAATAAATAAAATAATTTTATTTAATTAATCAAATTACTTTATATTATTATATAGCATAGTGTATCAAAAGTTTAAAAACTAAATATAGTGTTGTTTGAAACCTTGTTAGGTATTAAGTCTATTTTCCTTAATTTTTTTCTGTCTCCATTAATGATTGTATCTGACCAAAATTTAATGGATGTGGAAGAACCTGAATTAGATCATTTTACATAATCTTGCTTTGTGCTGCAAAAGGTGGCTCAAAGAATTTCACTTCACATCGTTTTCCACAATAAGCTAACATTTTAACAACAGGTTGCCAAATTATTTTCAGGGCATTGTAGATATACAATTTATTTGAGCATGCATTAAAAAATTTTTTTTCCTATGGTTAAAAAGAAAAATGTTGAAATGGACCCGTTTGACTTTGTTTAAAGAGCTGTACCATTCTACTTACTTTTTTCTTTTCTTTTTCCTTTTTTTTTAGATTTTGCATCTTATTGGATTAGCGCTTCATGAGCAAAAGGCTGCAATTGAAAAGGGAACCCAGTTTGATTTCATCACCAAAGCATCCAGGAGTAGAGTACCTTTTTTATTTTTTATATAAAACAAATTTTATTTAGTGAAAGAATACATAATTCTGTGATAATTTTGTAGATGGACTACATTGTCAGACATATTGGGGTTTTACTTGTTGACACTTGTATTTATTCTAGGCAGCTACAAAACAGTAGCTTACTACATTTTCATTCTTCTGTCTTCGCAAAATCTTATGTCGATCATCCTAATAATCTGTGTTGAGATAAATTCAGATTTTTTTTATTAAAAGGCTTAATGAAGAAGCTTTTCTGAACATTGGAATCTCTTTACATTTCCTTACATGAAATGTATAATATGGGCATATTCATGGAATACTCAATTCTGAATGAGCCAGATTATTGGAATTTTTCTTGGAGAAAATAAATTCGGGAAAATTCAGTGACTTGTGTTGAAAGGGTTAAATATATTGTATTGCTTGGTGAGTTATTTGTATTTTAAAGGATTATGGTGTAGGGTAGAAGATTAAGAAATTTTTTTTCTGAAGTCTAAAAGTCTTCATCTGCTTATTATAAATAGTTTGTTTATTTAGTTTATTAATTATTTTTTAAACAAAACAAAACAATCAAAATCAGATGGTGATGGATCTCATAGCAGTATTATACAACTGTTGGAAAGACTGGTTGGAAGTGAAAACTTTACACATGAATCCCAACGGGATTTATTGAATTGGATACTAAAGGTTAGTAATTAAAAAATATTTTCAGGTTATATTTCTTTTGAAGAAAAAAATTAAATGCATGGGAAAATTAATGATGATGTACTTCTCAACTGCATGATTTGAGTAGACAAAATAATCAATAGAATGAAAAAACTTGAAATTTTGATATTTTCAAAAAATTTAAAAAAATATATTTAGAATCATTGTATAAGCCTATTCAGCTACATGTGATTATCATTTAGATAGAATTATGGTATTGCTTGAGTAGACTATAGATATTTTGATTACCATGACATTATGGGTTTAAGAGACTCACTTTATGGTAGTAATTAATTCTATGTAGTGTTTTTGTAATTGAACAATACTACTAGCATGTATATGGTTTGGTTTGTTTTTTTTTTGTAATCTTACTCGAGACTAATTTGTTATTGATATGGCTTCTCTGGTTGGAAAATACTGATTTCTTGACTAAGTTTAATTCACAGTATCTTTTTGTCTCATTTCCTCATAGAATATTTTAAACATGCCATATGTTTTTAAGTAAAGATTTAAAGGAATAAATACTGGTCATCA
The DNA here is from genome assembly GCA_018389105.1 of Nautilus pompilius. Taxonomy (NCBI): domain Eukaryota; kingdom Metazoa; phylum Mollusca; class Cephalopoda; order Nautilida; family Nautilidae; genus Nautilus; species Nautilus pompilius. The sequence continues at coordinate 849,721 of JACATO010000667.1, forward strand.
AATCACCACTATTGAAATACAGTTCTGGTGCAAGCGTGTTGTTCTGCTGGTGTTAGGCCACAAATAAGATCCCATTCAATAACTTTTACCAGATAACTGAGAAGTAAATCTCTCTTTGCAGTTTACATCAGTTTAGAGAATCCTTGTATTTGGCTTCATCTTCACATCTCAGTATTTTCATTTTTTAAAATTTTTTTATTTTAACAGTTGTTGTTGGCAAAGTATTCCTAGGTATAGCATACATATTATTTACTATATTTTTCAGAGAATAAGTTGATGTGGAGTATAGGTTGAATTGGCTAATTTCCCATTTTTCTATCCTTCCTTCATAGATGAGTCGATTTGCAGTATAAGACTAGGCTAGATCAACTACAATGCAATGTAAATGAGCTGTTTGTGCATATCATCGAATTACTTTGTGGTAGAATCTTCTACATAAATGGGGTGTCAAAATAGGTTTTCAACATGTTTGTGATCATGGAGAGATATTTGAAACAAACTGCAAATATTATTATTGGTTCAGTATCAAAAGTCTTGTCTGTTCTTAGTTGCTGCATGACAACAGTGATCATTAGGTAATTCTTTGTCATTTGAGCTATGTTGAATCAATCACCTACCATAAAAGCCAAATGTGTCAGTTTTATCTTTCTTTGAGACTGTTATTTGGTTTTGAAATATTTTAGGATGAGGTAGAGGATTTATTACATATATTTAGGATAAATAGAATGTGTTGGTGAGCACATTAACAGTTAAATGCTTAGTATTGCTTACCCAATTGGCAAATGTTCTGGGCAATGATTTCTGTAGTCTGTTTAAAATGAACAATTTTAGAAAATAACAACAATTTTCATTTTGTATTTTTTCTTTAAAGCAATTTCAATTAATGTATCCACAGATAAGGCAATTCAGAGTATAAATTGAAGCCCAGATTTTTGGGAAAGAAGTATTAATTTATGTGTCAAAAATACAGTACTATTTTAATAATTTTTTTAAAGACATTTTCTGAAATAAAGATGATGAAAAATGAACCAGTTTCAATGGAAAGAATAGAGACATTGTCAACATCATTGGATGCAAAGTGGGAACAAGTAAAGAGGAAAAAGGCAGAGTTGGCTGCTAAACGTAGGGCACGGATTATGGCTCAGATGTCTGCCATGCAGCGAAACTTCATCAAAGACAACCCTTGTTTATTTGAGGCTGCTGGTTCTGAAATGACACCTGCTGGTTCAGACATGGATATTAGGTTGGTCTAGTTGATTCTATATAAAGTGAAAACTAGCAGCAATCCTATGTTTCCAAGAAAAATTAAAGTCAATATTAATAAAATGCTGATACTTTTTTGAAATTCTGCATCTTTTGAAGATGAGTACATACCTACACATTAATGACATTTGGAAAGGTTGTGCTTGCTTGCTATTTCTAATCTTAAACTGCTGTATGTAAAAAAATAGATATATAGATAGAGCATTTAACTGATTTTTTTTCTGATTGTGTGTATATATGAATATATTATATATCTAATATTTATCATAAAAATGACAAATAATATATCTCATTGTTACATTCCATATCTTCTGAAGTAGTACAGGGTTGGTTTGGGTATTTTCCATCACTTTATTATAGTAACAGAACTAATACACTCATGATGTTTTAGCAGTCGTCGTCATGAGGGCTTATTCTTGTTTCTGAATGCAGTGATGTTAATTTGCAATAGCCTTTTCACAGTAGACTTTTTTATTTTTTAAAACTGTACAAAAGGTGTGAACTTTAAGTTTTTGATGTAGTTACTAACTAAACTTATCTTCTGAGTAGTTTGAAAGAAATATCTAACATTTTGTTGTCTACTAAGGAAAATGCAGTAATTCTGAAGAGTTGTTTAGAGGATGAAAAAATATTTGCCGTAAAATTAATTACAAAAATAATTTATTGTTAACAATACAATAATTGAGATATCTTTGACTTACTATAAAGGTAGACAGTGACACTATAAAAGAATGAAGTGAAATGTGCATTTGAATTGAATATTTTAATTCATTTCACCTTACAAAAAAAAAGAATAGATCTACAATAGAATTTCTTCTACCTAAGTCTCTTATTCTAAATGTTCAGTTAAATTAAAATAAATTGTTTTCTATCTGGAAACTCTATACAAATCAGTACATTTTGAGTTTAATTTGCTGCTTCAATTATTTATTGTAAAAGTCCATTTAGCACTAAGTAATTTAAGCAGGTGGTTGAATATCTGTTTGTGTTGTTCATGAGGATTGAGTATGTTTGCTTTTCTGACTAGAAAAGTGACCAGGATACACTTGGGAGTTGAACACTTTAGTCAGGTGATATACAGTCTCAAGGTATCCTTGGAAATCTCCTCAGTTTACCTTGTTAAATCTTTGTGATCAGTATAAGCTAAACAAAAAAATTCTTTCTTTCTCATGTTTCAAAGTTACCAGAATCATCATGAAATATCACTTGAAATTTTTCCAGAAGCAAAATTTATAAAAAGTTAATAAATGAGTAATTGTATAATGTAGAATGATTTTTCTGTTGCTTTTCATTTCCAATTTCAGACAGCTCAAGTGAATCATGTTCCCCTGGAATTCAAAGTGAAGATATTTCACTGTTTGCCATTTGTTATATGCTTGTTTGTTAGCAATGAGCTGTTATAAAAGCAGCAGCAACAAAATAAAATAAAATTATAGTGGAGTTTAGTCAGTAATAAACTTAATACATTTATTTATTGTTAATTTGAATGTAATTCATTTATGTAGCTGGTATATTTGTTTCAGTGAGTCCTCAGATCATGTTTTTCCTGTGGCATTGGGTGGCAAGCAAAATACTGCTTCATTTTGTTCTGTCACCAAGGCAACTTGTATCCTCTGTCAAGAAGATCAAGAAATTTCATATAATGGAAAAGCCATGGTTCTTTCTGCTTTTGTACAAAGGTAAGGTATTTAAAAATAGTTTTATGCTTTTATGTGTGTTTCTCAGTTAGCATGGAACTACATTTAAAAATTTTAATTTTGCATTGTACCTGTCACATTCTAAAGAAGTAATAATATAAATATGGATGAAGGTTCATTTGAATTAATTAAAATGAATTTTACTGGGTAGTACAAAGCAAGTGCACTACTTTAATCTGAATATTGATTTATGATTGCTTAATACACTTATGTAGGCAAATTATATTCTTTTTTTGCATGCGTATACTGTATGAAGTGAAGTTAGTGAGTGGCTGTTGTATAAATCTAAAAAAAAAACAGACTTAAGATATTTCCTCTTGTTATTTTGATTGATTTATGCATTTCAAGTAACTATTTTTTGATGCTTTCTACTCTTTATTTTTAATATTTTTGTTTATTAAGTTTAAAAGAATGTTATTATTAGTTATTTTAATTAAAATTTTTAAATCAAAAGGTATTTGGCTTGTTTAAGCACATCTTTAAATGCTATTGTGATGTGTTGACATATTACAGTATGATATTCGCATCTTATTATTAGATTATATTGTGTTGTAATTTATTTGCATAGATTAGATACAGCATAATCAATCTATAATAAAAGGTTACACAGAAAACTGCTTGAAAATGTTACTAGTGTACTTAGGTGTGTAAATATTAAATGCTTGATTTTAATTATAATTCGAAGAATATGATAGTTTAATTTTATAGTTTTGTAATTTATCTTAAGTCTAGAAAATGTTTGTATTTCTTAGGTCGACTGTGCTGTCCCAGTCACGTGGAAAAGAAATAACGAACAAGGAAGAACATGATCCTCTGCTGACATCTTCAGATTTGTTTTGTGGAACTTACACCAGTTCATGTGGTCATGTCATGCATGCTGACTGCTGGCAAAGGTTAGTAGCTCTATAAAAATGTAAAAGAATAATACAGCACTCAAATTTAAATTGTAATAAACATTAGCATCATTCATAATGCTAAAAACTTTATTTATAAGCTCTCTGAAATTAATAGTCAATGTGCCATTCTTTATTGGGTATTACTTCAACTCAACACTTTGGAATGGTCTAGATAATTTGTCTGATGTAATTGAATTAATGTTTTGCTTCTTTTCTACCAGTGATGTATACCCTGTTGCTTCATTGATAACTGCCACATCTTAGGTTTCAGACTGCTTTCAAATATTTCAATAGGATTTTGGTTAGGGCTCATGGTGTACTTTGCAGTTAGGGCACCTCAAGTAGCTTCACAAATTTGAAGTATGTTTTGGTGATTTCTAGCCCTTTTCAATCATTCTAAGTTAACAGGTGATAGACTACCATGGCATTCTTGTTCACCATGCTTTCTTGCCATTATTTCATTTGTCTAGATTTCTAAACCTATCATAATGTATGCATTCCCAGACATTGATCTTTTTCCCTCTTTTGATAGTAGGAACATTACAATTTCTATTTAGTTTCTTTTTGCCCTTTTTTTGCACAAAAATTCACCTTGTTAATAATGGATATTGATGAAGAGAACAGTTTTTCAACAGTCCAGTTTCTGCACTTCCTGCTCCATTTTAGACTTGCTGCTACATGTGGTTTTAGAAAAGGGTTTCAGACAGCATAACTGCTATGCAAACCCGCTTCTGTAATTCAGCTGGTTTGGGGGATCTTGTAATGGCTGACAATGATTACCCAGACTGGAAACTCTGATGTTGTGGTGTTCAAGGGCAGTGTTAGTTCCTTTTTGATCTTATCCACTTTGATTGGCACTTCTTGGTTATGTGGGATACAGATCTCTGACTCCCTTAATGTTGTCCTGCCTTTGCTTTCTCCATATTTCATTCCTTCCATATCCTTCCTTGAGCCAGTGTATGATCCTCAGCCTATTCTCAATGAAAATCATTTTTTCATTTCTGGTCAAGATATCTCTCCAGTTGCTTTTTATAGTATAATACTTTACATATAATGTGAGTAAACAAACAAAAATGAAATTTTCCTAATTTGCATATTCTCTAACAATTTAAGCCAGTGATTTTCAACCATTTTCATCTCACGGCACAGTGAGCCAGTCACTAAAATGGTCAAGGCACACCATCAGTATTTAAGGATAGATTTGATCATCTAAAAGAAAATGAATAATAATAATGTGTTCATAAGTTAAACTAATACTTTATTAATTTTATTGCCAAAAGTATATTGTTGATCATGGTTTTCAAAAGATTTTGAAAGTTTTGTGCATTTGTTATTACTACACATTGAAACAAGATGTCATTGAAAAAGATGCCTTTCATTAAAAAATAATATGAAATTTTCAGATATAGATTGTATTCAAATACAAACATGAGTAAAAATAAAAAACCTTTGCTTCTATAAAAATATCAGTGGGAAACCTGTGCTTGGTGTTGTCTCATGATGTTCCTTGTCTGAGGTCGAATGGTTGACAGGCATACCCACAAGTCTTCCTCCAGTGTTTGAAGCCACGACCTGTTCTTGCTTTTCATTGTGTTCATAGCAGAGAAGCCAGCCTCACACAGATATGATGTTGAGAAAGGAAAAAGTGCTTCATTTGCCCCCTTTGTAATGATGGGGTATTCCTCTCGAAGGGAACAACCAGAATGAAGTCAAATCTGTTGATAGGTGCTTCATTTTCAGTCCTCTGTCATTTCTGATTTCTGTCAGCTCATCCTCTTCAGCAACAGTTAATTCTGCTGACTCGCAAACACTTACCACAAATGGATCTCTCACCCAGTCCAAGGAAGATACATCAAATAATGGGAAATGCTTTTCAATGTTTTTACTCAGTAGCAACAAACTTTGTAGAATTAAACTGACAAGATTTTTGTCCAGTCTGCAATTTTTTGTCAGTTCAAACATTTCAACTTAGTTCTATTTTTTTTATTCTGGCTCCCCACAATGTTAGTTTTTCCTTAAAAGAGCTAACTTTGTCAGTACAAGTCAGAATATTTTCATTCTTTCCCTGCATACTCTTATTAAGAGTGTTCAAGGCTTGGAATATATCAGCCAGGAATGCAACTTCATTGCACCAGGTTTCATTACTAAGCAGGTCATCCAACTCAGACTTTTCTGATGTCAAAAATATAAGCTGCTCCTTTAGTTCATAAAACCTTGAAAGCCCCACCCTCGAAATAACCATCTCACTTCTGTGTGCAGTAGAAGTTTTGTGAGCAGATTCCATGGCAGAACACAATGTTGAAACCAATCTTGATTTTAATGGCTTACTTTTGATATAGTTAACTATTTTGATCGTTTCATCTGATACTTTCTGGAGCTCAGGTATTACTGGTTTTGAAATGAGGGCATCTCTGTGCAGGAAACTGTGTGAAAACAATGCCAGGGTTCTTCTGTTTGGCCAGTGTGATGAATCCTTTTAGGCTTCTCGACACAGAGAGAGCACCATCCGTGCTGATGCTTATGCATGATTTCCACGACAAATCGTAAAAACTGAAATAGCTGTTGACAACCTCAAAAATGTCTTGGCCTTTTGCTGTTTCTGTAAGTGGTTTTCAAAATAAAAATCGTTCAGTTGTGTCTTCATTACAAACAAACCTGATGAATGTTAGGAGTTGAGCTTTTCCAGTGATGTCAGTTGACTTGTCCAACTGGATGGCAAAACTTTTGGCTTCTTTAATGCTAGCTATCACTTGTGACTCAACGTCTTGAGACATATCAGATATACGACAACTAATGGTGTTATCTGACATGGGGATTTTAAAAATCTCTTTTTCATATTTTTTGCCAAACATAATATTTACAATTTTACAGCAAGCTGGTAATATTACTGACTCTGCAATTGTATGTGATTTCATCTTTTTTGCAATGATTTTTGCAACAGCATAACTTGCTTCTTGAACTTTGTCAGAAATAGTTGTGATTTTGATCAATTGTTGAGACTGGCGTGTTTGATCAGCTATAAGCCTTTTAAAATATTCAATTGGTTTCTCGCATAAATGTGAGTGCTTTGTGTGAAGGTGTCTTTTCAGCTTGCTTGGAACCATAGCTTGGTTTGCCAGCTTCTCGCCACAAACAACACATTTAGGATGTGGTTCTTCTCCAGATGAAATGAATCCGAAGGACAAGTAATCTTATTTATACTGACGCACAACTGATTTAGAAGTAACACTGCCAGTCCTGTGTGTCTTACTACCAGAACTAATGCAGGCCACACTTGGTTCATTGTCATCATTTTCTAACTTGTGTTTCTTAATAATAAATCTATCCATGTCTAATAAGCCCTGGAAAAAGAAATGACTATGAATATTTGTTAAGAAATAACAAAATAAATAAAAATTGCATTAACAGGAGAAACAAATATTACGAATAAACCAAAAATAAATATATACTACACGAGAAACATTACAAATACTGGAAATCACCTGGCAACAGTTCAAACACTCTCTCTCTCTCTCTGTCTGTGTGTGTGTGTGTGTGTGTGTGATGGAGATTTGGGAGGCTAAAACTCACCAGATCCAAACAGCTGATTGAAAGTGACACTTTGTGGCTTCACAACTAAGATAATGTCAACTGAGGGGAGACACCCCCATGTAGTATTCCTAGTGGGAAAAACGTAGCCACATAATTATAAAAAGTATCCTAAATTTATTCATCTTTTACCCTTCATAAAATACTGTATGTTACACGGGCAACTGTGGTTATAATAATAATTAAGAAAAGGCTAGGCAGTCGTGTGATAATTCTCATATTCTCACGAATCTTATGGCTGGCAGTGGAGATCCGCGGTTCTACACTACGGAATTCAGGAGAGAATTTAAAACTGCCATTTGGGCCTTTAATGAACAACACATTTATTCATTTACTGCATCATTGAAAAAAAGGAGTTTAATGCTCTCCATAAAAGTACCAGTAATGTCGAAACACATTAAATGTTATTTTTGCATCCATACTGGGAACACTCCCACGGCCCTTGTTTGAGGGTGGATCAACCCTCCTCAAAACTCCTGCTACACACCTATGGATGCTTTGTGGCACATTAGTGTCCCATGGCACACTGGTTGAAAATCGTTGATTTAAGCAAAGAACCATTTCATTTTTTTTGCTGCCGTATATACTGGCATATATGACAAACTTTGAAGCTTAAAAAAATCCCCAAAAAACTAGGGGTCATCTTAAACGTCAAGTATAAAATCTGAACCTTGAATCCTATGATGTACAGTAGGTTGTCACAATGGGTGATGGAGAGCATTGGAAACACCCGCCTAACTCATACCACAAATATTTTTTATTGAAACTCAATGTTTGGCAAGCTGGATTAACAGAAAGATTATATTAAAATAATAAAAATGCAGTATAATGATCATGTCAGATGCATGTTGTGGCAGGTAATTGACAATATCTTGCCGTGAAAAGAAGTGAATTGGCTTTGTTCTAAATAATCAAGGTTGTATTGCTTAGTGTGCTTGTGGTTGGTGGACTATTGGGACAGTAACCTCTTTCTGTAAGTGCCTGATTTGTGGTTGTCTTATACGGTGAGTATAGCCAAAAACCAGTTTTAAATTGAAATTTTGGGGGTGATCTTATATGCCCAGTCACCTTGTATGCCAGTATGTATAGTATTTCAGTTTGAAATAATCAGGGTTAAGTCAATTTTGTAGTTTTAATTCACAGTTTGTTATGCAGGCAAATGTCAGTTAGCTGGAATATTGACTTAGCTAGACTAATTCTAGAAAGTTTAATTAATAATTGAGAGCAAAAATCTTACCCATAGACAGAAATCAATTAAAATTCATCATATGCAATCTCACAATGCTCCAGTGCCCCAATTCAAACAAATATTCTTGGTTAACATTACTGACATTTGTCTGGCATAGTTAGGACTTGTTCAGTGCCTTCCCTTCTTGTGCTTTGTTTTCTGGAATTGTACTTGCCACAATGTCAAAAGCTGTGGCCAAGTGTAGTGGTGATGGTTCTAACTATGGTGTTGAGAAAACATCAATAACTATTGCCACTAAACTGGAAATCTTGAAAGAGTTTGTGTGTGTGAAATAAATATTATAAACATGGAAGGTCAGTGGTGTATAATATAAAATCTACTGAAAATGGTATTTTAATCTTATCAAAAAACAGGGTTTGATGTAGAGATGGCTACTTTTAAGTAGCATCAGCAGCAATATGCTGCATGTGTGTTTGTCTGCAATGTTGAACTTTAGCATGCTGCAAAGCATTCTGCTGAGATCTTTGAGATTGAGAAATACAGTGCTTCAGGAGTTGGCACAGCCTCAATAATTGTAAGGTTACTGATGAACTAATGTAACTGCAGTTTGACTCTTAAAAAAAAAATAAAAAACCCTAACCTAAAGATGATCATAATGGATAAAAACCTTATGGAAGATGTTTGCCAACACTCAGGCCAACCAAATACATACACTGATGCTGGGACCAATAAGGAAGCAATATGTGTCAATGCTGATGAAATCCACTGCACTCCTGCAGTTGTGATTGGTAAATTGCTATGTTCAAGAGTGTTAAAGGATTGCACAAGTGTCTTGCCAGTCACCTACTACACAGATCAGCATGGATTACAAGTGACATATTCCAACAATGGTTCCATGACCAAGGCAGTGTTGCTGCTGAAAAATGATCCTGGTTGGCAAGAATATGATCAACCCCAAGCCAGGGTAAGAGGATGGAAACGGAAGAGACTAAATTCAAGTTGAAAAGCTACTGATTAATAGGTGGTCTTTATGGACTAAAAAATAGCCAGGAAAAATCATAAAGATTTTTTTAAAATTTGTCTTGTCAGGAAGGGTGCATCAGCAGTTAGCTAGCAGGGCCTCCTTTCATATTATTTAGCTAAATGTGGTTTATCTGTATGCTATCATTCAAAGCAGTCAAATAATTGTGCCAAACACGTTTTTTTTTTTTTTTTTTTACATTAGCTCAAATGCATACATGAACATGGTAATGAAACGTATTTGAGTTTATACTACTTGTGCCAAATAAATTTATTGCATGCTAAGGTGTTAAATAGAGAGTCAGAAAACTTGCACTTTAGAAATTAATTTTCTTTTTAAACAGATAAGCAAAAAATAATGAATAATGCTATATTACTGTAATCTTTTTACTTCAAAATTGCTTAAAAATTAGATATGTTGGTTCTGACATGACACTGCCGCTGTAGTATTTACTTTTGTTAGCTTGTTTAATTGCTATCAAATATTTTCAGGTATTTTGATGCAATTGTTGCCAAGGAAAGACGACGACCTTTCCGTTTCAGACAAGCTAGTAGCTACAACATAGATAAGCTGGAATTTCTCTGCCCACTATGTGAAGCAATTAGTAACACTGTAATTCCATTGGTACCACCACTTTATACATTGATGACAGAAAGGTAAGATATTCTTTCTTGTTATTAATGTTAGAAGTTAAATGGGCAAAACATTTTATTTCCAACTACAACAGTACAATTGATAGAAAATAGATGCATGTGTCTACATGTCATTCTACTGCTGCTGTTAGACAACCTTGTTGAACTTTATATAACAGTTCCTTAGCTTTAAGTTTCTCATTGGTTTTTCATTCTTTGGCGAACTATTGGTTTTTAATCTCAATGTTTAGTTCCTCAGAATTATGACATTTTTATCTTTAGTTGCCATTCTTTTATATTTCTATACAATCCTTGAGTTGCTTTTCTCTAAACCTTGTGTTTTGCCATCATTTACACCATGAAGTCTACACAAAGCAATGATAGATGTTTTAGAGTTGATGTTTCCAAAAGGTCTCTGCTAGAGACCAGGATAGAAGATTTTAAATCAGAAGAATTTATCATCAGGTACTCGTTATAGAGATTTCTCGTGTTTTATTATCTTACCTTCCAAAATTCTTTGTATAGCATTATTTTTACTTAGTTTCATTGATCACTGGGACATTTCATAACTTGAAATGTTCTCTCTCTCTCCTCTCTTGTGTAATTATTTTCACCAATGGTTTGTTTTATTACAGACTTTTGATATTTTGTCCATATCGGTAAGTTATAGTTTTGCTGAAACCTTGCTAGGGCTGGCTTTCTCACTTTTTCAGGGTTTTACACTGGGGAATTATTACAATATTCTTCAACCATCTATTTCCTTGTGTGGCTGATGGTGATCATTTTATTGAACAATTTTGTTTGGGATGCTTTCAACTAAGAATCCTTCTGATAGAAAATTTTGCATATTTTGATAATTAAATTTTATATAAACTTTAAGGAAGAAAAAGCACCAGTGGCTACTCATTCATCTGGTTTCCCTGAGGAAATATACATTACCTTGCACTGTTTTCTCCCAAATTAGCCCATAATCACCAAAGCCAAGTCACTTAACTAAAAGACATTGGGCCAATGACTTTGATACAGTATGTTGTTTTGTTTTTTTAATTATATTTTACTGGTGTGCAATGTCTTGTGAATGACTTTAATCTGAACTTGTATATTTTCTCTTCATGTTTATTTGTTATTACTTTCATTACTGCCTACTATCCAATCTTCCATAGTATAGTCTCCACTGTTGGACTTATTTGGCTTGTCTTGACTGCTATCCATGTTCTTTATTTTATTCTAATTAATTTTTAAAAAAATGTATTTATTAATAGCTGTTCTAAACCTTTAGGAGAAATGAATAAGGTCAGAGTTCTCAAAATGTGCCATGTTTTTGGACAGATATTTTTCTTTCATTTACCATTTTGTGGTTGTTAATAACAGTAGGATCTGACTAAAATTTTTTTAGGCAACAGTAGTTTTTTAAATAGTCTCCTTTTACCAAAATAACATTTTATGTTTTGTATGCATATCAGTATACCAAATTTGTGGTTACTTAATGGTTTACTGAAGATTATTTTTGTATGAGGCTAATACTAGTAAATATATGGGCTGCTGTTATATAAAATACTGATTACATATTAAATGAAATAAAATATGTAAAGTGAAATGAGTTGATCATGTACATTGTGCAGATTTCATGTTTATTTCACTATATACAACTTTATTCCATTTTATTCTGTACACACAGAGACATTACTTGAATCTTCTCTTTAATGGAAGTCTTTGCATCATATAAGTATACTTAATTTTAACAGTCCCCTATTTTTCAGTTGGCCTCTTTATGAATTCCTTTGCCACAATAATTTGGGTACTTTATTAGATGAACAAACTATTTATATCAGTTATTTATCTCGGGTCATTCTTTTTCTTTTAACTTGAAATTGTCTGTTTTATTTGTTTCAAACCAAAACTTTATAGTTCATATAAAATAATACAGAGATTTTGATATGAATTTGTAAAAAAAACTACTTGTCACTGTCATATTATTTAGGAACATTTCATGTGTTTGCAAATAATTCTTCTAAAAATGCTTTTATATATTGAACATACCTGAGATTTATACTGATTAACATGTTGCTTTCACTGGTAAAGTAAGTAATTAATTCTACTTAACTTCTTTGATAGGATCTTTCAAGCATGTATAAACCTGATTAGGCAGACTTGATTTTTTGTTTGAGCTACCCAATGAAAATACTAATGGTTCTATCTTTCTGCATTTTGTTTATATTACAATATATATGATATATTGTATTACATTTTCAAAGCTTTTATTTCAATAAACAATATTTTAATTTTTAGTGACCAGAGAGAAGTTCAACTGAGTTTTAATGATTGGTTAGATGGTATTCAAAAAACAGTACAAGGCAGTGTGAAAGAAGCAGAAGATAAAGAATCTGAAGGTTAGGAAAGAAAAAGTTGATTTAATTAGATTGTCAGTGATATGAAGAAAATTTGACACTGTTCAACTGTACTAGAAATTTTTAAGGAATATTTATTATAATGTAACAAAAAACACCATAAATCTTCAGATACCTGCTCCTTATGTCCATCTATGAACATAGGAATTCAACACTTGCAATGAGATTTTAAAGGCAATATTGTTATAGAACCTTTGATTGGTTTGTTTGATAACCTTATACCTTTGCTGATGACTTTTTAAGCTATGTTTGAGATTGGATATACAATATATCTGATAAGTGAAGGTAATGATTGGTTGATGTATATGAACACATCATCAGTGTTTTTTTGTTGTATTTTTATACTAAGGATAGTTAATACTAGTAAAAATAATTTATTTTTTATAAATTATAAAACTATTTTACTATGATACATAAATGAGATAGAAGAATTTAATCAGTCAGTAATTGATTTACTATGTCAAAATATAATTTCTGATTTATCATCTAAAGTTCCAAAACCAAGTTTATTGTTCAAATATTTGAAGGCAGTATGGTATTTAATCCACTGTACTTGACCATTATAATATTAGTCTTTTTTTCTGTTCATTATAAAATCCGATTTGGCAATACTGAACTGCACTTTTTTGTGGGTAAGTATCTATGTATATGACATGTTGAAACCAAACAGATTGCTCAAACAAAATAGTATTCAAAAATAAAAGTTTCAGATAATTCTTGTCACATTATAGAGTTTTTATGGTTTTTAACAATATATGGGTAGAGTTCTTGTTTAAACTTGCCAACAAGTTTAATTAATTTGGTAGACTTTGTCTTGAATCTATATCAAAACGATATATAGTCAATGGTCTTTCCTACACATTGCTCATTTGTTTTAAGGAAATATCTTTTTATTGCTACAGAGGAAAGTCTACTGTTTCAGCCATGTCCTATTTCGACAATTACAAAGATGATGGCAGAGAGTGTAGCCAAGAATTTTCAGCTATTGTGGGAGTATGTCTATGATGATGCCAGGTAATTGATGCCCATCCAAGTACATTTGGGCATAAGTTACAACAAATAGAACATGCTTAAAAAATGCAGCTGGTATTTATCTGTGTAGTTAGCAATTTGCAAAAAGCAAAGTAAACATTTTGGATTGAGCAGGGTAGACAGAAAAATGTTGATATTATGAAGTTTCTGAAATAGCAGTTTAAAAGATACATTTTGGATAAAAGGATGTATGTAATAGTTTCCTACTGTTTAAATAAGAATAGTATTCTATTCAGATTTTTTTCTTTGAGAAAATAGTAAATTGCTTTATTTTACTTCATTCTGTGATGAAAAGCAAAATAACCTGTTTTAATACTGTGTGCCATTTTAAATATGAAAATATTACTTTTAATTCAGTTGCATTTTGAATAATATATTCAAATAATTACATTATTGTTGAAAGAAAAAATTGCCTCTTATTTGTTAAATAGCCAGAAAATGAATGACTGATATAGAAAGTTTATTGAAGAATGAAGATAAAAAATGCAATAACTTTTGCAGTTATATTTTCTTTTTAGTGGCCATTTCTCAGAAGGTGTGAGGGAGATGTTGAAAAAGTTTGCCACAGATATATACACAGTAAGTGCACCTGTGTCACTTCCTTTGTTGTTAAAATAAAATCTATCATATGGTTAGAAAAAACAAACAACATGGTTATATTAAAGGTTTCTGAGTTGTCCTGCATCTCTGTCATATTAAAGGTGTGGACATGTTACTTTTGTAGTTTGGACTGGATGTTGAACCAGATGGTGAGAACCCCAGAGTACCCATCATGGCCTGGAATACTTGTGCCTACACCATTCAAGTCACAGGTAAATGCTGAAAAATCTTTGATTATTTTTCATAAGCATTGAATTGTTTGCATATCTTAATTTGATTGGATCAGTGTCTAATTATTGTTCACATAAGTTCTCTCTTTAGTAAACCTTTTCTACTACTGTTTTCATAGACTACTTTTAAGCTCATGATGGCAATCTGGAAAGATGGCCTTAAATTTGCAATGAATTTTCTAAATCAGTATCATCTTATCAAAACCAGAGAAAAGTAATTATTCTTGGTCATTGTATAACACCAACATATTATTGCATATTGCAACATTCACTTATGAGCAATTTTGCATTGGACTTTAAAAAAGGAGATGATGCTAAATATTGCTTTATAGTTACTAGTATCAATGCAACTGATATTTTTCATAATTATTAATAAAAAGTAGTAACCTTCCATCCCTGAATAAAGTTGTTGTTTCCAGTTGGTATTTGAAGAAAACATTTTGCAGCAGATTAGTGATCATCTTTGTTTATTGTTTTCATTTATGCATCTGAATTTTTTCTACCTATCTGCTGCATCAGAGCAAAATTTACAAGATGAACAGAAGCCTTTGTTTGGATCTTTATCAAGTCGTCGATCTGATTGCCTGAATGCCTTGGTCAAGTTTTCTTCTGTGTTTGGTCAGGTTATGCCTCCTGATCTGGTAAAACAGCATTGTGTCAGACTACTTACTGGTAAGTCATTGCTTTAATTAATATCATTGTTTCTGTAAATTATTCTAAATTTAAAGTTTATTTTCTTTCTTTCTAGGATGTACTAAATTTTATTCCAAGTTTTTTCCTATCTGATTTTTTTTTTTGTTTTTAATAAAATTATTTTGAGTTTCTGTTTGTTTATATTTAATTAATCTGCTGGAAAGGGAATAAATTGTACAATTTACTATTTAAAATTTAAAATCAAGATTATACTGATTTTTTGACAGTTGTGGTCTACAACAGTGAGGACCTCTTTACTTTGGAGACATCTCTTCTAGGGGAGTATAGTCCCATAGTTATTTGCTAGAGAACATTGCCTATCCTAGCACATCTGACTTTGGCAGGAAAATCCCTAAAATCCTTATCTTTAGACTAGAAAGTAAATGTATATAATCAGCTGGTGAAGAAGAATGAGAGGAACTCATGCCAGGGAGGTACACCAAACCAAGCCTAGCTCTCCAAGATGCCTCCATCATCTAAAATATATAATGACTTATTCATACAAACCAGTTTTTAGGAGCAGATAAGTCAGCAAAAGTTGCATACTATAGCTAAGTATTTTATTTTTAGGTTCCTGCTATGTACATTTGTTATAAGCAAATTTCCACAATAATTTAGGTTCTCCAAGTATTGCTTGTGAGAATAAAAATAATGTAAATAATTGTCAGTATTTTTATTATAACAATTTTAAAAAAATGCAAACAAAAAAGTCAGTAACAAACCAATAAAGTTTCATTCCAGAAATGGTGTTAGAATTTCTATTAGAAAAGTTTTATTTTTATTTTCTAAATACCACTTACATATGAAAATCATTCTGTAACTGTTCTTTAACCTAAAATAAATGTATAAATAAATAATCACAAATGCAGGAAAAGAATTGTTTTTTTTCTTCAGCAATATTTATCTTGTTGTTGTCAGGAACATTAAATTTTCATTAGAGAAAACAAAAATAGAAATTTTACTGCTATTTCATAAGGGAGTAATACTAAAATAAACTGATTTACTAACCATTAAATAAAAATAAAATGTATATATTCATCTTTAGGTTTTCCAAATCCACAAAACAAAGGAAAAAATCAAAATATTTATTATATTTAAGAAAGAATTTTTTATATTAAAGATATTTTATAATAAATAAAAGCAGCGTTAAATATTTAAGAAAATATAACTTAAAAAAAATTAATTGCCAATAAAATAATCTTATTATTTCATGAATGTAAGTGTACAAGTTCAATGACTTGAATCGTTCCTCTTTCTTTATCTTGAGAAATTTCTCTCAACATATCTTGTTGTTGGTTCATACATCACCAGTCTGTATAATGGAGATGGTCCTGGTGAGGGTGGGCATAGTGCTATGGTTATCTACTAGTGAGTGGTACCTATTCTGCTTGAGAAGCCTAGAAATGCTGACTTCATCAGTGAAATCCCTACAAACTCCATAACTGGTTTCTCAGAAAAAAAAAAACCCCACATGACCAACTGGTGAAAAGGGGCTAGAGCAGGGGGCATCAAATGCGTTTCCTATGGTGGACTATACAGAAGGGCACATCGTGGATAGGGGGATATGTCTGCAGGAAAAATTTCAGGGGTGGCCGATTGACAAAATGATATCAAGTGCAGGGAATGTGCCTAGCAATGTATGGGTGTCGCACATCATTACGCTTAAGCCAAAATTTGCAGACGATATTCTGTGTTGTTCTTTCATGGAAATATAAACTTTATTCCAATACATAAATATTTTTTCAAATTACAAACAAAAATAGTAAATATATTAGAAACAGTTGTCTTCCCTTAGGTGTTGTCTATAGTAAACAAGAAATGTATTGAGTTTTTTCTTAGTATTACATGGCTTACGAGAATAGATAGAATTAAAAAAATGTATTGAAATTTTTTTTTATTAATCCACTCACAGAGGTGGTAACCTTTAAAAAATTCCACTTTAACTTCGAAGGATTACAATCGATTACATATACACACACAAATATAGACATACATACATAGTTACACACACTACTAAGAAAATTAAAATATAGATCTATCGTAACTTCAGAACTTATTCTACATATTCGAATATAGTTTATATTTCCATAAAGGAAAATCACACCAAAATTATATCTGATCTGAAATCGCATTTCTTTCATAATATATGAAATATATATGGTAGCATGGGTAGGCAAGGAGCAAACTTGCATTATTAATTATTTTATTTACTTTCTACTGCTGTTTTCTGATACCTGACACACAGGATCAATGTATCAAAGTTTGGAGCAAATGACTGGGCTGTGGCAACCCTGAGTATTGAGTTCAAGTGTGTATCAGTAATTTGAGAATGTAGTCTTGTCTTGTTAATGTTCATTACAGAAAAGATGTGTTCACAAACATATGTTGTCCCAAACACGGACAGAATTTTTTAAGCAAAAGGCTTTAAAATGGGATAATTTGTTTGGTCCTAGATATTGAAAAAATGTGCCAATATCACTATTAAGGTTATCCTTCAAAACAGATTCACACTTCAGATCGATTATTTCCACCTGAAGCTCCTCAGAGATTTTGTGAACATTGACAGAAAATGGGTTCTGAAAAATTGAAAAGTTTTTCTTGAGGCTTTTAAAGTCAAAAAATCTTTCTTGGAATTCATTTTTATCTTACAAATTTTGCTGCTGTAGTTTTCTGTGAAGGCATCATAACAATGTGACTTAGCTCGTGTTTTTAAGGCCGTTGCCTTTCCCAAAGCTGAAGTTTAATTTCAAAAGAACGAATATATTCATAAAGTTCTGTCACCAAATTACTACAGCCATGCATCTTTTGTTAAGATAATTCAGGTGTTTTGTAATATCCACCAAAAAGGCAAGATTTTGAAGCCATTCATTATCCTGTAATTCAGGTACAAACCTTCCTTTTCTGATCTTTAGAACCATTTCAGTACAGATTCCAGACTTAACCAGCAAACATTGGTATGATATGGCAGCTCATAAGAGTTCTCACTTTCCTCCAGAAGACAGTTAAACTGCCTGTGGTTAAGGCCTTGTACTCGTATAAAATTAATTTTTTTATAACCACATCCATCTTCAGTCTTTTACTGCACAGGGCTTCTTGGTGCAAAAGGAAATGCAATATATGAAACTGATGGCTTGGATTCACAGATAGCAGTTTTTCTTTTAACTTTGTGGCAACTCCAACTTTTCTACCCACCATTTGTGATGCTGTCTATAGCCAAACTCACAGCTTGTGCCGTCTACACCTATTTTTTCCAGAACTTCCACCAAACTGTTGAAGATGTCATCAACTGTTGTTTTGTCTTCCATCAGAACCATTTCCACAATCTCTTATGTGCATACTCGTATCAACACCTTGAATGAAAATTGCAAGCTGTGCCACATCAGTTATATCTGTACTTTCATCAATTACAACTGAAAATGTAACAAAAGACTTCTTTGTCCTTCAGTTGACTGTTGGGGTTCTCCAATAAATCAGTAATTCTTTCTGCGACTGTTTCTTGAAAGGCTTGGCATTTATCCAGACGTATTACTTCTGCAGTCATCAATGTGAATTTTTTCAAAAAGTTCTCTTCTGAAAAGGGCTTCGATGACATAGCTATTTCATGAACAATCATATAACTTGCCTTAACTGCAGCGTCGTTTATTGATGAGCATATTTAAATACTAACTGCTGCGTTTTCAACGACTTTTCTAATCTTCCCAGTATAGTTATCATACTTAACAGCATGATTAGATATTATAATGTCTCTGAACGTTGCACACTTTGGCAAAAGCGTAAATCAAACAGGTTGGCATTCCATTCACTTCCACAAAAAAATACAAATTTCTCCACTTTTCTTGAATCACACGACTTTCTTTGTCTATATTTTTTTCTTTGATGACATAATTATGGGCCCTTATTATTGAGTTCAAAAATATCCTTCAATTAAAAATACTTAGCATGACTTAATATATATTCCAAACACACGGCAATGGGTGACTGATATTATCCCCTTTTAAGGGGTAGTGATCAATGAGTACGATTCCTCTTTGACACTTTCTCAGCTCACTTCTACTTTCTCTTGGTAGTTGTGATTTGTTTACGTCTCTTATGGTATAAAAAAAAACAATACAACCATGAGTAGAGAGATGCCATAACAATATTTGGCTGATGTAGGTCACATGAACACCATATTATAATTCAATCTTTTATACTTAAAATAATATAGAAAATTTGGAGACTATTTTGAACATGAATATAAGCTATATGTATATATTTATATATAATATAATTCATTCAAATACATTTCCAGTTTTTTTTTTTCTTCTGCTGCTATCAAGGTACTTTTGTTGGGAGAAGAAATGATAGGTTAGTAAATTTTAAATCCTACTATCAGCAAGTATAATCATAAAGTTACAATCTTATACTCTAGTTCGTAAAGTTAGGGGAAATAATTCTGCTGAAAACTTGAAAAAATAAAATTTTAATTTTCTACTTTCATATTAAACTAATGTTTCAGCTTTAATTCCTGGTAACTTGGACAAGAAACGAAAAGAAACATGTATCCTGGATCTGGATTTGTTCCACTATTTAACAGTTCTTGTGATGACACTTCCCACACTCCATGCTGAAGGTCAGGCTTCATCAATATCTTCTTTTCCATCAGGACATCTGAATGACCAGCATGCACTCCAGTTAGTGCTCACTGCCCATCTTGTACAGATTTTGCTAGTATATGAACCAAAAGACCAAGGTATTTTGTGTAAACAGATATTAAAAGATAGATATAGTTTTCTTTTCATTGTAAATTGCCTGTGCCTCCTGCAGTTACAATACTTTCACATCTAATTTTAATAGATCTGTTTGATTTTTTTTTCATTGTGAATCTTTAGCATCAAGTAAATTGTTGAGTGATATAATGATTATATTTAATTCTTTTTGAGCAGTATTATATAACCTCATCTTTTTAATGTTAAGTGAACCATTCTTACTGTTTACCTCTTTGATTGTTCATTGGCAATTTCTAAAACTAGTTTTCTTTCTTATTTAATACTTTTTTTTTGTAATGTGTGAATGTTTATGTAAAACAGATGCATATATATAATTGCACATTTTTGTTGATCTTGTTTAAAACAGCACTTAAACCAGTACTGTAATTTTACCAGAACATATTCTGAAAGTTTAACTCTAGTTGGCATTAAATTTATTTCCTGAAATAATTTTTTTTTTAAAAAACTCTTACCTTACCTTACCTATATTTAAGCCCAATCTCATACTGAATATAATACATTTGAGTGTGTTAATTTTTAAGAATTAATGGAGACAGAAACGGATTCAGATGATGAAGATTTAGTATTGATTTACAAGAGACTCAGGGAACAGGCTGGGTAAGTTCATTTACACTGTAGAGTTCTATATTACTCAATAATATAGTTTTGAAACTCTAATTTATTTCAAGTGATAACACCTAGAAATTATTAACTGGAAAATTGCATGGATTTTTTTTCAGCATTACCTCAGAAACTAGTCCATGCCCATGGCTTTTATCTCATCATGTTAAGCAAGCTTGCTTACCTTTCCTTCGCTGTACAGCTCTCATGTATTACTACATTACTGGCACATCTGCTCCATTTGAACTTCAAGGTGAGTGCAAATTTTTATTTGTGATACAGTACCAGTATGAATATAGTTTTTTTTTTTTTTAAATTCTTACTATGCATATATTGTTCATAGCCTGAAAAATCGCTATATGAACTTCAAATGTACAAATTTAGGTATGGATCTACTAGAAATTTGTCTTATGCACAAGATTAAAATGTTCTACTGTCATAACTCAGTTGTCATTTTAGTATAGTAAGGTAGTACTTAGCACTCATCTTAAAATGTCAAAATAAAAAACTGAAGTCTTGATTAAGTTGCTGCTTTTTCCTAGTTATGCATCACTTTTAATAGGGCAGGAGTCCTGATTATTTATATACATGATTATCTTGTTTTATCCTAATTACATTGAATGGTACTGTAGTAAGTTTTATCCTTTTATGGAGATCTTTTTTAAAAAAAATTCTGGGACAGGTTATTGATTTTTTTTTTTTAAAGATAGGCACACTTTTTTCTTCTTAACCCTTTCACATTCAGGAATGCAATATTTAATAAGATCAAATGTACACCTGCCTGATTAAAATTATTTATAAATATATTTAAAAGTTATGGAATGACTCAAGTAGCACCAATGAACTTAACACAGTTCAGTAATCCAAATGAAAAATTTGATTCATAGTGCTGAAAGTAAAAAATGTAGAGTAAAATCACCTGATTGTTGTCACAGAGGTACCAGTTCAATTTCTTGAATCTCCTCAGTCATTACTTTCAACACTTATTCTATCTTCACTCCATTAATCCTCAGTAGACAACAGGGAATTAGTTATATTTACCACCACAGATGCTTTCATTTCTCTGGTGGTGCCCATCCAGGTGTTGTCAGCTCTGCCTTCCTCCTCTGGGTTTGCATGGCATAGCATTTACACTTCACAAGCCTATGGCAGAGGAAATCCATTGGCTTGGTGTTATCAAAAATCTTAAGGTTGACAGACCATGAAAACAGACATGTTGATCAGTAGATGGCTTGAACTTCACTTGATGACCTTGCCATTGTTGTCCAACCAGCTAGATGAGATATCCAAAGTATGAACACTCAAGATCTCCACATCATCCAGAAGAATCTAACAGTGAATCCTATCATGTATCAAGTAGATAAACAAACTAGGTAATGCACATGGTTCACACTAGTAAAATCACTTTTGTGAGAAAACTAAGCAATATAAATAACCAGAAGTGATAATGTGGACCAGCATCATTATACATGTATTATCTATAGTATAAATGGAAGTGGTCATTAAATGAATCACCAGTGTCTAGCCATTTTCAGCCAATTGCAATAGGAAATTACTAATGAAGCCAAAAATTGGTTGAACTGTCCAAGCATGTAGCTGGGAATCTTTCACTATAGCTCCTGTGCAGGTTGGTATATTGGATGGGTTGCTTGATGGAAACCATTGTTGAAATTTAAAAAAAAAACACTCATGTAAGTCTGAAGAATGGTTGTCAAGGAATTTTATCCAGTGTGTTTACAACCATCAGTTACAGTAGATATGAACAATGGTATGAGGTTAAAATAGGTCTTGTATTCATTGCTGGCTATTTAAATTCTATCAGTTATGTATCCAGTCCTTTGGAATAACCTACTTGATTTTTGATCTAGTAATCTGCCTATAGTTAACATAGGAAGATGCAGCAACATATCATCCATACATCCAAGGAATACCTGCAAATTTTGTAGTCTTTATTGATAATCTGATAAATTCTACCAGCTATAAGGTGCTCTTACTGAATACTGAAAATAACTTTTCAAATAGTTTTAAAAGTTGATAGTAATTGTATTATTGAATCCTTAACATTTTTCCTGTTTTTCTTCTTTCCAGAATGCAGAAGCAATGAGTTTGAATGTGTGTGCAGGTTTCTTTCATTGCCCACCAGATTACATACCTTGCTTCAAGACCAGGATTCCATCATTACTCATTTTATTATGAGGTCAGTTATCATAAGTGAATATTAACAGGGAACCTAATTAGTGTATTGGTTGCAAAACATACAAAAATGCATCATTGTATTCTTAAATATTATGGGTATTCAAGATTGCACAATATTACTGTACAAGTATTGAATTTTTCTTACATTTCCATGAAACAGTAAAAAGTTTTGTAATGCATCTAAAATATTAGAACCATCAAGGAGCTAAATAGTCAATAATACCAAATTCTGTGGTCATGGAGATGGATTCACTCAAAAAAATATTGCTGCAAAAGTTGCATGTGGCAATAGTTCTATGGAGTTGGATGTTTCTTATGACTGACTGTAAGCTGGATTTTAATTGTTGTGTAAGGAGCATCAAATGCTGCCAGTTACCAGACAGATATCCTCCAGCATACTGTAGTGCCTCATTTTGATAATCATCTGGTTGGTAGCAGATGTGTTCATAAAGGACTGTGTTAGTTTGCATAAAAATGTTGCAGTGACATGGTAATTAAGAGTAGAACACTATTGGCATCCTATCCTCCTGGCCAGATCTCAGCCCCATGAAACTGGGCCAAAGAATAAGATTAGTTCAGAATCTGCTTGAATTGATCCAGGTACTATATACATCAAAAGTGGATATCATACAAAACTGGTTCATTGTCTGGTGTTCAGCACAAGATGTGAGATACATTAGTTATTGAACTTTTGTAAAATCTAACTCATATTCTACCTTAGTTGAAAGTAATTTTGTAACCAATAATTCTGGTTTGTTTCATGAAAGCCAGTGTGCATGTATTACTTCTGACAAATTGATAGTGCTTAGCATGTCTAGATGCATGCATACAAACCTCTTATAGTGCTGTTTATTACACTCTTTATTGTGTAGGAATATTCCTATAATATAATGATCTCCTATAGCACTCTGCTTACCAAGAATGCATCTGAATGCTATAAGAGGTATGATTGTAAAAATGTAATGTTTCTGATCTTATGGACTTGAAACTACAGGTGGTGCAGTCATTCTTCGATCAAAGATAGGTTCACAGCTAGCAATCAGCAAATTCTCTCTTACCCTCGTCCAGTGAACCAACTGATACCTCTTCCAGATGATTACAGTGAATTGATGAATCAGGTGTCATCATTTACGTGAGTGTTCATTATTTTTTTTAAAGGCAAATTTGCCAATATTAAGCCAGAATTTATAGTTACAACATATTTTATTTTTGTTAACAGATGTAACCACCAAAACCTACAATTTGCTGATATTTTTAAAGTTTTATCATTTAAACTTTTTTAGTTCTCATCATAGAGCCAAGTTGTAAAGCCAGTATTGCATTGTTTTATGTTAAAGAGCTCTTTTGATTTCTAATACTTATTATTGTAAATTATACCTTTCAGAAAATTAATTTGGTAAACACATGCATTTTTTTTCCCCCAAATTTTGTAATGGCCCACCTTTCATTGCAGTTTAAGCTCTAAGAAATTTGTTTATTAAAAGAAAATTAAATACCTAGGTTGTTATGCTTAAATTTGTCAATTATAACTTTTGACAGCTGTCCTAGATCATCAGGAGATGAAAGCAGAGTTCCCACAATGTGCCTTGTGTGTGGACAGATACTTTGTTCTCAGAGTTACTGTTGTCAGATTGATATTGAGAAGAAGTTTGTTGGTGCTGCCACAGCACACACCTATACCTGTGGAGCAGGCATTGGAATTTTTCTGAGGTTAAGTAATGTAACAATTTTTAATGTATGCAGATACTAATTTAATACCATGTGTGTGTGTGTAAATCAAACCATCAAAAACTGACTTTGTATATAAGATATGTATATGTACAGAGAGAGTATTGGAAATAATTATGAAAACAGGATATGTATAAATAATGAGTAATTGCAACTAATAGAGACATGATACATACCAGAGAAGGTTGTGTGTATGTTGAGGGTGGTTGATAAACTGTAAAAACTAAGAGTGATGTTGGGAAAATGTATTATCACAGAGAATGTACAAAACAAAATGTACAGAGTATGCCACTTTGCAAAGCTGCAAGTCTATTGATAAAAATTTGTGCTAATGTGTACCTTATTGTTCTTGAATAAACATTAGTTTTCAAGATCTCTATGGTTTGAGAACATACCCTGAGGTACTTATCACCCCTTTTGAAGAGGTAGGAAGGAATATTTTCTTTGACTGCATCTATTGTCATCAGTACCAGTTTCACACATCTCCCCTCGGGATCTTGCATAAAGCTCCTCCTGAAACAAAGTTGGGCTGGGTCCTTACTAGCTAAGACTATAATTATTTCCAATATGTACTTGTATATAAATTACATTCTTTCAATCATTTGTAGAGGAAAAAAAATATTTTATTCTGATTTCTGTTACTCTATTGTACTGTTACTTTTTAGTAGTTTAATTTGTGCAGTCTACATTAATCTAATTTTTTCTTTCTTTTTCCAGGGTACGTGATTGTCAGATTATCCTGCTGGCAGGACAGACTAAAGGCTGCTTTAGAACAGCTCCTTATCTTGATGATTATGGAGAAACAGATCAGTATCTAAAGTAAGTAACATTATAATTACTGTTGATAACCAAGCAGTACTGCATTTGAAAAGGAATTTTGTATTTAGATTTATTCATTTTTCTTCTCATTCATAACAATACTAACTCAAATCAAATGACATCTAAGCTAATTTTAAAAGAAAGTGTTTTGTTAGAATGAAACTAAATAATCACAAAGTCAGTGAATATGAATGCTGTTTGTTATTGTTAGCAGGTGTCTGAACTTTCACTGGATTTCAGTCATCATGAAAGTATACCAGGATACCTAATGCTCACTCCAATTCAGAAGTACAAGTTAGTTTTGTCTAAAAAATTACTTGGACTAATTGAACTTAAGTGTAACAGTGAGTCAGTAGGATCTCATCATTAAGTCCAGAATTGGTAAACCTCTTGCATTCCATTTTTGGTTCCACTTTTATCTACTAACTGCTGTTTTTAGTGGTGGTGGTGGTATTTTTTTTTTTAATGGTAGCTTTCAAATCCTTTTGTTCATTGTGTAACATGCAGACTTGACTCACAAATATGCAATCACATAATCATGCAAGATAAGCTACTATCATTTTCTGGTTTGAGAATTTATCCCATTTCCATTTCACTCTCATCTGGTTTACTAACATTTTTCTTTTCTTGTACATCTTAATTATGAAAATTTCATGCAAACCCATCTTCAGCTCAGCCAAATAAGAAAATTAGTCACAGCTAGGGTAAGAGAATACAAGACGACATTATAATACTAACTCAGGTACAGATATTACAGTGAGTTCTGTAGCAAAACACGTAATAATACTGATATGTTATGCAAATTAGTGATTGAGAAAAAAAAAATTAATACAGGGATAATAGTCTGATTGCTGAATACTGGTTAGATATTTCTGATAAAGACTTAAAATCACTACAGTATCTGGCAAAAATTTTTTATATACTTTAAATTGATTCCTGGTTCCTTTTCAGTTTTTTACTTTTGGAAGTAAACTGTTTCCATTATCACCACCATAAAAACTTTAGCTGCATATTATATTAAAATGTCCTTATCTCTTGTTGGTTGGCACACCACATTTTTTCACTATATAATTTAGGGAAAAAAGTGACCATTTTGATTTTTATCTCACTACTGCTTTCATTCATGTGGGAGTTTGATCAAAATAACTCTTCCACCTAGTACTATTAATAGATTCCAAACCAGTAGTGGGCAGGTTATAATATGAATTAATAACGCTGCAGAAAATACTGGTCGGTTTCTCAATAAAAATTATGTAGAAAGTAAATATGGAATTGAATCATCATTTATAATTTATTGAGGTTAAACATTTGGCACATCATTTTGTGCAATATCTGGATATTTGTTTGATGTATTCAGTGATATTATGACAGTGAATACCACTACCTACACCCTAAAGTTACATGACCTTTAGTTAATAATGCTGAGAGGGGGAAGATAGCCAGGGTCCAGAGATAATCTGAGTACAAGGATAACTTCTGAGTTAATTGAAAAAAATGTGATATCTAAAGACTACTCACTGCTAGTTTTGTAGCATATTTTCTTCACTATCTTCTGAACAAAATTGTGCACTTCAAATTGGAAGAAATTTCTCAGCATTGTCTGTACAGGACTGAATTTTTTTTTGTACACCCACTGCCAGTCACAGTTGCATTAGCTGAACAGACTTAAGCTCATCAAAAACTTCTTGCATAGCACACTAACTCAGGACATTAAATGAGTATCAAAAGTGCATGAGCATATTGAGTCAATTTTTAGTATAGTAATTCATAACATTCCTATGTAAAACGCTAAAATTATTGATTTATGAGAATGTAGAAATGAGACAAAAATAAAAGATCAGGTCTAGGGCCTGCATCTTTGCAGTAGCATGTATGGCTACCTGTACCTTATAGTTCCTCAAACATTTGATGCAGTTCTGAGTGGTCATCATTGAAAACTTTTAGAAAGTTTATCCTTGATGTGTTCTATGGGGTTTAGGTTGGGGGAATAAGCAGGCCATGGAAGATGTTGGATGTTTTCCTCTTGATTGTGGTTTTCAACTATTCTTGCACAATTGACCCTTGCATTATTAGCCATGGTGGTTCTATTACCAAATGGTATAACATCTGATTACTTCATCTAGATTGTGCTGACCTGTAAGTTTCATCAAAGAAAATTGCTTCATTTTTGTGGTCACACAACAAAGCACCCCAGAATAGTTTCTTGTGTGTTACAGTCAGCATTACATTACTGAATGTTTGGCAGGAACCAAACCAGTGGTTTAATTTACTTTTATCTGAGACTTACTACAGGCTACCAAATTCAGCTTTATGTGCAAAATACTTGGCATCTAGTTTGTAGTCTGGTAAATGATATGGGTACCACAGACCTACTGCAATTCATTCTGGATGGAACATACTGAAATATTACTAGTTATGAGCCAGATAAGTGATGCTACTGCTGTGGTACCCTCCTGCCAGGTCTTGTGAACTTCAGTAATTGCATCAGTCTGTAGTCTTGCTATGCCTAGGTATCTGCTTACCAGTATGTTATCAAACACAAGTGAGAGAGAACCTTTTGACTGTTGATATTATGGAAATTTGAGATCCCCTGACGGTGAAGTTTTTGCAGTACATTTTACTCGGAGAAAAAATGAACCCCCACACCACTGTCGCATTAGTCAAGGCAAATGTAAATATGCCTACATTGTTTGTTTGATGCACTACTAAATGCTTCTCATCAGTGCTAAAAAGGGTACTCAATTTGTCATGCAATACTTCTAGATTTATATTTAAAATCCTCAAATGTAAACAACATTTTAAAGTACTGATTAACAGATGCTTGAAGTTGAGTTTAGTGAATAATGTTGTTTAGTAAAACCACAAATCTGGCATGACATTCTAGTGTATTTGCAGCTGATTTGAGCATCACTTAGAGACAAATGATAAAAAAAAAAGACTAACCACTATTTTAGCTAAGATTACAAAGGTGTACAAGACATACAGACTTGGATCCCCCCCCCAAATCTCCATAGTGCTCCAGGTCTGTCCTGCACCATAAAGGCCCTGGCACTACAACCTTTGCCAAAGAAATTACTGACAGAAACATTCATTTTTAGCTTTGGGAGGAAACCCTCACAAATGACTGGTGAAGATGAGCAAGAAGAAACTATGCAAAGGAGTTGCATCAAACTTGGACCACTGGCTGTATGTATTGTGTAATAACTTGCTTTAGTGGCCAACCTGGTTGTTTTCATTTGTAGTTCTAAAAAAATTAATGGATCCAATATAAATGACTTCATCTTGTTGTATTTTTTACTTGCAGACGTGGAAACCCACTAAAATTGAGTAAAGAACGATACAAATTGCTACACAAGTTGTGGTTTTGTCATGAAATACCAGAGATGATTGTTCATAATCTGGAATCTAGCAATAATCTACTCAGTTATGACTGGTGGAATTTGTGATATTGACAACAGTTTGTCTGTCTTGCATTAAACATTTGAAGATAACTACAAGATGGTCATCATACATATTTGTACAGAAACCTGTAAATTAAAGCAAGCTGAGTTTGTTTGAGATGTGGAACTCAAAACATTTATGCACCCATTAAATGGGAGGGGGGGGATTTTCTGAAGAATCTTAATTGGAAATAAGATGTGCTGTGTCATTTATGCTGAAATTTGTTTTTGACAGTTTGAAATGAGTCAATGAAAATCAGATAAGTCCAGATCTCCTATGATGTGATATAACATTTTCTTAGTATTTTTTTTAAATACCAGTTATGTAATCATTTGTTTTAAGAAACAAAACCTGTGGAGACCTTAAATAAAAAATGTTTATTTACAAGTGTTTAAGTGATTACTTATGAAATAAGACAAAAAAGAATTACGCATCTGCATAGATAAAACTACCATATCTAACTATCCCTTTTCACATTCTCACAGATGAGCTAAAGATAACTAGAAAAAAAATATTTCCCTCTCCTGAAGATTAGTTCCCCTGGACCTGGTTTTGAACTTTGTATGTTGTATTAATGAAAACGATCATATTCAAGAATTATCAAAGTAATTTAAAAAAAAAGTATTTTAGTTGATTGATCAACTTCTGGATAATCTAAAATTTTACCAGCTTAGTCTCAATACTTTTAATATTTAGATTAATAAAAATGTGTTTTTTTACATATATAGTCAGCATAGGTTTTGGTTAATTGCATCAAACTAAATTTCATTCCCTTTCCATTATCTGCAAGCCGAGATTTGTGCCATTTAAAAGAATAGCTTCCAGTAGCCATAAACTGGATAGCCTTTTCTTTTTTAATGAGAAATTAAACATACTTTGAAATTTCTTGCTTAATGTAACCTGAATATTAACTCATTTCCAACACTATAATGGATAGTGAACACTTGAACTTATTTTTCCTGTTGAGAAATATTTACTACTATATTTTAAACTAGTGGGGCTTGGGTTTTTTTTTTTTTTTAGCTGCTGAAAAAAAAAAAAAAACAACTTTCCCTATAATTGTGCCACTAAAGTTTTAAAGACCAATTTCACTTGTGAGGAGAACAGAAATATTTAGAAAGGAGGGTAGTATTTTAAATATGCACTTTTGTATGTTGATAAATTACATCTGATTGCTATATACAGATAAGTCATTACCTAAAGTGCCCTACCAAGAAAGAAATATTGAATAGCATCTATCTTTCAAAAGAAACCAAACTTTATACTTTAATTATTGTAAGTAGGGTATTCACATATCATATATATATAGTTCCAAAGACTAGTTTTTTTTTTTTGTTTGAACATCAGCAAAATATAAACCAAACTTCTTATTTGCATTTAACTAATGTGATGAGACAATTTTTGAAATAAATTCAATGGATCTCTACATCAGAAAACTATTTTGTATATTTTTCTCTCAGGGGAGATATAAAGAAAAATTGCCCTTTAATATAAACTTAACTTAGATTAAATGAATGCCCATTTACAGTAATTGCAAAGCTATTAATTTGAAGTCTTCTAATATTTACTTATAAGTAAATGAATCTTTTAAATATTAGTGGGTAGTTATGACATAAAATATTCTTAAAATGCATTAATGTTCTATGTATTCTCATTAAGATGGATCTGATTAAACATTTGTAAGTTTATTTTTTGGCAGATTTTGTAAATAAATATGCATGGTCTGAAACAGTTTTCCAATGGAATAATCATATGACAATACAAAATGCAAATTTTAATTTCCTAAGTACAATTTTCTAGTTCACATTCTTCTCCCATGTTAAAGAAAAATGCCACAAGTTTAACTCTCAATTATCAATAAACTAGCAAGGTCTGAAATAATGTTGAGCTAACTTAGTGTGAAACTCCTTTTCAGATATCTTTCATGAAGATTTGATAAATACGCAACACTTAAGTACTAATATCCCTTGATCATGTTTTTAAGAAGTTTCTCTAATTTTCTACTTTCTTTCCAAAATTTAAAGAACATTTCTAACTTATCTATTAGACTGGTTTGTAGCTTTTTGCCATTTTACACAAGTTTATACTGAAAAAAAAAAAAAAAACACCACTAATTGGTAGTATTTCTGTTTATTTTTCATCTGTATCTAAAAGCATTAATAGAAGATTCTTTGTATATATAGTCACAACTGTCAAAATGAAATTAATATCTAGATCTACTTGAAAATTAAAATAATTAACCAGTTATATTTTTTTAGACAAGGAATGTTGAACAAATTTAGTAGTACAATTATGCATGCACACAAACTTGTACTCTGCAACATTGATGGGCTCTAGACACTAAAAACAATGTTGGGACCAGGCAAAAAAGGTGCAAAGTCTGCTTGATCCCCACAACCAGTTGTGTTGGTACAATGCACCTGCATGAGAACTGTACCCCAGACAACTTTCAGTACAAGCTGCTCATGCAAAAAACCAGCCAATTGCCCTCTATTTCATTTTGAACAGACTGAAATACTCATAAGAACACTTGAAAAATTAAAAGTTTAAGATATTGGATTCGTACAACACAGTGTGTAGTATATAACATTCTGTGCAACGAAAAAAAACTTGATTGAACTAAATATTTTGCTGTGGATCAATTTTTTAAAAAAATTACTATGGTTAGAGTACAACTTAATTTATTAGTTAAAAGGTTTAAATAATTCATGCCTAATTTTGCATAATCTATATAAAAATGTTATGTATACTAGCCCCAAAAGTGCACAATATATTAATTCTGTCCTGCCTTCCCATTTAATTTCAGTGTTGTAATGTTTGTTTCTTTTAAATATTAATCCAATGTAGCTAAGTGAAGTTAATTTAGGTCTAAGAATCTGCAATTTCATGAATTATTAGTTTACAGGTGTTTTACCTTAAGCTATAATCATGTTCACATTGAACTCATACATCCAATTATGAAATTTGATAAGAATTCATTCCATTGTTGTTTAAGCTGAGATTCACTTTTCAAATGTGTCAGTGATCGATATCACACACACACGAAAAGAAAACAAAGTGTATTGGATTGTGCTATATATGCAAATTAGACCCCCCACTAGGGATATGCTGGGAAGAAACTTAACCAAGCAATTTGCATCATTCATTATTTAGCACCTTTATATTTTAAATTAATATATGACATCATAAAATGGGATGTGCTTATATAATTGGTCCTAACCATTTTAAAGGCACAAAAAATTCTGAAATGGTTTAAGCATGACTGACAAGATTGAACTGTAATATCAGGTGGTTTAATCTAACTTTCCTTCTACAAAATGTTCTAGTAAATGAATTTTGAGGGGATCTGGTTGGTTCCATAACATCTAAGCACTTTACTCTAAAATTAAACAAACTTTAGATCACTGTAAAAATGATTTTTAAATTTAAAAAAAATGGTTTTCTTGATTTTCCCCCCAGTGGTTTATTAGATACTGTTGTCGTTTTTTTGCAGCCAAAAATGACCCTGCAGATAAGAAATGTTAAGTAACATTAGAAAATTGATTTTTATTAATCATGTAGTATCAGCCTGCAATACTTTGCTGACCAGGTAGTGAAAGCGCAAATATTTGCTTAAATACATTGTTGCACGCTTGAAAATTTCCTAAACTTTGATTTTACTATATATCTAATGCAGAATACTTATTTTTAAGAATGAATAGAAAATGGAATATAAAACCTGTGCATATATTCTTTTGTGAATCAATGACTAGTATTTCTCACTTTCTAGCCCACTTATGTAGCATTTGTGCAAAACCATTTTCTGGTTACTAAAAAAATCTTATAATCTAATCAGAGATCTATCTTTTATCAAGTTCACACTTCTAGGTGAACATATGTAAGAATCTTCTCATAAATACAAAAAATGTATGTTCAAACAACAAATTTTAAAAGGTAATTTACACTTAAATAATTTTCCTCAAATTATAAAATACAGTAGGAACAGTAACATTTAGTTAGTATCAAGAGGAAAATAGTTGTATTTAAGAAATTCTTGAACAAAAGCTGATTTTAGATGAAATTATCAAATTATTTCTTTATAAATAGTGTTATTAATACTTTTGAGAAAATACTAGTTTTAAAATAGTTAAGATGCCCTTTCTGCTTGTCTTTTAATCCTTAATCAAATAGATTTTAGGGAAAGAAAAACACTAATTTTTGTTCTCCATTTTAAATCAACTACAGTACTATACTTTCTCATTCTGGGTTCCACTAGCCAGTTAACAATAATTAGGGCACGTGCAGAAATGTATGGAGTTTTACAGATTCTATGAAATTCAGTATTTAAAATATAAAGACTAAAAATGTGAATAATAAACCAAATGCAATGAGATAACTTTTAACACTCAAAAATTAAATTTAGAAACATGGCCACAGCATAGAAAGACTGAATCATATTTTGGTGATAAGTTAAACCCTTGAAAAAAAAAATGGGTATTGTGTACTACTTCCTTTTTTTTTTTTTTTAAAGTTTTTGGACTTTTCAAAAATTTGCATGCTGGTGTATTAAATTAATGGTAATTAGAACTTTATTTCATACTAATGTGTAATTGTATGAAAGCTAAAGGCTACCTTTTCACAAAAGTATAGTCTGTTCAATTTGTTTTGAAGGATTTAACCACTATGTGTAAATAAAATGCAAGGTTTTTTGTACTGCATAAAATTAGTAGCATGGTTTTAATCTGTGAATATAAATTGTTTCTTTGTATCTAGGTTTTAATACTGCCAACTGAATGGACAGAGGTCAGCATCCTTTGTGATGTAGATATTAAAAATTTTCTTTTATTTATTGCCTGTATTACATTGGTTAAGAAAAAATAAATCTGAAAATATTTTGCTTGTGTATATAGCAAAATATATTGGTGTGTGGTGTTTGGATTTTCTTTTTTTTTTTTGCTATCTTTTAAAACAGCAAAACGCTGATCAACAAAAACTGTGGGAAAACTAGTTAGTGGTGGACAGCAGTGAACAGGCAGGTGACCAGAATTTTGTCAACTGACTAAATGGAGATGACCTGAAAGCAAACAGTTTAGAATTGTCCCTACCAAGACAAAAAAAAAAAAAAAAAAACTCAACCAGTGCTGCTGTTCATAATAATGTGAAAGAAAAATCCTGTAGACAGATTGATACAGACAACAAACCATCAGCTAAAATCCAGCACAATAAACTACTGCACCACCATCTACCATGCGTCTAATTTTGGTGTTGTAGGGTCAAATACAGGAAGAAAAATTACTTTTATTTAAACTTGAGTTCAACAAACTGCTTTTGTTGAAGATACCATGAAATGTAGATCTTTTAAATTTTTGTTCACCTGTTACCATAGACAATAAAATGCAGATCTTGTGACATTGATTTACCTAAAATGTAATAGTCATTTGAAATCAATCTTTAATTTAAGATTGCATATATTGTAAATTAATCTATTAGTTTTTTTTAAATGATAGTAAAGATGAAATTCTTTGAAATCATTTTTTAAAATTTGATATTTTATCCTTAATGTATTCTTTAATGATATCAAGAAAATATCTGCTAGGTTTGGATGAAAAATAAATGTACTTGAGCTACTTGTACAATTTTAAAAACCCTAAAATTACCTTTTTCTAATAAATCACCATTGAAGCTGAGTCAAAATCTGAATGGCAGAGTTAAAATGGTGTAGATATTAGTGTTGAAAGGTATCATACAGTGTAATAAAGTATTTTTAAAAGGTGAAAATTCCAATTTTGACCCAGAAGAAAAAATATCTGGAAGCAGCAAAGGAAATGATGTAAATTTAGAATTTAATGAAACTAAGCTGAAAGAAAAATATTGATTAAGTGAGGAAAAGTTTCTTTCACCAACTTACATTGGTACTAGATATTGTTCACTTATAAAGATTGTTTGCGATTTGAATATTACTTTAATATTAGAGTAAAAATTGGTTGTCTAAATATGCTAAACTTCATTCACTATAAAATAAGAAACTTGTTGTCTCTCTGATCTTGATGATTTTCACTTTGGAATACATGCTAAAAATATTGTAAATCAGGTTTGTGCTTCACAATTTAAATTTTTCAGTGAAAAAAAGAGAGACACCTAGAATGAGTTGTGTGAATATTCTCCATTGGTGCCATAATTCTAACCATCTGTATCTAAGGAAACCATGGAAAAGGTGATGTAGAGAACAACAGTGACAATACCAATCCAGCAACTTTCAACCCATGAAGAATATACTTCACTGGACACTTACTAGATTTAATCTTTGCTCAGAGAAGACCAAAGATTCCGCTCGGTTTTAGTATGTGCCGGTTGAAGGAAGCGGCATCAGGTCTGTTACGGCTCGGCTCGGGGTTCTCTTGAGCATTCAGTCTCCAGGGGGGATGAAGTAATCCCTCGGCACAGCCGCCTTCCTCCAGTCGCAACAGAGCCACGTTTGCACCTTTTTGGCAGAAAGAACGGCATCCGAGGTTTTATTCCAGGTTCATGAAGTCTAATAAACAAATGTTACAGAATCTCCACAGCTACCAGTTAGGGCGGCGTGGTTCCGGACGGCGCGCGCCGAATGTCCCTGTGCCGCAGCAGACAGGTCGCACGCTGAGCTCAGCCGGTAATTTCCGCTCCGTTTGCTTGCTTTGCTGCTCTTTTAGGTGCAAGATGTCACATTCATCGACCAAAGGACAATAAGGAAGAAAAATAAAAGTAAAACTCGAAAATGTTCACGCTAACCATTCAATCGGGCACCGAACCCCGTTTATCCAATCTGATTCCGAAAGTCTGCAGCCCGCCCCCTTTTTTCCCCCTAATAAACAACCATTTTCTTTCGGCTCTTACAACCGCCTAAACTATTAAAGACGAATAAACAAGTAAAGGTGAGTGTTCTTGCCTTTCAGTTCTCTCAGGGTGTGGTGGTGTTCATCAGGTTCCCTCTTCCAGACGCCGCCGGGATTCTAATTTACCGCTTCCCCACCCAATATGGCGAGGTAAATCGAAACAGCAGACGGCTCATCTGCTTAACACGTAACGGCATTTTATTCGCTGGTCTACTCACGTGATACGTTACGTCACCAGTGTAGTAATAATAAAAACAACAAACAAACAAAAAGTTTCCTGCGGTCATTAAAGATACTAAAATGAATCCGACAGTGAGCAGAGCTGCCAAACATAGTAGAACGATCGAATCCATGGGACGGTACTGCTTCCCTGACATTATGGACGCGTTGCTAAATCCTTATAGGGAGGTTAGCCCTAAGATAATGTTGCGCCTTTGTTATAATAATGGCGGCACTTTCGTCAGAGTTGTATTTTTTCTCTCCTTTTTGTGCCACAGAGCAGAAGAATGAAGAGGTTTATAACAACAATGCATTAACTTCTGTATATGACAACACTGAATATGTTCCCCACCCCCTCAACTACTACACTAGTATATTTCTCTCTGTATAAGACATTTTATGACACAAGCTGTTAAAGATTAAAAAATTCTTGCTATTCATCAGCTGAACATGACACTTTAAAAAATTCATGATGCCATGTTCGGATGAGTGGTACCCTTATTGTGCCTGTTATTGTTTTTAGTTTTTTTATGATCATCATCATCAGGCAGAATTGGTCCAAACACAAACTTGCTTGAAATGCATTGCAAAATAATGACCCAGCCACTGGTGAATGCTAAGCCAATAGCTGAGTTTGACACCAGTACTGTAATTAACTCACAAATGCCTGTCTACTAGTGGGAAAAAATCTCATTCTGTGAATGTCACATTAAAGTTGATTGAGAACCGTCATTCTTTGTGTCGCAGTGCAGCAGTATAGAATCATCTTTTTCAGTAGCACAGGACTCGCACTTTTCAGAATAACCACACCAGAAAATGTAATGCAACTTGCATTGCTGTAGCATTGCAATATTCCCAATCTCAATTGGCTCTTATTGTATTCGAACCGTAGAGCCATTATATTTTAGAAATGCCATCCCCATACCTTTATTCATAAATTGGCAACATACATGAGACAGCAGCATCATACTGGTTACCCTGAATGCTATTTTAGAGTTTGTATTCCATGGTTGACTGAACACTATATAAAATCATATTGTATGAAATGTGAAAATTGAAATGCTTTACAAACAACTGTTATTAAGAAAAAAAGAAAAAGCACATTTACATTTTAAGAAAAAATCAAGAATTATAATACTGAGATAATTTTTAAGCATTTTTAAAACAAAAGTTTCTACCTATAAATTTAGAGGTTATCCTTTTATTGTTTGATAAAGAAATGACAACAAAGGGGTTTCTATAATCAAAATTCTGCAAGTTAAATATTTAAAATATATATATAAAGAGAAATACAATTCTGACATATTTTGCCAAAAAAGATTTTAAACTAATTAGCATAAAAATAACTTGGTCATAACCTTTCAATACATTTTTTGTTATCTGTTCAAATAGGGATAACAGATGTTGTAGGCTTTGGCCTATCAATGATATTCTGTTTTTTTTCCAATCACCGGCATTAAATTCTACTTTTAAATTGATTTATATTTTTAAATTAATATTTGGTCATAAAATTAAAACATCACAAAACACAGAAATCTGTGAATTATGTACTGTAATAAAAATTATTAGGAATAAAAATGATTTAATACTAGCAATTCTCACTTTTAAAAACATTTGTAATTTTATATTAATTAAATCATGTCCTTTGCGTAGACTTTTTAAAAACCATACATAACAGGTCTTGTAATTGACCTGGTATTTAATATTTTATAAACAGTAATTTCAAGAGCTGGTCAATCAATAATAGTAGGTTCTTTCAATCAACCTTGTCCAATGACTTGTAATAATTATGGAAATTTCCAATTGTTAATAAAGCATTAAATGATCTCACACATAATTTTGCCATTAATTAAACTCCTTTTGAGCTCAAATTCTGTAAACCAGTTTATTGGGTGGTATGCACCAGGTTGGACTCACGATTCACTTGTTTGTCTTTTAGTTGAACTGCACGGAATTAAATCAATTTGCTTAGTCATTCTACATTAGCACTCTCGGGTCGAACGACGGACATTTACGTCACTAACAGGCTCCCTTGGCGGAGCAAATGCCGATAAGGGCGCGTGACGTCACCATTCAAGATGGCAGCCCCCCCCCGGTTCGCGAAAAAGATAAAAGTCCTGAAAGTGTTAATCACCTGTCTTAACCATCTCAGTGTAGCTTAATAATTAAAGAGTGAATGTTATTTATTCTACGTGTATTTCTTGTTGCTGATGTGGGTGTGTGTGTATTTTTTAACAGATTTCAATGACAGCCCCACCTGATGTATTCAAGTGGCTACACCACCTCTCGTTGTTTGCTTTTTTCTTCTTTCCATCTGGATTTTAAAAAGTTTATGTTGTTGTTTTTTGTTAATTCGCCGCCCTTTTACACAAGTCAAATTTTAAGCCAGCCCTTTCAAATGAGCAACCCCCCCACCACCAAGTAATATTTCAGTTAATACCTACATGCCTACTAAATCCATCTTCTATGTGACCCGGATGTATGCAAATTTACGGGAGGCAAGGTGACCGAGAGTACTGCTCTGTATTATAAAAAGCCGACTGTCGCGCAAACGGTGCTCACTGCTAAAATGGCTACGAAGGTAACCGCTGATACCGCGAACTTTTTCGATTTCACGGCGATGTCCCTGGCTGGCCAGAAGATCAGCTTCAGCCAGTTTAAAGGGAAGATAGTGCTGGTGGAAAATGTGGCTTCCTTGTGAGGAACAACGGCGCGGGATTTCACCCAAATGAATGAGCTGGTCAACAAATACGGAGATAAGCTTGTCATATTGGGATTCCCGTGCAATCAGTTTGGACATCAGGTATATCTTTTCCTTAATTATTTCTCCCAGTTAACAGATTGCCATTCCTGCTTCGCGGGGCCCGACTCGCCCTCAGGCGTTCGGTCCTTACCTCTGACTTTTGTGGCGCGGGGCACCTGTCGTAGCTTTTTAGGGAAACTGGAACACGCAAGCCCCTCCTCTTTTTTCGGTGTTTATTGACACGTGCCGGAGTAATAATGATGAAATAAATTCTAGATAAACCCAATCAATTCCCAATTACTCATAATGAGCGCAGGAAACCGTTTGACAAACAAAATTTTAATTCTTTACTTATTAATTTACCATTATTTAATGAGAGAAAGAGAACAATACGCGTCATTTTGTTATGATTAATTGACCAATAGTATTAAGGACGAAGCCAAATAATTATTTATCCGGACTGATTAATCAAACTCCTAAATATTGGTATAATAAACTGTTAATACAGATCGCAGCCACCTCGGTAAACTACGATTTATTTACATGTAGTCCGTGGGACTCAGAATTTTACAATCATTCCATATTTTATAGATAACTCGGTCTGATGCTGTTTTAAAATTTCTTTGTCATATTTTTAATTAAATGAGAGAAATCAGTAGATAGTTTTTCTTTCAAAACTGTGGTTATAGTAAAATACCCTTAAGTAAACAAGACGACCTACATCTGAGACATTCCATAGCTAATACATCGTCACTCTACCTACCTCGAACCTAACCCGATTGCGTTATTTGAGAATGAAGCCAGACCGGATGCTATTTGAACATTCCTGGTAGAATAGAAGGGAAAGCTGTTACTGTTTAAATTATTTTGATATAATTTATATTCTGAGGGATGTTGTATGTATTATTTCTCTTTTCTGTATTAGTTGACTATAGTGGGTGACAAAAACTTAGTTTTATATACAGTCATACCTCGAGCATTCGCGAAATTTTCATTGGAACCTAACTAATTTGCATCCGCGATTTTTTTTCCCACAGGTCTGCGAAATCCTCGAAAAACCCTGCAGAAGTGTTTGTTTAATTTTTGAAGTAATTTATAAGTTTTCATGCTTTTAAGTGTAAAATTGGTAAGAAAACTTCCCCCAAAAAAACAGTAGAATTTTCATTAACAAAACTTAAAGACATACAAGAAATCAGTTAAGAAATTCCTTCGCTTTCCTATGGAAATGTTCCTTTTTATGTAAAGCACTGTACTGTACCTTTACAAGATGCGATACCCATTCGCAAAGTTTATTACATAATTATTAGAAAATACTGCAGTTAATTTACTATTTTGTAATAGTGAATAAATGTAAATTCAACACAAATTATAAATTTTCTGCTAGTGTTCATAGCAAATGCATACTGTATCGGGTTTGGGCGATGACGTAGGCTCCATGACGACACGCTATTGGCTGGAAGTAGCCAATCACACAGCAGGGTACCAGCTTTCCTCGTTGCTGATTGGCTCGGATGCCTTGTGTATGTACTGTCACTAGTGAAGCCGCGGTTCATCTTCCCGCATCTCAGTTCAACACGCGCGTATTCCGTACAAATATGATAAGTGTTTTCAGCGCTTTATTCCTCGGTTTTTACTTAGTTCTAAAATCCCTCAAGATGCCTAAACGTTCCGCGCATTCTAAGGCTCCTAGCAGTGTTCCTAAGCGTCAGAAGGTGGTGATGACACTAGAGGAAAAAGTAAAAGTTTTAGATTTGTTGAAATCTGGCAAGACTGCTACAAGCATAGGATGCCAATATGGCATGAATGAAAGCACTGTACGCTCTATAAAGGGTAAAGAGGCCGAAACCCAAAGAAGTCCTGGCAGAAGAGTCTCCTCTACCTGAAGAGGGGGACTCTGAGGGGCTGTAACTCCTCAAGTATGCTGTGCAGTCATTTTCATTATTTTCACCGTACTGCACAGATAATTCATCGTCATCATCAATCAATATTCTACGTACAGTACATACAGGTTTTCTTTATTTTATTGAATTGTACCTTCGTTATATGACTTCTGTGACATATGAAGTTTACCTTCCTGACAATGACAAAGAAAACGACAGTCATTAAGTTTACAGTCCCATTCGCTACTTGGTTTTACCTTACTGTGAGTGCAAAAGAAAACGGCTGCCAATGAATTAGTATAGGGTTAACATTAGTATACGGTACTAGTGTGGCAAATACCCATTAGGCGATACTGTACTCTATTTTTACATCAACCATTTCTTTTTTAAGGGTAATGTATTAAGCTAACTTTGGGAGCATGATTTGGGTCATATTTAGGGTTTAAACTCTAGAAATAAGCATTTATTAGCATTTTTATTGACTTGTACCAAACATTCGCGATTCCTCCTGATCCGCGACGGGTTCTGGAACCTAACCTCGCGAATGTTCGAGGTATTACTGTATTATTAAAGCTATTTAACTTTGAATGTTAACAAGCAATCCAAAATGAAACTGCTTTGAGTTTGGACTAGAATTCTGACTGAATGTCCTAATTTATTTTAGATTCCCCACAAAACAAAATACTTTTTGTAGCAGATAAACTTCTTATTAGAAATCGTTATTGAGCAGAGCGATATTGTAGATGGAGTCCTATTCTCATTCACCGTTATTTTAAAAAATGTACACATGCACAGCCTTGCGGACTTTGAAAAGCATTTCAAACATTAAAAAAACTTTAAATAAAACATTTCCTAACATTCACTTGAGTGCTACAACATAATTCAAAAACTTTTTTTTTTTAGGCTGGTTATTTCGTGAACAATACTATTATATATTTAAAAATATAAATTATACTGGCATTAGAAGTTCATTATCTACTGTAATTTTTTTTTAATGCTGTATAAAATTATAATTCCAGTATTTTAAATTTGAATACATAATCACCTATAGATAGGGCTTAGACAATTTAAGCAATTGTTGATGTTAGTCCTAACAAGACTTGATAATGATCACCAATTGATAAAGTGTTTAAACACATTTTTTTTAAATTGCAGGAGAATGGCAACAAAGATGAAATAATGCTCTCACTCCAGCATGTTCGTCCTGGTAATGGATTCAAGCCAAACTTCATAATTCTTGAAAAAATTGAAGTAAATGGAAAGAATACTCATCCTATTTTCCAGTTTTTGAAAGATAAACTTCGATACCCAAGTGATGATTCACTATCCTTCATGAATAATCCTCAATGTATCATCTGGGATCCTGTAGCACGTAATGATATTTCATGGAACTTTGAGAAGTTTCTTATTGCACCCGATGGAAAACCATTCAAAAGATACAGCAGACATTTCCAGTCAATAAATATCCAGGATGATATAAAAGTACTGGCTACCAAATTCCAGTTGTAATCAATTCATGATTCACTGCAAAAATGCTTGACAGAATGATAGTTTGGTTGGTTGCTTTGTTGGTGTCAAACTTCCTATGAAGGTGTTACTTAAATAATGTGGTAATGCTGGATGACTCTGTAAAACACTTTCAAATAATTGTTCAATCTATCAGACTACTCAAAAAAATAAATAGTATGTACTAACTTTCAGTATTTGTTAAATTACTATATGGTACGTGGTTTTGATCATTAAATAACATTTCTAAAAATTATGAACTGAAAAATGATTGTCATTTTTATAACAGTAAAGTTAAATATACGTCAGCTAAAACAAAAATCAATCAAATATTATAATTAGCTTAGTTTGCCTGGCACTGGTGGATTATGAAAATTAATGAGCTAGCTAAGAATACAGTTTATAGTCAAATGCTTACTTAGCAATGAATGTTCAAGTTAAATTGAACCTCAGTTTTTGCCATTGGAGACAGGATTATTTTTTTTTAAATTTATGCTCATAATTGGCTGTTTCACTTTTATTACAAAAGGTATATTCATATAACAATTTGTAGGATGTTATGAATTAATTTTTGTATTTAAATTTTATCTTTGATATTTAAAAATTAAATTGAAATTTCTGTATTTGAATAGCGAAAAAACAAATTTTTAAAGTAGGTCACAATGGAATATGATAGACTTGTTATTCAAAAGCTAAAAATGTTTTAGAGAGACACCATAATGTTACTATTACATGAGATACTTTAAACAAACAAAAGCTGACTGACAGAATGATAGTTTGATGTAGGCTGATCTAGCCAAAGGAAAGATGGTAAAGCATTTCTTAGATTTAAGATATCCAAACACTTTTTGTTTGGATTTTTCTAATGTGTGCTATTAAATTTCTATGAAAACAATCTGTTTTCTCACCTCAGCATTTCTATCTAAATCATCTTTCTGTTGTAAGGAAATTTGAAAAACAAGTCTCCCA
This sequence comes from Nautilus pompilius, assembly GCA_018389105.1. NCBI lineage: Eukaryota > Metazoa > Mollusca > Cephalopoda > Nautilida > Nautilidae > Nautilus > Nautilus pompilius. Next base: position 892,691 of record JACATO010000667.1, read on the forward strand.
GATGTGGTTTTACAATCCAATATCATGTTTTTTCCAGATTCTAGATGATAAAACTATAGAAAAATAGTTTCTGTATGAATGGAACATCTGAAAATATGCTTAACTTTCTAAACATCAAATTTGTATTAAAACAAACTGGCTTTATCAAATCACTTTTTTTTTTCTAACAAAAATTGGACAATTACTTGATAATTCCTTTATTACAATGTAAACTTGAATGAACTTGTGCATTAAGTAGCCAAAATCTGTTGGATGCTAGCCTAACCCAAGTAACAATTAAAATATAAAAATCAATTTTTTTTAGAAAGTATTGTTTACAAGTGATCAGACACAACAGTGAACAATAGTTTAGTTTTATTTAAGAAGTGCCTCCCTTGAAGTTTTATTTACTAAAAGATCTGGTATTTAGCTATTTTGCTCTTGTTTTTATATCCATCTTTATCCGGTGTTGCTAGTGGTCAGTTTCCTATACATGTTTAACAGTTTTATAGTAATAAAATCCTTTCAGTTATAATGCACCCATAATATATAATTATTTTGCAGCATTCACAAAAAGGCAATTTTGTGAATATGCACCATTACAGATCAACAAGCTTGATCATCACATTAGGATGCAGTAGAAGCCTTGGCTTAAAGGAATTAATTAGCTGTGGCATGCTTACTAGTGGGTGCAATGAAAGTAACCTTTAGAAATAATTCTAGCATAAAAAGTATGTATGTGGAAAACCTTGATATTTGAGGTCATGAAGCCCATCTTTTAAGCAGGAAGAATGTGTGCGCCTGTAAAAATCCAGTTAATAATGATTTATTACAATGTCACTTTCATTTCCATCTGAATAATTTTAGGAAAAGACTAGTAGTGGATAGCCCAACCATGGGGAGTTTGAAAATCTTTATACAAAAGATAACTTTTTTAATAATAGTGTCTCTATTTATTTATGTATGGTTTTAAAAAATTTCCAACTATTTAACTTAATAATTTTGCCATAATAAAGGAAATTAATTTTCATTTTCTACATACACAGTTAAAAGCTGCATATAAAGAATTCCTCTTGAAATAGTTTAATACAAATGAAAATATATTCCTTGCAAAGTTAAAAAAAAATTTTTAGTTCTGTAGGCCACCAATCCCATCATGAACTGGAAATTTCTCAGTCATTTTTTTTATATTTCTGCTTCATCATTTGCTTCATCTATCACTATGTATTCTCTGTTTTCGTAAGTCCAGAAGTCATTCAGATCAATTAAAATGCTGATGACTGTATCCCCTTTTCCACTAAGGGAAAAAAAAAAAAAAATTGGACATTTTAAAAAAAGGCAAATTATTAATGAAATTAATAATAAAACAATAATAAACTATATCTAAAATGGCTTTCCTTAGTGGATACTGAATCATAAATTTCATGACTATCTGATAAATAGAGTCACTAACTATACCAAGAGGAATCTTTGCCATATAGTGGAGGTTAATTTCTTGTCAATATTTACAGATTGTAAGGGATGTACATCGTAAATTAGCTAGGCCTCTGCAGAAATGTGGGTTGGGTGGAATAAATTACTAAGATTAGTACTTAATAGTAACAGTACTAGCAAGTTTAACAACAACAATGAACTAAACTTGTATAAAATAAAATTAAAATTATTGCAGTTATTTCTGAATGAATTTTTTTCCCCTTGCATAAATTCTGTTTTCCAGCCAACAAAAAAGAAAAAAATTTTAAATGAAAAGCAGGCAGACTCGCCCCCCCCCAAAAAACTATATGTTACTATGGATTCATCTACAATGAGGGGCCTAATTTTTAGGGTTCTTGATCCAAAAATATAAAACGTAATTTTGGTTAATTTTATTATTAAATATTAGTTTGTTTTTCTATATATATATATACTTAATAATAACATAAGTCTATGCTGAAATAATTAAACTAACTGTATTGGTTTTCCCCTTGTTTTTTGGAAAGGCATTAAGTCAAATCAGAGGCAACTGTGATAAAATCTTATAGGTTAGCAGATTTGTATTAAAGCTACAAAATACACTTTTACCTCAACAATTTTTGGATTTTATAAAATTTACTAAATGAAAATTACTTATTAATAAAAATTAATCAGTACATGGTAAATGCAAAATGTTTGTGGCTAGCTAAGTAGAATATTTGATATCTGGCCAAATATATTTCAGGTTTGGCATTAAATGACTTTAGTTTCATAAACATAACATTTAGGCTTCTAAAATGTAAAAGCTATAATCATAGGTATTTCTAAAATGGTTCCAAGTAATAATGATTAACGTCATGCTTACCTAATTTGGGCTAACTAAAACAACTTTAAATTTACCATTTCTTGGCACTATTTTAGATATTACCTGTCTTACCTTTTTTGTTTTTAAACTGACATTTTATTATATAATATTACTACTAAAATTATTAATTTAAAACACCTTTCCTACTGATATCAGGATTTTTATTATGAAATCCTTTTATTGTGATATTTGACTAGTTTAAAAATAAACAGTTGTCTGATTGATTACTGACAGGTATTCTACATACAAAAACCTGAACTTAAAAGAAAGTCATGATACCCACTCAACAAACATGATGAGACCTGAAAAACAAAACAAATGACAAACCAAAACAGGAAGTTAAATGAGTCATACAAACCTATTTATCAAATCTCGTAATGTTATCTTCAGAGGGTCTGTTGGTTTAACCATATCAAAGATCTCATCTTTTACATCATGAAAAGAAACAGGTTCTTGGCCATGTAACTTCATCTGTTCTTGTATGGCCTAAACAAATTAAGTTAAATGAGTCCATAAAGAAATTGAACATTTCAACAATATATTAGTAGAAATACTTTAAGTCCTAAATACTTAAATATAGTTATATTTAACCAGATAAGAAAAATAATGGCATGAAAGTAACAGTTCTAAAATGTTTTAATTTAAAAAAAGGTTAATACTAAATACTCAGGTACTTTACCATACCTCTAAACCCTATAACCCCCCTATATGTCTAAAAATTTGCTTTTCTTTGAAGCTGTTACAGGAAAAGTGAATTATATTAATGATTCTTAATGACAAAAGTTTGGTATTTTCCTGGCAACAGTATACTTTTAAATGTTTACTACTCACCCTAAAAAAATAATTTAAAGAAAATACATTGAGGTAATTTTTTTGCTGATCATCTAAGATCCGAAAGAGATACTGAATCGCCTGTGGTTCTTTCCTGTTTTCCAGAGCAAGAACAAAGTCCAGATATGTTTTGTAATCCTAAAAAAAAAAAAGCAATACATTCTTATAATAAAATAATGCAAAATTTATTTCTAAACAAATACATATTTTTTTAATATTATGATTGCTAGTTCTTTTAATATTAAAATTTTTTTTCACATCAGAGATTATTTCTATTCTTATTTTAGTTATTCCTTTTCTTGTACTCTAGTTCCAGCCTGATATTTTTCTTGGCCATAAAACATTTCAAAGATCTTTTAATTAACATTCTCTCTTTAAAAACTTAAAACAATTTTAAATTATTTTTAGAGAAATAACCAATTTTAACTTATTTGTTTATTGTACAATATCTTGAAATTTCAAATTTGATAAATTGTAAAAATATAAACTCTTAACATTTTTATTCAAAACTATTTTAATGATTAAAAAAAAACAAAAAAAAGACATGGTATTAAAAATAAATGTCTTAATCATCCAGCACACCAAAAACATTTCAGCCTGAAGTTATGTAATTGTCTTTAAATACTGTTCCAGTATTTTATAACTTTATGCTTCTAATTTTTAAGTTTAATTAAAATTAGGTAAACATAACTCACATACATTCCTTCATTATCAAACCAAACAACTTCTAATATTTACACTTTAGCAGTTTTAAATCCCATGAATTAATTTTCTGTGAATGGTATAGAAAATTAACAGCTTTAATTTTTTTTTAAATAAGTTGTATATCATACATACCATTTCACCATCATAAGTGAGGCATTCCTGAAAAACTCTGTCAAGAAAGACATCAGTGAGAGTACTGGTCCCATATCTAAAAAAAGAGAGACATAGGTAGATCTTTGAACTTTATAGACATCTGTTTTAAATTACATACTGTTCATTCACCAAAAGTCCAAAGATTAATTTTTTCACTCCAAAATCTCTACTTTTATGCATGTCCTTATATTATTGTTATTATTATTATTATTATATTATTATTATTATTATTATTATTATTATTATTATTATTCTCTTCACTAAAACAATCAATTTAGTCAAAAGAAAAAAAAAGTAAACAGAAAATAAAAAACTGCAATAATTTTTGATAAGAGGAGGAAAAACTAAAAAGCTGATGATTATTTTAAAAAACAAAAAAAAATCCCATGCCAACAAGGCAAAAGAGACTAGCCAACTGTAATAAACCACCACAATTTGAGAGGATAATTTAAGTCCTTTTAATTATCTTTAATTCCTACATCCATAAAATTTTATCTTAAAATAATTTTCTTTTATTTTTCAGTATCACTTGTTATTCTGCTCTACCAATTGTGCTAATGTAGCAAATTAACCTCCTTTTTTTACAACCCTAACACCAAAATCTCAAACACTAACAACAAAGATTATTTTGGAAATTCTCTCAACCTTTAATATTTTGACTACCAGGATATAAACAATGATTTTCATTTTTCAGCACATAAGACAGCAAGAAACATGGTTATAAACACTAGTTTAGACTTGGTGTTAGAAAGTATTTTTTCTGTGGGAAAGATGTCAATAATGCTAATCTGTTAAAGACAAATTCAAGTTTGATGTTGATACTATTTAAATGAATTTGTTTCAATTCCTTTTTCTCACCTAGCTAGCTCTTCCTTGCTCAGCATACCATTGTGATCTTTGTCTAGATTAAGATACTGACCATACACCCTGAGTGCTGATGGGGCTGAAAACCAGTTGGATTCTTGCATTTCTTTTGAAAGTTCTTCATCTCTGAGCTGAAAACCAAAAAAAATAAATACCAAACCATGAAAAAAACCAGATCCACCTATTTGATACTTGGGTTCTTAATACTAAATGTGTTGGCACATACTTTACTATTCTTATTTTAGTTCTGTTGACCTAGTAAACCTAGAGCATATTTTTTTAGCTACTTAAAATATATTTTAACCATAATCCATTCACTAAATCTGTGCAAGTCAAAACTATCTTTTTAAAATTAATCAGCTGCTATTTTTCATTTATATGTTGTAAAGGTCAGCTAAGATCACAGCAAACAATATGGCTATTCATTATGGTTTATAACTTTCAAAGAAATATCCACAAATTTTATTGAAAATATCCAATAAATATTAATGTATAACCAGTTGAATTTTGGATGTTAGCACATTGTTTAGCATTCAATCAAGCTGCAAAGGTTTCATCATTTTCAAAGTTATCAAGATTGTAATATTTTTTTACAAAAATCTGTCATAAGCTGTAATTGTACTGACAAAGTGAAGAACACTGAAGCAAGGCTAAATGATATAGAAAGATAAAAAATATTATAGATTTCATTTTTAATATACCATCTCTCTCATTATTAATTAAAACTGTCTAGAATACATTTTATTTTATTATTCATTAAATTTAAAATATATAAATATATGTACCTTTTCTGTATTTTATTTTATTTATCGCTTTAGTTTAATAATATTTTTTCATTTACAAATGGTTATTTATTACAATTTTCTTTTATTTTATTTAAAATATGACAATGGTGCAGACAAAATTGAACCAAATCCCACCTCCAATAGATCATCAAGAAAACTGCAAGCAAGAATGTCTTGAATTTTAATCTTCCCTGTTCTCATGGGATCCAAGAAAAAAAAGAATTTTCTTACAGCCGTACACACATAAAAGGAATAGAAGGACTTCTCTAAGGCATTTAACTGAAACAGACAAAAAAATAATAATCTGAGTGAATCTAATTAAATTTTACAAGTTTGTACAAAAAAAAATCAACATTTTTAAAATAAAAAGAAAAAAATTACAAAAAATAGAAACAAAGATTTTATATACACAATATGGTAATTAAGTTTTTGTTTGAAATAATTTTATTTAATACATCCTAGTATAAAAAAGAAAGAAAGGAATATTAGGTTGTTACAAAAGTTTTGTCAGTTTTTTTACCAGTGAAGTTACTTCATCAAAGTAAGTTTGATTACAATCAATACACTTCTCTGCCAACGAGTTACAAGCGCATATATACCATTTTGAAAAAAAATCTGGATTTCTGGAGTCGATAAACTGTTGGAAGACAGTTTAAATTGCTGCTTGGTTGAAGAGGATTTATAAGGGAGGAAGCAGTCGAGGTGTTAGAAAAGGAGGTGTCTGTGGGAGAAAGGTTTGGCGAATAGGCTGGGTGAGGGAGAACTTCATACCCCAACCTGTTCAGTTTCTGAAGAGTCACTTTTGCAACATGAGGACGGGCATTGTTGTGGAGCAGGATTGGGTCTCTTTGATTCACCAATGCCAGCTGTCGTTTGGAGAGTTTCTGATGAACAATGTTTAATTCACAACAGTACCTTTCAGCTGTGATGGTTTCACCAGGCTGCAAGAAGTTATAGTGGATGACACCAGTTGCAGTCCACCAGACAGTGACCATGACCTTCTTTGGGTGGAGGCTGGGATTTTGAATGTGGTTAGGCACCTTGTCTCTGTCGAGCCACTGTTCTGATTGTTTGCGATTGTCGTAAAGAATCTATTTTTCATCACACCTAATGATTCAGTCAAGAAATGGGTTGTTTTTGTTTCTTATGACAACCAAAGAGCAGATCTCCACCAAAAATTTTGTTGTTGTTCATTCAACTTGTGAAGCACCCACCTGTCACGCTTTTTCACCTGTCCAATTGCATTAAGATGTCAGGAAACAGTTGCAGTGCTTACGTCAAGCTCTCCTGAAATTTCTCACACTGTTTTTCTTGGATTGGCTTCAACTGAGGCTTTCTGACAGTCATCATCACAGCTGGAAGGACGTCCATTACGTTCTTTACCTTCGAGGCTCACATCTCCTAATCAAAACTTTGCAAACCATGCTTGCATAATGTTATGAATTGCCTCGCTCGTTTTGTGGCCTGGTTTGAACTCGTGAAGCAAAATGGCATGAAAAACGTTTCTATCCATGTTTCACTCAGAACTCTGAAACAAATACCCATTTTTTGATTTTTAAAAAGGTAGGTTTTGCATAATGTATGCCAAAATACACACTACAAAACGATATATAACTTTTCTACATACACCTTCACAAGCATGCAAAAAATGAACCTCAAATTAACAATATAAAAACCAACAAAACTTTTGTAACGACCAAATAAAATGTCTTAAAATAATTTTCCTTTACAATCAAAACACAAAATAATAATAATTCTTACTTGTGGTAAAGTTGGAATTAGCTCCAAGATATAGTTTTCCAAATCCTAAAACCAAAGAGTAAATAGGAAACAGATTATATTTAGAATTCTTGACACATCTTTACAAAAATACAAAAGTTTTAATAATTTAGTCTTTCTTTATTTATTTTTCAATTAATATATGTTTCTCTTGCAGCAGAACTAGGAGATCCTTAATATAGCATAATCTGTTTACACAACCCAAGTGGTGTTCTAAGCAAGTTGTTTAGGAGCATCTGATTTTAGTTTTTAGTTGTCAGTTTACCTTGACATTTCTACACCATTATTCCATGTTATCTTGTTTGTGTGATTTAGTCTAGATAATCTAATTAGGAATTCACTGCAAACATTAAGCAACAAGGTTCATTTAACAGTAAACTCTTTGGGTCAGTGAAAATTTCCTAGTGATGGATGGTTCTGTTGAAATTTGTAATGGTTATTCAAAAATACTTGTAAACCACTACAAAATACCAAACTCTTTTTAGACTACTGTTTCAATTTACTCAGCAATATTCTTGAATGGATATTGTATGCATGCTAAATAAACATTGCCAAAAGCTTCACATTAAAATAACTTTGCTTTAATCAATGCTTACAGATTCTCTAAGAAAACCCAGTCCAGCAACATCATAAAGGGACAGTCCTATCCTGGTTTGATGCAGCCAAACCTTTCTCATCACAAAATTGAAAAATTGCATTATAGAAATTCTTCCATAGGGATCATTCTGTAGCAGTTTGGCAAATACGGTGGCAGTAAAAAAAGGTCTGAAAAAAAAACGTACCTGCTCATTTAGTTTTTTGTAACATCTTGTGAAAAAACAAAATATAAATTAAAATCTGCTTATTACTTGCACTTTGGTCCAGCATGATCACCAACTTTACGAAAATCTTTATAATTGATTGTCTGTTCATCTCCTACTGTTGGTGGTGTATGATATTTGTCAAGCAGAAACCAAAGATGCTTAAAAAAAAAGAAAAAAAAAATAAAATTGTTTTATTAACAACTTCCAAATAAGTTTGATCACTGTTATCAATTAACAATTACTACAGTACATTAAGATAAAAAAATTTCTGTCAATGGATAAAACTATACTATAGAAGTCAAACCACAAATGTCTAATTCCTTTGTCCAAATCATTTGTTAAACAATGTTCTTTCCAAGTTGGTGGTATAGCTTTGTAACTATAATTAACTTGTTATAGCTTAGAGATTCAGATAACCATCTTCTGGATGATTGAAAGTGTATGTGATACGAATTTTGAAAAAATATTTCAACAGCTTAGAAAGATTAGTTTGTCCCAGCTTCAGATATATTTTAAGAGAAGTACATTTTTCTAAAAAGTTGATAATCTTAAAAATAATAAAACCAACCTGTAGCTCTTCATTACCTAGCAATTCCCTACTTCTTCTTTGCAGAAATAATGCTCTAAAAAGAAATGTCAAAAACAAAAGTCCAGACTTTTCTCCAAAATGACAAGATAAAAATGAAATTCTATTCAACATAATAAAATACAAAATATGCCATTTTCTAAAATATTTTGTAATCATGGTAGCCATCTTGTGAGCGGGATTAGATAATTTACATACTGAGCAATTTTCTAAAATTAAGCCAATGAAAGCTTTTTTATATCTAAACAAATTGTGCACTTTTCTGTGTGAGAATATTTGTCAGATAAAACTCTAAGTTTTGTAATACCAAATAAGTTTGTTCAATGTTTTTTCTAGTCTAATTTTTGGTTTAAAAAAAAAATTTTTTTAAATAAAAGTTCATCCAAATGAATTGAGATTTAATTACAAGAATGCCAATATCTGAAGATGTGTGGCACAGATAATACAAACATGTATCAAGGAAACTTTCATACAATTTTTGTTATTAGAAAAAATTTTAAAAAACCCTAATAAAAATGTGTTTACAACCCAGCATTCAAAGCAAAATGCTTACATTTTATAATACTAAAAGTTATTGGGAGAAAAGTTGAATCTACATAACAAATGTTTTCATTTTTTAAATAAATACTTAAAATAGTTAGGCTTTAAATGCTTAGGTGTACTTTTAAAATTTTTTTTACCTAGATTCTTCTCGAAGTTTCTGTAAAAGCAGTTCATCTTCTGATGGTAGCTGTCAAAAAAAAAAAAATTAAGAGGAAGAAAATTAACCTTGATTTGCTTTAATTCCACTATATTGACTGAATCAAAAGGTTTAGAATCTAAACAATATTAAATGACAAGAAACCTAGATGAAAAATTCTTGAGTTATTATGCTTAAAATAAAAATATGCTGATTATAAATTAGTTAAAATAATAAACCTACCCAAAATTTTCAAGCTTTAAGAAAAATGTCTAAAATTTTAGTATTTTTAGAAGAAAAAAATTATTTTGCTTGAATTGTTTAAAAAAAAAGTATTTTAATGTTCTTATACCTGTAATACATTTCTATTCATAATAAACCAATTTAGTTTTCATTATATAAGTGCAAATTTTGAATTAGTATGTATTAAATCATAATAAAAATTATTAAATTAGCTTTAACAAAGCAATAAAAAACGTTAAACTTTGTCTCATAAAAATGCAATTACAAATGCAGAATCTGAGGGTGTTCTAGTAATTTTACAAATTCAAAGTGATTTATTTTAAGGATAATCAGCAGCTTTCGAGTATTAAAAACAGTAAAATTGGAACCTAACCAGTTCTAACACTGACATACCTTATAATAAAACTTCTGTATGCTTTTATATGATGAATCACTGGTTTCATCTGTTCCTTTCCATTGAGAGTAATAGTGTGTGAATAATTCAGTTTCCTCTCTTTTCCTTTCATCCGCAGATTTTTCACCTCATGCAATAAATTTTTTTTTTAAAAAAAAAAAAGAGATTATTTTATTTTGCTCTCTGATTTTTGAAATTTTAACTGGAATAAAATTCTGCTTTATTATTGTTTTCGATAAATTATAAAGTAAAGGGAATTCCAATCTCAAACCATGTCCTGGTTAAAACAGAAAAGTGCACTTTAATTCGTAGCAAACTAAATAAATGCAATTTTTCTTTTTTACGAGTAGTTCTGCTGCTGTTTAACTCGGTTCTGAGCAGGTACCCAGAACGTACGACTGACGACTACAGGACTCGGAGGATCGGTGGGAAACTAAATAAATGCAATTTTTCTTTTTTACGAGTAGTTCTGCTGCTGTTTAACTCGGTCTGAGCAGGTACCCAGAACGTACGACTGACGACTACAGGACTCGGAGAATCGGTGGGAAACTAAATAAATGCAATTTTTCTTTTTTACGAGTAGTTCTGCTGCTGTTTAACTCGGTTCTGAGCAGGTACCCAGAACGTACGACTGACGACTACAGGACTCGGAGAATCGGTGGGAAACTAAATAAATGCAATTTTTCTTTTTTACGAGTAGTTCTGCTGCTGTTTAACTCGGTTCTGAGCAGGTACCCAGAACGTACGACTGACGACTACAGGACTCGGAGGATCGGTGGGAAACTAAATAAATGCAATTTTTCTTTTTTACGAGTAGTTCTGCTGCTGTTTAACTCGGTCTGAGCAGGTACCCAGAACGTACGACTGACGACTACAGGACTCGGAGGATCGGTGGGAGTTACTGTAGAATCTGAATCGCGTACTCATAACTAACCTAGGGAAAAGATATTCACTCAGTCTTACATTTGTTGCATTCAAGATATTTTTTCAATTTGGAACGAAGATACATCGCGATTATCCAAACCAACGCAGCTGAACACGGTCAAAATCGATCGGGTAGGCTTTCTAACCAAGCCGCCATCTTAGTAACAGAAAGCGACACCTTCAGTTGGCAAAAGGCATTAACTGAATTACAACCGCGCCTAGGTTTCTGGACGGTAATTATAATATGAAGTGCTGTTTCGAGTAAATACCTTACATTTCAAAACCTTGTTAAATGTATGTGTCATCTCTGCAATGTGTAATATGCTTCAAACTATTTATTTAGGAAAAAAAAGAGAATGCGTCTTAATCTCTGTGTCGCTCCTTATGCTTCAATCCAGATTTCTTCATCACTGAGCAGAACTAAGACAATCACTATCATCATATTTCGTCCCTGGCTCACTGAGATGAACAATGGGTGTTGTCTTTTTCAACGAATGCTGGTGTTCGCTAAAGTTTTCTCTTCCATTTGTTAGTTAGACGAAACCAGAGAGCGTGGAGGAGGAAACCCAAGAGGCCGATTGGCGAGAAAGAATGAGAGGGGAGATAACCCCACCAAACCAAAGCGGTCAGGCAGATTACCACCGTATTAGTGCCGCCCAAGGTATTGTCACCTGCTTATTGGAAGAGACAAACAAAAATTCCCTTAATCTATTGAGGATAATCTCTCCATTAAAAAAATTCTGACAACAAACAAAGCAAGCAGGAAGATTTCTTTTCTGAACCACCTGGATTTCAGCTGACACGCCATTCTTTACAGGCAGGTGAAATAAGCCGGAGCGGATGGCAGTAATGTAAGGATAGCATTAGAATAATGTATCCTTTTTTCCTCCCCTTTCTGGTAATTTTATTAATAAATTGAAATAAGTGCTGGGAACCCCCCCCACCCCTATCAGCTTTAAAAGTTCCGCTGTTTATTAACATCTATACCAGATTGAGGATTTAAACGTTGGTAGTCTGACATGTGATGGTACAAATATTCCTCATGTATGATCAAACGGGACCATCTCATCACACCTTTACCAGGACGGTAACTTTAAGCCGCCAGATCTCTCTCCTTCAGTAGTGTACTCCGCACATCATGTTTTAATTAAATAAGGATTGTTTAAGAAACATCTAAATGAATCATAGTGCAGAGGTTGGACATGATGCGAGGAGTTACACTACTGAAGGAGAGAGATCTGGCGGCTTGGTATCGGCCCGTTTGATCATACAGCTAATCAGCTACAGACTAATAAACCATGCAGAAAAATCTGATAACCTGCCCCCTGTACTGTAATAAACCCATTATGTCACCATGTCATTCTACATTCAATCAGATGCAGTTGTATTTATATTTTTTTACTCTTAGAACAAAAACACATAAGAAATCAAACAGTCTAAAGAAGCAAAATTGTATTACAAAAATCTGTTAATTAATGATGAGTATTTTATCTAGCAAATGAAAAACAAAATACAAAAGGTGTAAAACTTAACTTCTTTTGAAGTAACAGTCACAACAAAACCTTATCTGTTAATAAAGAAAAAAAGTTACAATTTTTCTTTAAAAAAAAAGTTCTTTTACAGTACAATGTTTATTAAAAACTTTTAAAATATGCAAATAGTGAGTATTCTTATAAAATCCAAATATTATCATTGGTGGGTGGAAAGTTTAAATCAGCTACTCGAGGTTTTAATAAACTGATTAGTGGTTACTGGCACAATCACAAAGGAGATTCAATCCACATGTAAAAGTTACTTTTCTAAAACGGACATAATTAGGAGAGAAATTTGGTGAAAGGTCTAAAAGTTTTAAGACAATCATACTTGATTAATTTTCTCCCCATTATAAAAGAATCTGGACACATAGAGTGGCTTTTATTTTCAAAGCCTGTGACTATTTTACTTTAAAATCTGGAAATAAAAAAAATGATATAAGAAATGTAAATATATATAAAATTTAAATGCAATAATTCCTTTACAATAAAATTGGCTCTTATAAATATCAGCAAAATCAAAACTAAAGCGCAATGCTTTGAAAGTGACCATGCAAATTTTGACAATAAAATATAATAGCATTAAATTTTATAAAATTGCTAATTAGAATATTGCATGCAATTTTTTTTTATTTTTCATAAATTTAAATGTGTTTTGGTTTTGTTAAAAGGAATGTTTAAGTAAATTATCTGCAACAAAGAAAGTTTGCAGTTATTTTATGTAAAATACTCTTCTCACTGGCCATAGCCTATAAGAGCAGTCTACTTTTGAGCATGGGGTCATGGTTCGTTTTTAATATTTGTAATGTAAATTTATTTATACAGCACTTGAATGGATAGTTTACCATAACACTTCTAAAAGATGAGATGCAAATAAGTCAAAATAATCACAGATTCCCTAAAAAATATTAAACTAAACTAATTTTTATTGTAGAAATGAATTTGAGCATATCCAAGTAATTTAGTTTAAATTTATCAATGTAAATGTATTATAGATGAGGTATAAAAATTAGTTGAACGCATTTTTTAAAACCTGTTTTGTGAATGTACACTAAAAAAGCAATACTTAGAATCACTGATGAATTTTCTATAAATTTATAATTTTAATTAAAATTTTTGTTGCTTTTTTGTTATTTTGGGGGGTTTCTATACTATGGATGTTTAATTGAAACCTGGGTGAGATACTATCATCATAATGTTATCTGAGTTTCAGTTGAACATCTCTGGTATTTCTGTTAAAGGGGCACTGAATCCAAACTTTTAGCTAACATCACTACTATTTGTGGTTTGGTTTAAATGCTAAAATTACCAATATAAGAATTAATTAAATAATATCATATTGCTTATCTGTTTGAAAAGTATCTAAACTTTTAATTTGATCAAATTTACTTGAAGTTAATGATAACAGTAAATTGCACAAAAATTGTTTGTGGCTATGGAAAAATTAAGTCTCTGCAGAGCTATTTTCCTTTCTATTTTTCACCAAGAATGTGTATCAAACAAAACAAATCAGTCAAAATTTCTAAAATAAACTCAACTTAGTTGCATCTAAACATTCCTCTAAACAGGCGGCTCCAAAAAATGTTTGCTTCAATAAACAGTTAAATTGCATCCAAATAATTCTCTTTATAAATAGTGTAGTCACAGGAAATTAGCACCACAAAACTATTCTCCAGTGATTTTACTTGCTACATATGGTGGCTTTAGGGTATTTATTCAGATGTAGATAAGTTCCATTTATTTCAGTAACCATTCACTTTTTTTATGATGTAGTGGCAAAGACAGTAGAAGCCACTTTTACATCAGACTGCTGACAATTGAAACTAAGTTATGAAGAAAGTCTTATTATGAGAAAAGAAGAGAGTTTTCATTATTAAACGTCTTTGCACTGAAATACAAAATGGCTTTTTTGTTTTTTACAAAGTTAATAATATTTTGAAAAATTTAACATACAATGTGTGTAAGAAAAAAAATACATACATTTCTCATATTTTCAAACTTAATTTGGTAATCAGCAGCTTTAGCAGTAGAAAGACAATATTTTAGCATTCATAGATTGACATTACAGCAATCCAAATCACTCCTCTATTTTTCTATTCATTTTAATTACAAAATTTGTTCCATTTTGATTTCATGTTTACAAACATACATTATATATTTCTTATAAGTGCTGCTTATTATCAAATGAAAATTAAGCTCACACATAACTACAGAGAATTATTTATGACTTAATCAGCAATTAGCTAAAATACTTTATAAACGAACTTTCCATTACATACTTGCAAGCCAAGGATTTTTTGGTATGAAAAAACAACAAAAAATCGATTAAAAATGAGATGTACATAGACAGTTTTCAGTGATGGCAGCCTATACAACTGGCAGCTACTTTTTCTCATACATAACCTTTTAGCTCGTTCTTCCTTACAGGTTTTGCTGTTTTATAAAAAGTTAGTGGTTTCTGACATCAAACATCAAATTTGCTTCATGGCATGCAGCTAGTTAGAGGAAGGTTGAAAACAATCATATTTAAAATTTCTAAGACATGAACTTCTCAACTAAAAATATTGCAATAGAAATTGCAAAAAAGAAAAAAATAAACTTTGTAGGCATACATTTATATAGATAAATTAAATGTCTGTATCAACTGAAAACTTTCAGCTTTAATGACTTTCTTAAATACATTGAATTTTGATAGTTTCTCATGTGTTAAAAGTGTTGGTTGTTATATTTACTGGTTCCTTCCTCCATTAGAAACTAAATAATCCTTTCAGATGTAATGAGATAAACCACACAAAGTGATCAATAAAAATGAAATAATAATTAGCATTACAAAGTTTCAGTATTGCAGATCAGCTTATTAAAATTCAAATCCCATATCCAGTTCTAGATCATAGGCATAAATGTCATCATCATATTCATAGCCATTGTCTGAATCCTGCTCATCTGAATTAGATGTAGTGCTATCTTCTGTCTCACATTCAGAAATTCTGGCAGGTGTGTGTAAGACGGAGGTGTAGGAATCATCATACTTGTCATATCGTTCCATAGCATTGAGTAAACTGCTTGGTATTTGTCCTGATGCAACCATGGAAACATTGTCAATAGGTGGTGG
Source organism: Nautilus pompilius (assembly GCA_018389105.1). Lineage (NCBI taxonomy): Eukaryota > Metazoa > Mollusca > Cephalopoda > Nautilida > Nautilidae > Nautilus > Nautilus pompilius. Next base: position 908,377 of record JACATO010000667.1, read on the forward strand.
TTTGTGAGCAAGAGCCATGGGCAGTGTTTCTGACACCTCAAACATGGTTGTTGTATAGGGGGATTCATTGTTTAAAACAAATATACTTTGGCTGGTAGCAGCCTGAAGTTGATAGCCATAAGGTTGTGCATTATCAGAAAATGATATTGGAACTGGAATGCTTCTCAGTGATACAAACCATCTGCATCGCACTTCATCTAACATGAGTATTGGTTTTCCAGGAAGATACAGAAATACAGTTTCATCTCTTATGCATAAAATATAAGGTCGTGTAAAATTATCATAATCAGAATCTGGGGGTGGAATATCCCAAGAATTAAAGAGTTTACTTTTTGCATCAAACATGACAAAACCAACAGATTTCTTAATGCAAAACTCTTCTGATGGACCTGTTCGATGCCGAAACCAAATAAAAACGTACTGATCATTTTTAATCACTGCTCTTGCTAGACTAATAAATCTTGAGCCTGGTATATGATAGCAAGTAAACAGGTGATTCTGAAGATTGCAGAGAAACAGATGTCCTGAGCCTTCTTTATTTCCAATAACCACCATGCTGTTATTACAATACACCATTACTGGGGGAACAGTTCTGTGATTAGTTAAGGTTGTTCGATAGCTTGGATTATAATAATCAATAGTTCGAAAAGAATACAATTTGGGCTGTCCAGTGTTCATATCAAATGCCAGTATGTTTAGTTTTAAAACATCTGTTGGATATGGGAAGCTGGAGCACATATAAAAATACAGATGGTTATTGTGTAGTACAACATTACAGACTGTCTGCCTGGGAGGTATGACTTGTAGTAGATTTTCCTCAGCAATTGGAAAATTATACCAATTTTGGTTTGTGATGCTGTAAACCAATACTTTCAATAATTTTATTCCTTGATTCCATACTACAGCCAAAATCACTTGCTGGGTTATATCCAAACTATGTGGAATATCTGGTGTTTGAATTCTTCTGCTTTCATTTACTCTATGAAAAAACTTTCCTTCACAGTCACCATGATAGGAATGCCATAAACTAACCATTCCAGTCCTAGCCTTTTCTCGCCCTAGATAAGATGCTTCATTCATGTAATCACACACCCAGACCTTAATACACATGTCCAGTTCATCATAATAATAGCTCCTGTTCTCCAAGTCATATTCAACCCATCTTTGAATAAGACTTTTGAGATCTTTATGTTTTGTATGTTGAACAACTGCAGGATCTTTTAACAGATGAAAGAGGCAATTGACTGAGAGATCCAAAATATCATCGTGAAAGATTAGGTAGTCATGGAAACGCGACTCTATTATCTTCTGGCAGTGATCTTTGACTTCAGAAAGGCAGTGATTTTCGGCAAGAAAACGCACTCTCAAACAGTTACTTAAATCAAGGTTTCCAAGATCCAAATAAAACTGACAACAGAAGTCTTTCACATCGTCCAAAAGCAGAAAATCGGCTATTTTAACCAAGTCTTCAACGTTGTCCAGAGTGACAGTCATTATACCCGTGTACATGTAATCCAGCACGGTTTCAAATACGATACGTTTCTCCACGATCAGAGATTCTGTCAAGTCGACTTCTTTCGTGCTCTTCTCTTTCATATCACATGTAAACATTGACAAAAAATATGGACTCCACAAAGCAAGGATGGCCTTATGTGCATTGAATCGATGGTTGTTAAGCTTTAACGTAACGTCGCATAATTCCCCGGTCTCCCTCTGCCTCATCAACGGCCTGATAACACATTCCTGCACGCTCTTTGAGAAATGCTTCTTTGTAGCTTTCATGTAGTGAGACATTCTCGCTCAACTCATACATCCGTTCAGTTCAGTTCTTCCAAGCCAGATGGACTACCCCAGATCTTGCCAGCTAAGTGCGTCAGCTTACATGTTTAATTCTTCTCCATACCAAATTTCCTAAAATAAGTCGAAGAATACATTATTCTAGCGGCCTGCGCCACTTCAACAAGACTTAAAGTATAAACGAAAGCGCCACCTGGTAGAGACTGGAGTACTTCCGTCAAGGGCCCTAACACCGATAACTTTGTTGACAAAATTAACTGGTATGTAATTTCTTCTTCTAATCCTACTAAGTTATATATTATTTTACCTCTAATCCTACTGAATTGTATATTATTTTACCTCTAATCCTACTGAATTGTATAAACATAAATTTACCTTCTTGTGAAAATAAGCAATTTAAAAATTAATCTGGTAAGGAACGTGACTGCAGGAGGGAGAACCTTTATGGCTAGATAAGATATCTAGTGACTAAGCAAAGAGAAAGGCATATACAATGTATATGGAACTGTTTAAGCTGTCTCTGACTTACCTGTCAACCACATAAAGCATGTTTATATATGACAGAACCCTCGCTGGCATACAAATACAAAACCCGAAGCCATTTCCTGTGGCTTAAGCATATGCATTTAAAAGTTACTTGACTATGCATTTGTTCCCTTGTAGTGTTCTTAAAATAAATAATAATAATAATAATAATAATAATAATAATACATTAATTGCGAAAAATGTAGTATGACAAAATTAAGCATTGGCTTATTTTCCTTTTTTTTTTTTTTAAATCTGGAAAATATTTCCAGTGTATGGGAGATAACTCATATAATATAACAGTTTGCTTATGTTCTTCACAAAATTGATTGCAAATGAGGGTTTATCTTAACAGATTACTCAGTTATGGCATCCTTTTTTTCTTATGCAAGATTAATATTGATCAGGGCCGACTTCATAATGCACATTTAAAAAAAAATGTATTCTATGGGCCACTATGAATATATGAGACATTGATAGCCATGCTTAACTATAGAGCAAACTTTTAAATTGGCTTACTACTTATTTTAGGCATTATGCAGATGGCACCATCTAAATTACATGGATGCTGCTATTAGTGATAGAGCTCATTTTATTTCAGATATCGAAAAAGAAAAAGGTTTATTATACTAATATAAATGAAGACATAAAATTTCAAAAATTAATTAACTGTAATTTGTCTTTACAGTTCAGTGCATGTTAATGAATGTATATCTAAATGTGTGCTCTTTAGGTGCATTATCACAGACTTAGAGTCAGGGGGATAGTGTAATGTTTCTAGAGGGATTAGGGGTTTAACTATGCCAACACATTAGTTTTTCCCACCAGTACTCAGAAATCATAAAGTTACAAAGCTGCATAAAGCATTGGCCAGATCTCATTGAGAATATGCAATACAGGTATAGAGTTTTTTAATAGGGAAAGATACTGATAGCTTAAAACAAATGCAAAAGAACTTTACACATTTAATGAGAGTCTTAGAACTTGTCATACAAAGAGACTTTGCCAAGGTTGATGTACGAGTAATACCATTCTGATTAAACATTGCCTAGCTTACCATGTCTTCCATGCAATAATGTTGTGTATAAAAAAATAATCCCAATTTTTAATTTTGAAAAATTGTCATTTAAGATATTTTACATTTTGGAATTTAAAAAGTTACATAAATTGTTATCGCTGTTTAAAAAAAAAAAAAACTTCTGAACTGTTAGCATTCAAGATATTGTATGCACATATTAAAGAATTTAGCATTTGCAAAGTGTTTATAACCCTACCCAACAACCTATTGAGGCACAATCTTCAACAAACTTAGTATGGGAAATTCAATTTTTTGTTCATTTAAATTTTTTTTTTTTGTTGAAAACATTGATTATAAGACTTACTTGTTTGGTTCAGAATAATGAGAATACTACTACTATCTAGCTTTTGGCAGTCAAATTATTCTCCTCCATTAGTAATTGATTAGTCAGTCTCTACTAGTTCTTAACTCAAAAACAAAATACCATTTTTAAGTAACTTGAACTGGTATCTCCACTTTCAGAATTATCAGGTATATATTAGACTTGGAAACCTTAATGAATATTTTTTATTCTAGAACATTGGATGGTGTCAACTGACATCTACCTATAATATTTTAAAATATCTCAATAACAATGACAAAACAACTTACTCCAGTCACTTTGTTTTGGTTGCTACTGAATTATTTGTACACATTGTTCTAGGTAGACAAATTGCTCTGGTATTTCGAGGATAAGCATTTCTAAACTACTATATCTATCCAAGGTTTTTACATGCATACACACACAAGTACATGTTTACGCTACATATTCCAAATAATGTGTAATTGTTTTACAGTATTTTTATCGTGCTTGAGAAGTTTTAATATTATTTAATAACTCTTTAATTATTTAAGATAGAACAAAAGATAAGTATTTCTAAATTGTATTACAAAGCCATATTCTTAAAGTTTTTTAGTGATATAGTTATGAATACTTAAATTCTGCATAGTTACCATCTTCAGTGATATAGCATTTAATTATAATTGTCATTGCCTTGTTGAAGCAAACTCACTTAAAAAATTTAATGAATTGTTGAAAAAGACATTCAGTTTTTGGGAGGCATGGCAAAGTGATTTCTGTAAACTAGGAAATGGTTTTTCAACAGCTGCCATGGTATCTTGACTGGTGTCTGAACTACCAGAGCATTTTCTATTATTAATTAAACTTGTTTCTTTAAACTTCAACCAACTCCTTATTGAGTTGTCAGATGGATTCTTGATAAAATATGTCATACACTTTTGTTTCCTTGCAGTAATAGACTTTAATTCACCATGCTTTAGTTAACCTTTCTTTCTGATTGTTGCCATTTTGGTTTCATAAAAGCCTGGACAACAAAACAAAAAATAATAAAAGCTTAAAGCTTATGGCTCTGTAATACAATTTATTTTTTCTATTTTATGTAAACAAAATCCTCAAGAACTATAAACACCCTGTACAATGAAACTTTAATACTTTTTAATATACAAATAGAGGGAGGAGTTATTAGATACATACTTGTTTGTTTTGATTTTTTAAATGCTGATATGAGTGGATTCTTTGGTTTATTTTATATTGCAGTTATAAAGCAAACAGAGCAAATATATGCCTTGGACAAGGGGAAACAAGCAGTATGGCCTTCAAAGCTTGTCAGCCATTTTGGAGACTTAGTTTGCAGCAACAATTTTGCTTGGGGAAGAAGAAATTACTTTTGGATTCATATATAAATTTTTCTGCTGTCACATCGATTTGGAATATACAAGATATTTTAAAATTTTCAAGGCATTTTTCTTTGTCTCAAACATTTTATATGCATTGCCATTTCAGAGAAAGAGTTTGTGGCAAGAATCTGTCAACAGTAAACTACTGCAACTTGGGATCAGTCTACTCTAGATTTATCCATACATTTGCTCAGAATTATCAAGTATCAACTGAATGTAATAAATTGGAGGGTTTGAAAAAAATAAATTTTGGAAAACTTAGTAAAAGCCAGTATTTAAATACATTTTTAGAAAATTTGGGTTCATTTCCAACAAAGAAAATATCTCATGAAGATTGGAAACTCCTAGAGAAAACCTCTGTTGAAGAAGACTCACATTTATCAAAGAGCTTGTATGGCTTGTGTTTGAAAATAATGTTTCGTGAGAAACAAGTTGATAATGCCTGTTCATTACTGAAATATATCAAAGATGAAGGGAAAACTCCTAATATTGGCACACTGACGACTTTCATTGCTCTTCTTGGAGTGCACAGTGGGAAAAACTATCAAGAAAAAATATTTGAAGCCTTTGATGATTTAAACAAAGTAACTGATGTATTTGATAGCATCTCAATCAAAAACCTAATTTTAGGTTTCAGTGAAACAGATCGATGGAAGGACTGTTTGCAGTTTTTGGAAATGTTGAAATTTAATCAGCAGCCAACAGCAGGTTATTACAATCCAATTGTGTCAGCAGCATTCCGAGAAGGAGATTGGAATACAGCATTTTCTCTACTGGATATGATGGGACAGAATAATTTGATACCCCATGATGATGTCTACCTACATTTTGTGCAGGCTTGTACAGGGGAGAATGCATTACCAATTGAAAAATTACTTGAGTATTTAAAAAGATTTTTGTGGTTTCCATCCAGAATTGTAGCAAATGCTGTTATGGATTATTTTGAAAAGTAATTGGTTTTTTATGAAATTTTTTTGAAAGTTTACAATCTTTCTCTCAGTCCTTTTGTTCTCTGTTGGCCATTCTGAGTAAAGTTTTCTTTCCATTGTCTTATTGACAAGAGAAAAGAATAATTAAATGATTAAAATTACATTCTAATAAAACAAATAGTCTATGATAAAAACAGTTGTTCCTTACAACCAAAATGCAGATCTGAAACTCAGAACCTTTGTAACTAAGAAAGTTTTCACTTTTACTAAGAACACTTAAATTTAATTAATGTTGTTTTTTTTAAATAATGCAGTGTAATTTAAGCAAGTTCTATATTACAATGTTTTGCTACAGAACTCACTGCAGTATCTGTAACTGAGTTAGTACTTTTTGTCACAAGTAGAATGATATGTTGTATATTATACTGTCATTTTAAAAAATTATATGTAAACTTTTAGAAGTGTTTTATGTTTATAGTTCTAGAATAAGTTGTTGTATTCCTTCTCTGAGAGAAGCCTTGATATTTGAGAAGCAAACACTTTACAAAGAAATCGATGCTTTTTTTATTGATATATTATCTGTATACTTAATAGATGTATTGAATGAATGTTGAAAAAATTACTTAAAATACAAAGTATCTAAATTAATTTTTATTTATATTAAACTACAAAATATTATTCCATGTATTGATATGTATAACAATAGGTTGTTTTTTTAAAACTAATTACATTTCTATTTTTTAGAAAGACTGTAGATAAATGGTGCTACTCTTGGACCAAAATAAATAGACAGTAAGTATACAAGATTGTTAAATATTTATTAGGATTGTAATACAACAGAATCTACTTTGAGCAGTGATCAAATTTATATCTGCCTATTGCAGGCAGTTGACCATAATGTTTTGTTTTATTTTACAAACCTGATTTTCTAGTTTACCAATTTCCTCTCAATTTAACTCTTATAAAACAGGTTCTCAATAATGAGGACATAGATATTTTTTTCTCTTTAGATGACTTTAAGTTTTATTATTAAAGTCATTTCTTTAGTTCAAACACAAAATTTATTAAAAACAAAACCAACTTCACAAATAAATAAAATCTAATTGCAAGAAGTTGATATTATAAAAAAATTTGTTATTATATTGCTTTGATCTTTTTGTATAGCCTAGATGCGCTCATTTTACTTTTACAGAACAGAACATTTAATTTTGAATAAAAATGCAAAAAAACCCCAAAAAGTTGAGCAAAAGAATTTCTTCAGGCTAAAAATTATGGTTTGTTATCAATTTCTAAAAGATCAAAAACAGAGTACACGTCTTGATAAAATACCGAGAGAAACGGCAGAGAAAAAAAATAAAATAATAATATTGATTAATTCTGATCATTAAGATCAAAGTTAAACTATCTGATAAATAAAGATTCATTGATTTTTGGTTTGAAATCTAAACAAGACTTAACCAAAACTTTGTTGTTTACACTTACAGCTACATGATTAGGTAAAGCCAGATCCTCCGAACATGTTCAACCTGCTTATACATATACTAGATTGTTGTTTCAATGTATCATGAACAGCAGTTCATAATGCAACAAAATAAACTATGTGCATTATTTCTGGGATGGGAATTCTGTCTTCAGAGAAAAACAAATGTCCCAGTTTAGCATTAGAATTAAAGCAAACCTTTAAAAAAATCTCCAGAAACAGTTAAGAAGGTAAGTTACTTTATTAACTTTTTAAAATAATAAACTTTGAATGTCTAAAAAGGGAATATTAAGATAAGTAAATTTTATATCATAGATGTGAGCCTGCCTGCCTGAATCTGTTGGCAATCAGTATACATTTGATATTATGCAAATCATAAACACCCTTAGCTGATATTCAATGCCACATATATTAATCTACTCACATGCTTTTCTGTAGCTGTTTTATCACTCTCTTGTTTGCATTCAAACTAACTGCTACATACACAGTATGTTTGTGAAAGAGTATTTTATTAAAAAAACCTTTTCCACATAAAGATAAATTTTCTGAGAAGTCATCAGCGAGAAGATCTTTGATATTTCAAATTATCTAGTGAAAAGTGGTGTAAGAAGCACATATTTTAATGGCATGGTAAGCAAGAATAAAATAAAGTTCTTATTAAAAGAGGAATAGAACTTCTCAACATCAAACCTGTAACCATCTTTAGTCTCAATGGTAAATTTCAAATTGGAAAGCTGCTGTCATTAAAAAAGGAATGTATTGTATTACAGATTAGAAATACAAATTATTTGAACTTTTTTTTTCTAACTTTGAGGGATGGAGAGAGGTTGAGGATAGGCCTTATATTTTCTTAAATTTCTCTTATTCTGTTCAAAGCACACTTTAACACCATTTGTGTTTATTTTATTTCTGTATTTTACTTTTTGTTTTCATTTCAGACATTTGTCTTTTTTTCTCAGTAAGACCAACTGGGAAAATTGTTAAGACATTCTATTTAATGTTTTGATAACTAAATTGCCCAAGAAGAGGATATCATTTAAAGTAACTGATAAAAAAAAATAGATATAATTTTTAAAAGAGAAAAAAACTCCAGTGTCAACAAATAATTGTAGACATCTCTAGGAAATTATAAATTTGTATTATTGTAATCAGATTTTTCAACAAATACACTAGTATTGGCTTTATCAGCTTAGTTCTTTTTTTTAGAAAAACCTTGTAAAATAAAAAAAATACATATTTAGAATATCTGGTACTAAATTTATAAATATGGAATAAACATAAAAATTCATTTGTATGAATATATAATTTATTTGTAAGCTATATAGCTGCTTTAAAAAAAAAGCAAACAACCCTTCAGTGATGTGATAGAGAGGCCATGAAATGGCACTAGTGAATCTTGTACAGCTAGTCTGCAAAGGAAACCCTGCCAGAATGGTGGCTGATTTAGAAGAGCCACTGATCAAACAAGAATCCCATTAGAAGAGCAAGGCAGACCATCCATTCACTGTTCAAATGGGAAACTCTAAGAATAGCAGCAGGTTTAGAACATGCCACTGTTCACATAAGCATCCCACACAATGGTGGCCAGTTCAGAAGAGCGAGGCAGACCGTGCCAGCTCAGTCCATATGAAGTGCCAAGTGTAGTGTTCATTATTTATTTATCTTTATGGCCACAATGCCATTCATTTCGTCAGTAAAGCCACATTTTGTCCATTAAGTGGTTTTGTATAGAGAATTACTATAGATTCATTAATTTTGTTTGCAACAACATTATTTTCCTTCAAATATACTTTTTGTTATAGAAATTTTAAATTTAAAAAATGCATTTTGTGCATGGAGATTTCTGACCATTCTAATGTGCAAAGATTGAAATTGAACTAAGAAGGTTAGAAATTTCATAAAAACATGAGATATGAGCTTGTTATTATTCATGGACAAAGTAATTGTGACTTCACAGACATAGTAAATGCCATTTATAGTTTTGGGGTGAATAAAAGCAAAACTGTATTTGTAATTTCATTGCCATGAAAATCAAAATCACAAAAGCCATACTACACTTGACACACCATAAAAGACCAAATAGGTCACTTTGTTGATATGCTAATCTACTGCTCATTTGCTTTACTCTTTTTTTGTAGAGGTGCAGAAAACTGGAATAGCTAGCTATAAATATTTTTTTTCTCTCTTAGTTTATCAGTCAGGAAACATGGCCACATGTCAATCCAAGCTGAAATTGTTGGTCACTGATATTTTAAAAATGAAGTGTAATATCAGTTTTATATAGTGGAGCAGCGCATCATCTACATGATTTCTTCCTATATCACCAAAATTTCTGAAATGGAATGGAACTTGAAAGCAAGATATATCTTATGTACAAATTTTTTATTTTGTAGTGGTGTGTGCAATACTTGCAACCATTACCTGGAGAAATTGGAAGTAAGTCCAGCTGACTTTGACACTCTACAGAGTGCCTTTCTTCAGCAAGCGCTTATTGGTGACAATGTATTTTTGAAGACTACTCCTGATGAAGTTGAACGGTTCAAAGACTTTGTGACTAAGAAGGTGCCATTTGACATTGTTCTAGATGCACTGAATATTGCACACACAAGTTCAAAGCTGAATGTTTCCCAGGTATTTGTAGGTTTGTAAAGGTTGTGATTCACAAGCTTATTAGTGCTTTATAGGAAAAACTAATTAACTGTGTAACAAGAAAAAATGGAAAATTTTAAAAATAATTTCTATAAAAGCAATATATAAATACCATAGAATGTGAATATAAAATGGTTGAATTTAAAGCCCTTCAGTCAACCTAATGAAGACCATTTACATAAAAATAAATCCTAAATCTCAAGGTTTTAGATATTTAAAGTATTAAAAAAGTGCATACTATTATTGTATTATTTAACTAATACAATCTTATTTTCTGAAAATCTGCAGATAAATAAGAACAAATTACCGATCAAATTGGTTACCTAGTACTAAGTGGTTTTACATATTAATTAGCTATTTACTACAGGGTATTTTCTCTCTAAATGTTTCACCTATATAAAAAATATGTACACAAGCCATCTCTTCAGATAATGTACACATTGTGTGCACAAAAAGTGTTGGAAATGATTATGGAAATACACTGCATATGCACAAATGTGTAATTACAGCTGATTGACACAATACATTGTACAGTGCATTATTACTTCACATGTGAGCTCTCTGATTTATATATAGCATAATGTTTTCATGCTTCCATACAAGATATCAATGTATGACTGGAATATTGTTCCAAATATCCTTTAGCACTTTCCACTGTCATTTGACTTTCTCAATAATATCTATGTCAGGACTTTGTGCTGGCCAAAACATTTTTGTGAGAGTTCCTTCAACCTCTTTACTTTCTAGATAGCTTTACACCACATTGGCTATATACTTGAGGTCAATGACATGGAAGATGAAATGTCTTCTTGAGGGAATGGCATGATGGATGCATGCCTGTACCTGTTGGCAATCAGTATACCTTTGATATTATGCAAATCAAACACCCTTTGCTGATATTCAATGCCACATGTATTAATCTACTCCCATGCTTCTTCATAGCTGTTGTACACTGACTGTTTTACCACTCTCTTTGCATTCTAACTAACTGCTATTGATTATTGCCAAACAGTTCAAACTTTGACTCATCTGTAAAGAGCACCTTTTAGGTTTGGTCATCCACTGTTTCATTTTTGCTGCCTATTTCATCTTTCCCATTTTTGCCTAGTTACACATCTATTGAGAGCATTTCTCACTAATGTGTATCTTACTGTTCTTGAAGAAATGTTAATACTCATACTTGCAGCTAGGTCATTCACTAGACCTCTACTGGTTTGTCATCTGTCACATAGAGAATATATACTGATGTACTTAACATCACTTGGAGAATTTGGGCTTTTTTCTCAACTACATCTATTATTTCCAGTACCAGTTTTGCATATAATCATCAGAGTTTTACATACACTACCCCCCTGAAAGATGAAGTTGGGCTGCGATCTATCATATGGAGTTGCCTTCACTAGCTAAGACTGATTTCTATACACTTGTCATGTAATATTTCCTTCCCAGGAACCATAGCATTCACCACACTACAGTGATATCACTGCTTGTACTTAGTATTTCTGCAAGTATAGCACTTTCTGTCTGCTTGTATGACAACTAATTGCAGTGTACTATATCAACACACTACTGTAATATGGAGCATTTCATTTTTACACGAGATGTGATTCTATGACATTATTTGCATTTCATACCCAGTTTTTCTTGTTTCCACAATTGTATATTTTTTTCAGGTCCAAATTGTGTAATATATGTCAAATATGTATGAGAGAATTTCACACTTTATAAAATATCATATTCCTATACTGTTCAAAAAATTTAGATATAGTTTGGGGTTATGGATAATTCTTCATTGTATTTCTGCCCTTCAATAGTATTTTATATACTAAAATTGAATTACCTTATGCTTCCAATTTAATGGGTTGATAAAATTTACATTAGTAACATCACAAATGTTTTTGGCTAGTTAGGATTAATTAAATTAATTATTTTCAGTTAAGAAGAGTGGTAGAATATTTAACAGAAGAAAAAAGAAAGAAAGTCTTGATGATTGGAAGGAATCATATGCACAACTGGTCAGCAAACACAATGAACTACATTAAAAGAAAAGCAGACTGTTTTTTCATTGAAAATACGTAAGTTACAGATTCATTCAAGCAGATGAATTAAAAATAAATAATGTTTTTTTTAAAAAAATTATTAGTATTGAAAGATTTTACATTTTAGTATAGAGTAGTGCTATTAAACCATGGAAATGATGACAAAACAGTAGACTGCATTAGATATTTAATACACTAGAAGTTTTAGTTTCTGAAAGCGATAACTTCTATCTTATCTTAATTTATTAATGAAACTCTAATATTCTGATTATTATTCATTTGTGTTTAATCAGAGAATTGAAAAATAAATAATTTTATTTACCTTTAATATTATAGTTTTTTGTATTATATTACATCACTGCATGTGCACATGCACACATATGGGTATTATTGGTGGTGATAGCTCTGTTGTTAATAACTAAGAAATTTGCACCATTGGTCATAGTTGCTTAGCTGTATAATAAAAGCACCTTTTGAAGATTGCTTCAATTCATCTGATACACTTTATTAACTTTCCAGGTCTTCAGATGATCCATTCATTCTGTATGCCACATTGTTTAGTGGAAGAGAAGCCATGTTCATCTCTCGAGACTACATGAGAAACCATAAGTTCCTACTTGGTTTTGTTCTGGGAAGTATTTTTCAGAAGTGGCAGCAAAGTCGACAGATTCAATTTGTTTGTGTGACAAAAACAGGCAAAGTAATTCTCAGGGTGAGTTTCCCTCCCTCTTCTCTCTCTCTCTCTGGTGGCCATAACTGTAGACTTGCCAACAAAGTATTCCATAAAGCATAAAGGGTATTTTAATGAAAAAGTCTTTGTTTTACAAAAATTTTTAAAAAGAACCATTTTTTAGGACATATATATCTTCTAACAGTCATGCTCTAATACGTGAGTGTTTTGTTGTCTTTCCATCAAGGATTGCCATTTATTTGCATGCTACGTCAGTCTGATTGCAAATTTTTTTTCTATTTCTTGGTGAGTTTTGTTTTTCTGTTGTCAAGGGATGAAGTTATCCTAAATAAAACTGAAATTTTTGAATGTATGCTGCTTGTTTTTATATTTTTAAAATTTCTCTCTATATATATACACAGAGAGACTTTTTCAGTTAACAATCAATTGTACTAGAATAAAATTCATTAATATATGATCAAATTTATTTTCTTTGGGGAGGAATTAGCAGACCATTAGTCTTAAAGGCAAACTTAAAGACATAGAAAGGGATTTTGGGGCCTAGTAGCTAGCACTTTTAAGTGGAAAAACGTTTGACTTAAAATATTTTTCAAATAATGTCCATGCGCATGTGTGCACAAAAGATTGCATTGTTTTTGGCTGCTGTCTATATTTCATTTAATTTTTCTTACCCTTCTACACCATTCTTTATCTCAACACTATAGAGATTTTTTTTCAGGTGCTCTTTGTCCACCACAATGATTTTTCATTTCTAATTTATCTTCAGTGTTTTTTCTTTCATTCTCCTTTACAATACACTTTTCATGTATTTTAAAATTATTTTAATAATCTTATCATTAGACTATTTTCCCTTTTAAAAATTCCTGTTTTAGTTGTTTTTCTATAAGCATGAAGCAATTAATAAAACTGAAAAAAAATGCATTTATAAAATGATAAAATTATAATAATACATTTTAAAAAATTATAATATAATTAAAACAAAGAAATAACAAACCAAAGTGAACAAATCTGCATCTTCCAGCCAGACTTCTACAAAGAACAAGTATGCTAGGTCCTCTAACAAAATAACAGTAATAAGTAAAATACAATGTCCTCCATGTATAAGTTACTGTACTTGTTTATTCTGAAAATGTGGAATATACCAGGGACATTCAAATGAAACCGAGCTGAGATTACATTGTCATAATGGTATTTGGCCAAGTTTCATTTGAATGTCCATAGCAGATGGTTTTAGGTCATCCAACGTGACTATTTACTAAAGTAATTTGAACAAAATGTGCATTTTATTTAGAAGTAAATATATTTTAAATACATTTATGTGAACTTAAGAATACCATATTTACTTTAAACCTTGCAGCAGCAACAACAAAAAAGAACAAAAACGTGTGACAAATGTTTTTCTGCAGAAAGTAGATGATTAGTTAGCCATTTCCCTGTTATCATAATCAGCCTGAGAAGGGCCATTTCTGAGTGCAGTGATGTAAATTTGCTGTAGGTAAATCTATTTTTTGGTTGTAAAGTGGCTGACTTTACATTTCACATCAGTTGTTAGTGTTCTGATAGTTTCTTTTACTAAAATTTTAGTTTACTGCATAACTGGGAGATCTGCTTTCTTTTTTTTTTGGAAATAGATTATATGGGTAAGTTTCCCCCCAAAAGATGTGTATTTATGCTCTTTATTATTTATTAATTTAGTTTTTTGTGTTTTTTAAAAAAATTATGTTTAGAGGATTATGATTTTTCTTTTTAAATTTAAGTTCACAGTAATTAAAAAGTATATTATTATTATCAAACATAGATGTTAACTTTTCCATTAAAAATATGCATCCTCACAATCCAAGGTTAGATAAATGTAAGTTTTTGAGGTTTAGGAAAGAGAAAGACTTGTAATTCAGGCACCTAAGCATATATGCTTGCATGTGCACACACAGGATATGCATGAGTAATTGCAACAAAAAGATGCTTATAATGCAGAAAAAATGCATTATTACAGGAAGCATGCAAAAACAAAATGAATATGTTGTACAGAGCTTTAGTATTTGGTAAGTGAGCTCATTGCTTTATATAGATGCCGCCACCTTGTTTTTGTGCTCCCATACAGATTATTGATGCATGACTATAGAATGTTGTTCCAACTATCCTGTAACACTTTTCACAATTCACCTGAGGTGTTTGGTTACTATTTGACTTCCTCAGTGATGGTCATATCAGGACTCTGCACAGGTCAGGAAATCTTTGAGTGTTCCGTCAGTCTTTTAACATTTCAGTGTGTTTTACCACATTGGCTGCATTCTTGAGGTCATTGTCCTATTGAAAGTTGAATCCATGCCTAATGATGTGTGCTACTGAGGGAGTGGCATGATGGGTAAGAGAGAACCTGCCTGTACCTGTCAGCAGACAGTATACCTTCAATTTTATGCAAATCTCCGATGCCCTGGATTAATATGCAGTCCCACACTTGTACTGATCTGACCCCATGCTTCAATGAAGCTTTTGTACACTGACTGTTATACCACTCCCCAGTCTGGTCAGTTCAAACTTGGACTCATCTGTAAAGAATACCCTCTTCCAGGTTTGTTCACCCTGGTTTCATTTTTGCTGTTTGGTTGCTTCTCCTCAGCATAGGTTTTTGGGATGCTGCATGTCCAAAAAACGTTAATACCTGTACTTGCAGCTAGGTCATCTGTAAGTTCTCTGCTGGTCTGTCAGTTATCACATTGAGAACATAAGTTGATGTACTCAACATCACTTTAGGAGAGTTTGGACTATCTTTTGTCAACAGTACTGTTGGGCTGCAATCTGTCACATGGTGTAGCCTCCAATAGCTTAGACTTTGATTTCTATATGCTTGTTATGTGATGTTTCCTTCCAAGAAGCCACAGTATTTACCACACACTCACCATACACACGATACTTTCCTATTGCTTGCATGACAACCTTTCACAATGTACTATATGAATGTGTTGCGGAACATTTATTTTTTTCACAAGGTGAAATTATGTTATTTGCATTTTATATACACTGGAAAAATGTGAGTGGAGTTAATATTTTGTGGTGCAGCCTTTGCATTATGCAATGAAGTAATGCACTGATAAATCATATGGATGAGATCAGCAGTCCTAGTTTGTGGAATTGCAACTCATTTCTGGCAAAGAGTCTGTTTTGGGGAATCTCTGAGATGTGGGTTTCTGGGAATACTTTTGCAGGGATCAGCTGAGGTTAATGTCTGATGATTAGCCAGACTTTGGCAAAGTTGTGATGCCCTGACATTGTTTTCAGGTTTGTGTTGCATAGACAGTGTGAGTTGGGGTACCATCTTAAATAAAAAAGTACGCTCTTTAGATATGATCATTGACAGGCAGCAATCCTCTCAAATTTTTGATGTTGGGCAGAATTAACAGTTTATTTGCAGTCTACCATTTGCAACTGTTCAGTGACCCAAATCATACCCAACACCATGACAGGCAGACTGCTATATCTTGTGGTTTGCAAGCAGTTTAATGGAAATTCCTATGGTGGATGGCACCAAACCCATACTTGACCACTGAACTTACCTATCTGAAAAAATAAGATTTCCAAAATGGTAAGAAGGCATGGTAGCATCTACATTGGCATTTGCATGCATGGAGGATTGATTTACTTCTTACCACTCTTCCTTTGTACCCCATGTTGTAAAGGCATGTTTTCTGCCACATTTGCAGCTGATTGACAGGGTTTGGTCTCTATGCTCCTCTTAAGTGTCTTTTCTGTTAGCTTTGGGCATCCAGGATGCACACAATCATTTGTCTTGTGGTCTCTTGAGCTGATCAGTCACCCTGTTAACAGTTGACAGCAGAATATCTTGTTGCTTGGAGATTTCCCAGAGACTTCTACTCTACTAACATCACATTGCCCAACTATCTACCAATCTATGAACCTGATCATACCATGAATGTCTGAAAACTGAAACTTTCTTTGGTTGATAGTTTTAATCATGTGCTTATAATGCAAATGGAATGGTCTGTTTACGTGTGTCATGTCTCTTTCTGTATACACGTGGCTTTATATTTTGCCTTTTACTCTATTAAATAGATAATTCATGTCATCTTTTTTTTAAAAAAGCATTTGTTTTGTCTTACAGATGCCAAAGCAGCATTACACTTGCGCACAGCATGATGAAAAAGGATGGCATATACCATTTAATGATGGGCAAGAAAGAGTGTCCTTTGAAAATCCTGATTCATGGTTATGTCTAAGACAATGCAGATTTACAAAATAATGAGCAAAAAATGTGATGATGCATATACACTATCAGTTGTTCAAAGAGTTACAGAATAGTTATGATTGGTCAACATAATAGATCCAGTGATTAGGGCTAATAAATTTTTACATAAATCTGTTTTATAAATTTTTTAATGCATTTTCATAAATTCTGTGACTGAATGCATATCTTGAAACATTTCTGCACTATAAACTGTGTTTTTATATTAGGGATATAGAGAATTGCTTCAAGTAGTTAAGACTATTTAAACTTTTTTTTAACCCTTAAACTGCAGCCATTCTCATCTAACTTTTACCTTTGTTTAAATTCCAAAATAATTTATAGTAACAAAAGAGGCCTATGGAGGAAACACCATTGCACACCAGGCACGGGAAAATTTCCCCATCCTCAGTATTCTGCTAATTATCATGGATGAGACAAATCCCTTGACCTCTCAGGGTGATATCTCATGTGAAGCAAACGCTTACCTTGCAGAAAATTTTGAGAATGTTGAATGATCTATGACTCATTATTTGATAAGTCATCTGTTGAGGAAAGTGAAGAATATCAAGTGAGGAGTGATTTGACTGGTCAGAGAGGGTGGTGACCAGCGTGGGAAGTCATCACCAGCCATGTTTCCTCCATCCGCGTGTTCAGCCTTTGTATGGTCATGTGGTGATGGTTTCATACCAACTTTGCCTGTTTTTGATAGAGGTAAACAAACAAACCAGGCCTCCTGTGCCCACCCCTCTAATTACAAGGTGAAGACCACTCCAGACTTGTTGCTATTACCTATACTACATTCTACTATGCACGCTAAGGCCAAAACAAAGGTAGTTATATAATTTGTGTATCCGATGTTGTTTTTTTATATTTATCCTAATTTTGCATGCAAATCTATCGTTTCATAAAGTAAAGGAATTTTTTTTTTGCACAAACATTGATGGGATTTTCGACCCTATACTGCTGGTTAAGAGTTAAAGAAATTTTTAAAAATTAATTTTAGTGAACAGTTTACATGAATTTTCAGTTTCAAAGTGAAGGAAAGTTACACAATAATTTGAGGAAAACAACTATTATTTTCTAAATGGGAAATCCTCTCACAAACAAAGTAGCATAGTCACTTGCTCTACAATGGCTAAAGACTTAAATAGGAACCTAAAAAGACTAACTCTTGGTAGAGGATTTAATTACCAAAAAAATAAAAGGAATTTTTAAAATGTATTTTTGTTTGTTTTCTTATCTAGATACAAGTCAATAATAAGTCTACAGGAACTGAACAAACAGATATTCAAGATTATTTTAGTCAAGATTTATTTCTGGGTGAAGACCATCCGAAGCATTTTCTTGCAAGGATAAGAAAAATATACTAAACAATGACAAGTGAACAGTGCCAGCAGAACCAAACAATTTTTTTTCTTATTTTTAAAGAAATATTTACTCAAAGTTTTAATGACATATTCAGTATCTTGAGCAAATGTAACAAGAAAGAACCAAACATAATTCAAATATAGAAAAAAATTTTTATATATACATTTTGTGTTTGTGCTTGTGCACATTTTGTTTTAATTATGATTAAAAATTCACTTGCATATTTCCTTAAGTTTTTATTTAACGTTAGTAACAACTATTTTCTATGCAAAAAATGGTATTTATTGAGTATTTCTACAACCAAGAAAACAATTAGGTTAATTAAAGATAATTC
The DNA here is from genome assembly GCA_018389105.1 of Nautilus pompilius. Lineage (NCBI taxonomy): Eukaryota > Metazoa > Mollusca > Cephalopoda > Nautilida > Nautilidae > Nautilus > Nautilus pompilius. The sequence continues at coordinate 927,187 of JACATO010000667.1, forward strand.
TGAACTAACAAAATATAAAATAGGATTTTCTGCCCTTTTCATTTCTTCAGTTAAGATAAAAGGGAAAATATGGAACAACATTAACTTCCTGTTTTTATGCAATTACTAGTTTAAAATGAAATTAAGAAACCCGGTGTTTGAATATAATTTTTTAAATTTTGTATACTAATGTTACTAGGGGACTTGTGCGTGTTGGCTGGATATGTAGCATACTGGCCAGGACTTGCAAAAGGCCTGGGTTCACTTTCTGTTATGGTTTCCTCTTGCTCTTCAGTACCGGTCTGTCAATGTAGGTTTCTTCCCACAACTAAACAAGATTTTTAGTAGGGAATTTCCATTTTCTGCTAAAGATGGAAGGGTCAGGCCCCATGAGGCACAGGAATAGTAATGTTGCTAGTGATAATGAAACCATGAAAAGAAAAATTAGGAGACTTGCCATAATGGTTTCTGCCTAATATATATATATATATATAAAGTATTTGTTTCTTTAGCACTTCAATTTTTTTGTTTGTTTTTCTGTCTTATTTATGTGGATGGCTATGTCTGGTCCATATATTACCAGTGGTTCAAGATTTTACAGAATGTCTGAGCACACACTTGTCAGCTAGCATGGTATGAGCTGTTTGTCACTCTTGGTTCTCTGCACTTAACTGAGCAACAGCTACAAATTGTAACCTATTTGGCTTTTGGGAACATCTATTTAAGCTTTCCTTAGATAAGAAATTTTAAACAGCTACATAATTCATTGCTTTCTCCTTCCCTTTTATTTTAAATGCATTTCAGATCTGCTTTAGAGATAATCTTTTAGCTTAATAAATATTCTAATCAACTGACTTTTGTGGACAAATTGGATTGCTGATTTTTCTTTCTTTGCAAATAGTATTAACAAAAGCATCAAGTACCAGTCTATCCGAGATTCTATTAGAAGAAAAAATAACTTATTTTCATCTGTTTAATTTTCTTTTGCTGAATTTGTTCTGCAGTGCTACTGAGAATTTTTGATTGCTTCACATCATGCCATTTTTTTCACCATAAATGCCAGCCATTACTTGCCATAGGAGTGGAATGTAAATCTTTCTCTTCTGCTAGCTTCATTGCTAGGAGTTATGCTTTTGCTTTCACCAGAGCTGCTTGAGTGCACTGCTATTTAAAACAGACATGTGAATCATTGATCATTGATTCTAATGCCAAACAAGATTTCCTATTCAATCCCTTGTCACTGTACACTTTATCTACAATTTCATTTCATCATCCAACTCATAGTTCCACCAGAAATACCAAGCTCTTGAGACACTTTAACTTGGTGTTCACTTGCTTCTAACCTTTCTATAGCCTCTAGCTTTTCCTAGATAATGTGTCATCAGTTACAATTTCTAGTATGAAGTCATCCAAGGTTCAGATCATTGGTGGGTCCTCAGTGATCCAGTTTTGATTTGCAGATCTATGGGCAGCAGTGGCATGATTTTCCAGAATAGAGAGGGAGTCACAGTCAGGTTTTTCTACTTCCTTTTCAGTTGCTTTTGAGCCTCTTGGTTGAATCAGTCATTTTGAAGAGTTTTGTGGATTCACAGATTAGCCAATGCCACTGGGGAAAGTTGGTTGTGAAGTCATTCCAGGTGTCTACATATGTTTCCAATCTTCATCCAGATCTTTAGCATGTCCTTCCACTGCGTCTCGATCAATGTCCATTCTGTAAATGCAAGTAGAGATCTTGGCATGGCAAACAAGATTCATCCATGCGTATGGTGTCCAGCCCAGCAAAGCTGGTTTTTTCATTAAACAAACTTGGATACTGGTTGTCTGCTTTCAGAACACCTGCGTTGGTTCTATGGTCTTGCTATCTGATGTCCAGGATACTTCAAAGGCAATGTTGCTGGATGCATTCAAGAGCTTTGATATGACATTGACAGATTGTTCACATTTCACAGCAGTATCGAAGAGAAATGCCAATGGCATTGCTTGTCTTCTTATGGATGTCCTTGTTATTGAAGACTCACTGTCTCAGTTTTCTTAAGGAAGAAGTAGAACTGCTTATTCTATGTTCTACTTTTCAATGGTAGCATTTTGTGTGAGGTGGCTTTCGAAGTATGAGAAATTATCAACATACTTGAGGGGTTCACTGTCAGTATGATTACTTGAGGAGCCATTGGTTGTCCCAATGTTGGCTGGTACAGGATTTTGGTTTTTGAGATGATGAGTATATGACAAGCCCAGTTTTCTGTAGGCATCATTAAGGGAGTTGAGGATTATAGGTAATTCCTAAATGGTGTGTGTGATAACAGCACAAGTCATTGGCATATTGCAAATGTATATCATTGCAGTCATATTGACATGGAAAAACCTTAATATTTTTGTGACCTTGCTTGGGCAACCAAAGTTTTGTAGGATTTTCTAGAGGGCATCATGATTGATGGAGTCAAACATTTTGGTCAAGTCGATAAAAGCCATGTACAGTTCTTGAGATTGGTCTCAACATTTTTCCTGGAATTGACTATCGACAAACACCATATCCGTGGTTCTTCTTGATAGACAGAATCCACATTGGGACTCCAGCAGGATGTCTTCAGCCACTGAGAGAAGTCTGTTTGAGAGAATACATGAAGATTTTCTCTGTGATGGATGAGACAGTAATTGCCACAGGAGGTCCTGTTGCCTTTTTTGAAGATAGTTACAATATTTGTGTTGCAGAGATCTGGTGGTATAACCTCTTCAGTCCAGATTTGAATAATCAGTTCATGAACTTTTACTGTCAGCATGTTCTCTAGTCTTGAAAATTTTGGCTGATATTCCATCTGGGCTGCATGCTTTGTGTGGTTTCATTGATGGCAGAGGTTCAGCAATGGGTTTGGTTTCCCCCAAGGTTGGAATAGATTTGAGTCTCTATTCAAGAGTTGTTCAAAGATCCACTATCTTTCACAAGAGTATTACCATCTGTTGAGCAAAAAGGGAGTTGTAACTTTTTTTTTGGATCATAAACAGTTTTTATGGCTTGGAAGAAGCTCTGTATGCCATGTCAATCTGCATTTTGGAATTGCTGAAATTTTCTCTTCCAATCACTTGTTTTTTTCTCTTGAATTTTGCCTTGCACCTCTGCTTTCAGATGTTGGTATTTCTCTTTGTGAGCTAGGGTTGTTCTACCATGTAATGAAGGTCTCCCTTTTGCGGTCAAGAAGACTAGTGATATCAGTGGCATTATCATCATCAAAAGTCTTGATGTTGTTGACTAGAAAACCCAATGGTGTGGTGTATGTTTTGTGGATCACTGCCTTGATATATTGCCAGTATCTTCAACAGTGGCATTGTCATCAAGCTCTCTGTTCAAGAACTGGGAAATAGGTTCAACTTGAAAGTTCTCCTTCCAGATAGGATCCTTTAGCGCAGATACATTGATTTTGCTTCTCAAATCTTGAGGATTTCCACTGGGCGGTAGGGAAAAGTTCATTATAGAGCATATGAAACTCTGATCTGTCCAGTTTCATCAGTTCCAGTCATTACTCTAGTGATCATCACTTCCTTGCAATCCCTTAAATATGATGTAGTCTGGGAGGTTCCAATTTTTCGACCTTGAGTGCTTCCAGGTGGTTTTGTATCTGCCCTTTTGATGGAAGAGCATATTTGTGATCACTAGGCCATGCTCTGTGCATTTAGTCAGCAATATGATCCAATTGGAGTTGACATTGCCAACTCCTTGTTTACCTATGGTTCGATTCCAGATGTTGACATCCCTTTCAACCCTGGCATTGAAGTCACCAACAAGAACCATCTTGTCTGTCTTTGGAACTGTTGCAAATACATTTTTGAGATCCAAGTAGAAGCATTCTTTAATGTTGCTTCTGAGTCAATAGTTGGGAGGTAGGCATTGATAACAAATGCACACTTATTAACCTTCAGCTGAAGGTGAAGGGACATGAGTCATTTGTTGATTCCAAATGGTGGTTCAGTCAATGCATCAATAGTTTTGTTTTTGACCTTGAAGCCAACTGTGGATATGATAGTCCTCTCTTGGTTTATCCTTCCAAAGGGTATATCCACCCTTAGCTAACCCTCCCTCGTCAGGTTGTCTTATCTCACTTAAAGCAGCAATGTCAATATCATACTTTGCAAGTTTTCTTGACATAATGATAGTATGTCATTCTGGACAAGAACTGTCAGGATAATCCATAAGAGTCCTGAAATTCCATGTTCTGAATTTTAGGAAATGAGTTTGCTTTGATTTTTTACCACAGAGATAATGAAATCTGCTGGGTGTGATTGTCTGGCCAGGTGGGATGAGACAACCTATGATTGGAACATCCCTTCTAGTTCCTTCTGGAATGGGGTGAGCAGAGGGCACCCTGAATTGGACTGTTTAGTTGCAGATGCTGCTGGTGGAGAATGCTTGTTCCATTTGTGTGTTTGAAGAGCATCATCATCTGATGCCCATGTGTGGACTCATGACTGGAGACTATGAGGTATACAACCCTATTCCCATTGCCACTTTTCCATCACCATAGGACTTGATTTACTGTGGAACCTACACAAGATTTTTTTGCATTGAAATTGTACAGTGGCATTGTAGTCTGCACATTCTTGGTGGTTTGGTGCTCCAAGATCCAATGACATGTTGAAATCATGACTGGCAACACTATTCCACTGCAGCAGCCTCCTGCCATCACAACTGTTGGTTGCATATTGCACATGCACCTTCCATTGCTGTTAAGATCTTGTTGGTTTGTTGACTTATGCTTAGTCTGGAACCTCACCCTTGATCTTGCTGACTTGGGTGACCCTGCCAGGAGTACAAGACTCGTTGGCACCACTATTGGTATCATTAGAACACTCAAGCCTTTTCACCAACAGCAAGGTAATGATCCGTGAAGAGGCCTAGACAGTGTATGCCTTTGACTTCATTGCCATTTTTTTTCATCACACTAGCAAATACAATTAAGTGCATGGCAGTCTCATGAAGTTGTGTCACTCACTTAACACATTAACAATTACACACAATTGGAGGACATACTGCAGGTGCATCATATTTAAAGCAAGTTATATCAGGGCACTATGGAATAGTGTAACTTGTGCTGTCTTCAGCAGGAAATGGAAACCTCCCAACCATAACTCCTTTGTTTTGCTATGCAAAGAAACCTATGCCAATGGACTGGTACAAAAGAGCAAGAAAAGACCATGCTACAGAAAGTTTGGCAAACCAAGCTGATCCCCAATGAGGACTGAACTTGAGCCCTCAGCCACAGATCAGTATACTATGCACTCAGCCATCCAATGTCCAGTCTGTGATTAAAGTTGCTTATTTACTAAGATCATAGGTATCATCAGTTTTATTCACTATCTAAATTACCAACATTATTGGTTAATTAGCCAACCTAACTTTACGACCAGTCATATATTCTGCAAACTATAAATTTATACTCCTTACATTTTTTTTTCTCTTTTCAATTAAGTTATATTTATTTTTCAAAACAAAGTAGCAAAGAATATCATATTTTTCAGTTAGTTTGGAAAATCAAAATGTCCTATAGATGAAAATCCAACTAAAATATTTTCTTAACCTCCAATATTTAAAAGAAGTGAAAAAGATATGCTAGAAAATGACATGAATAATATGCAATTCTGGTTTTGGGGAAGGATTATTATTTTTTAGTAAAGTAATTGAACAGTTAAACATATTTGTTCTGATCTACTATTCCAATAGCCAAATATGCTAGACAACTTCTTAGATAAAAACTTGTCATGAAAAAATTTCCTAGAAATTAATGCCAGAATATGTTGTTTATTTTTTTATAAAATTGAAAAAAAGCACAGTCTAACTGTACTTCTTGCATTCTTATATGTAAAACTTCTGTTCATAGAATCTTTTCATCAGGGTTTAAAAAAAATTAAATACGCATTATACATACCTTGGCTTTTAAGAATTTTACATGCAAGAGTGCTTTTAAGTCATTAGGAGTGGCATTGAAGACAGTTTGCTGTTATGATTTACTTATATTTTATCTAAGTAGCTTACCCAATAATGATGGGGATTCTCACTGTACTACATTAGTCTGTATAGATACAGTGGATTTGGCCAGTGGCTAGTTTTCATTAACAGGTGTCTTACTTATCCTTCCAACTTTGTTAACTATTTTTTAAAATATAAATTTGAAAAAAAAATTAAAGCAATATTTGAATGAAAAGCATATTGCACTATTTATATACATATTTACTTTCAAATGCAAATACAAGCAGTGTACATCAGGATTTTGATATTAAAATTGACTATTGGTTTAGACTAATTTTTAGGCTACAATATAATTTGTAAAGGTATGAATAGCAACATTACAAACCTTCACAAACTTCATAAAAGCAGTTGAATATCAGTAAAAGAACTATACACTGGTCTTAGATAAATAGTCAACATTTAGAATAACTTTCCCAGTGAAGTAATAAAATTACAAGTGGGGGGGGGAAGTATCATAAATTTGTGGGAAACGATAATAGAAATAATTTTCAGATGAATCCGAAATTTTAAAAAATTGATAAGCAGAAGTCAAAAATAGAGTTTAACGCCGAAAATGCTAACTTATTCAAATGAAAAAAGATAATAAAATAGGAGACGGTTGTATGTAAACTACTAGTTCCGGATTAAGGGTTATTTGTTAACGTGGAGGAGAGACGAATGGGGCTGGCTGCTAGAGGTTAGTCAATTAGACTACAGGAATATTTAAACTAAAAAATTTGTTTTCGTTATACAAATCCTACATTGTCCAGGTGTGGATTCCGTATCTAAGAAAAGATTCTGAATCACTGGAGTTTATACATAGTTTCTTTACGTGAGCTTAATTTAAATATCAGAGAGAGAGAGAGACAGACATCGTCCCTCTGTTGTCTGTAGAAGTAGAGATTCTTAAATAACTGTTGGAGTGTTTACAAAAAAATTTTATCTTCGTGTAAAACGACATTGATTAGCAATTGAAATATACGCCTTTTTGTGTTGTTTTTTTTAACATTTAGACTTGTACGCTTCACTTACTGAATGAACGTTCATCTTGTTGTGCGAAGTCCAGACTTCTATGTGGCAGCGACATCTTCCTTCGCACCGGTAGGTAGGAGAGAAGAGCACTGCACGGCACTGCACGGCACCCGACCAGACGATTGGTTCATAAATTCTTTGATTTTTGGCAGATAGCAAAAATTGATAATTAGAATTTAATAATTCTTCTTTTTATTTATTAGCGCATGCAGTCGATTTATTCTGTCGTATTATGCCGCACTTGACTACACCGCGGAGAAGAGTTTTTGTTCGGGTCGCTGCAATGGGGGGAGATGCTTCGTTAACTGATGGGTGAGGAGGAGAAGTCGGACGCCAGCGACGAGTACAGTGAGCCGGCAATGTCTGTCTCGATCGTTGATGAATACTGGGAATACGCCGACCCGACACCGGACATCCACGCCATGTTCCTCGAGTTTGACCGAAGGTACTTTTGGGGAAAACTGTCCAGAGTCGAAGTTAAATGGAGTTCAAGAATGACAGAGTGAGTTACACAGACCGGGCACTGACCCCGACCTGCTCTGGACAGCAGATTACCGCTATCTAGTGGGGGCTGCCTGTACCTTATTCAGGGAGAAAAAAAACAATTAAAATACAAAAAAGACAGACGTCGAGTTCAGTTTAGATAACAAGTATATGAGGAGGAGGAGGGGGGGATATTGAAAATTAAACAAAAAGGACTAATAATAAAGCCGTGACTATCAGCGGGTAGTGAGGACTCAGATGCTAGTCTCCTGCTCCACTTATTGTACTGGACCGTTCAAATGAAGCCTGGCTGAAATAACATCGGTGCCGCTGTAATAGTACCCTGCCGAGCTTCATTTGAAATTCCCTAGTACTTTTCTTTCCACGTGGGGCTTGTTAAATATTCAGTACACAAAGTAAAAGATCATTCGTCAGCTTTGATGCCGTCTATTCATATCTAATAAATTTACTTCTATCAGATGTGCGGGATTGTGTGTTCCTCTGGAAGGGCGGGGTGGCAGCTGCTCTCTCAGGTTGAGCGAACCTTTATTAAAGCTGAGGCCAAGGAAAGATCTTGTAGAAACCCTTTTGGTGAGTATTTGTAAACTTGCTATTCTGCTTAGATATAATGCTGAACTTGTATAACAAGATTTTTCTTCTTTCCTAAAATGAAAGAGTATCTGTTAATAGAGATCCATAACTGGATTGTTTTTATATTAATTAATGGTCATAAAAACAATTATTGTAAAAGAAATAATAATCTAGTATCATTTGGGTTTTATTTGAGCATTAATATTAGTGTTGTTCTGTTATCTTTGTATCAGCTCTTTGAGTAGATCTGTGCAGAAATTTAATTTAGTGTTCCATACTAACAATTTTAATATTAAATGATCTGTATGAAAAATCTTGAATACATTATTCAAAGTAACTTTTAAAATTTTTGTAACTTAAAAAAATTATTTATTCTTGTAATTATTAGGAGTTTAAATATTCATTATCCTAATGTAGTATCAAAAATTTTCTTTTGTTTCAGCATGAAATGATCCATGCCTACTTACATGTCACCAATATGAAGGTAAGTAAATATTTACATTACAGAAAACTCAGCAAACATAATGTAGATTGGTAGTTTGTGGTTTGTTAGCAAATACAAATAACAGAATGATAAATGGAACATTTTGCTCCTTTTTGTTTTCTTTGCTGTTTACTAAAGCTTTTTTTGAGGAAGTTACATTTTTAAAAAAATTACTAATTAATGCAATGTCTGTTGTTGTTTTTTTTTTTAATATGTTTCTTATGTTAACTGATGATAATTTTTTCTTCCAGGAAAAAGAACCACATGGTGCTAAATTTAAAGAACACATGCAAAGGATTAATAAAGCTACTGGTACAAACATAACAGTAAGTTATTTGTTTCTTTTTTAATGTGCTTAAAATGACCCAAGCTTTTCTGAAATGTAAACCAAAGTAGTAGATAATAATGTTCAAAATAAAAACAATTTCTGGTAAAAAAAAGTAGTTTTTAATATAATGTTAATTTACTATTGTAAACAGTAAAAGAGCATGCAAAATTTAATGATTATACAGGTAATCATAATATTTAGAAAACTTATCTTTAGTTGATAATGGCTGCCATTTCACACGTCGGAGTAGGAATGAATTGATTTAAATGATGTTTGAGACTGGCACAAGCAAGAGATGCAAGACATGGTTAAAATAGAAGTCCATACTAGAACTTCTGTTTAGCTGGGGAGTTCTTGGAGGAAACAAACAGTAATGGACTGGTACAAAAGCAAGAAGAAATGGTAGGGAAGTTCACCATCAATTCCAGCAGTATTTGAATTTTGGCCCTAGCCACTGGCACATTGTGCACTTTAGGGGATTTAAAATTAAAAAGATTTTAAAAAATAGTAAAATTTTTCTGTATGGGATTGACTGCTCACTAAGACACTATTTATAAAAGCATTAAGAAATAATGTAATACATCCACTTACAAATACAGATTTGCATGTAAAAATGTTTTTTTTTTTTAGACATTTTATAACAGACTCAAATCAGAATTTTTTATTTAAAAAAATGATTTGGATTTAATATACAGGCATAAATTTTAAATTATAGATACATCATGTTCTGTGATGTATCCCAGTCTATTTTATGTTCATTAAAAATAGCATGTTTTACTAATGCTGATAAACTAAGGTTATTTAAAGAGCTTTTATGCTCTTTGAATCTAGCTTTGAGACATTCATCTGTTTCACCTTTATGTATATTGCCAATCTGTGCATGAAATTTTTTTAGCTGGACTAAAGTTTATCTTGTAAAGTTATAAGGTCTTTAAAATTACCTAAATAACCTTTTGAATTTTATGTTTTAAATACTGCACTAATATTAATTTTATATAAAACTCTGGAGAGATTTACCTAGTCCTTTGATATAAGGTACTATTGAAGATAGGAAATATTCTAAGATGTCAATAAGTAACAGGGTCATGGGCATCTGCAAGGGGGTGCAAGAGGGGGAAACAGCCCCCCCCCCTCCCTGGAAAGTTGATGGTGATATTGTAATGATGGCATTATGTTTTTTGCCCAATTCACCATGCTCACTGGTGTGGTGAATTGGGCAAGAAATAAGGAGTCTGATAGCACCCAGCTCTAGGCCAAAAAGTCAAAAGCTGGCAAGAGAGTAACAATATAGGAAAATACAATATAAGGTACTGGCAGGCCATGTGTATGTCAAAGTAAATAGCTAAACCATCTGTTTCTGACTAATTTTGAGAAACAAACTGGTTTTTTTTTTTGTTTATTGTGAGCTTTGAAGGGGTAGCATAATAGAAAAGGAAGCATAATAACATCAAAAAATAATTTAAATTTAGAAAAATTCTAAATGAATCACAAGAAATATTTCTAAGTAAAAACATTACTGATCAAAATCAGATACCTTTGATAGGAAAAGAAACAAATTTATACATATATTTTTTTTTTTTATGTTGGTATACTTTTATTGCTAGGCACATTCTCTGCACTTGATATTATTTTGTCACCACCTCCTCTGTAAAAATCCTGCAGATGCCCATGAACAAGGTGATTATTTGTAAGAAATAGGGATGACAGATTGTAAGTATTGATTAAATTAAAATAATTGGCATTACTATCAAGAGCATGAGGAAAGAAGAATAACAGATATTACTTTACTACACTGTACTATCAAAAACCTAGAATGCCTTAAATTTCACTCAAAGTGACTCAAAGCATAATGGGAAAGAAAGCTAGCATGAACCTAAAGAAAATTTCAACTTTTAAAATTTACAGGGAGTAAGAGAGAATTTTGAGCCTCCTTTTGTATCAAGATTGTACTTTATCATAATACAATAAGCTGATGTTTTTCAGATTTATCACAACTTCTATGATGAGGTGGAATTGCATAAAAGACACTGGTGGCAATGCAATGGGGCCTGCCAGAAGTGGCCACCTTATTTTGGATTTGTGAAACGTGCCAACAACAGGGCTCCATCGAGTAATGACTTCTGGTGGGGTCAACACCAGAGCACCTGTGGTGGACAGTTTATTAAGGTGAAGGAACCAGAAGGATTTGGTCAAAAGAAAACTGGCAACAAAGGTTAGTGCTGAAAATCTATCCACTTTACAACTGCATTAGTTTAATTTTCTTATTTAGTTTGTTATTAAATAAACTGAAGTGTCAATTGTTTACATTATTGGTGGAAATGCTGAGTTGATTAGTAAGAACTTTTGATTCTTTCTTTAAACTATTTAGAAATCCTTTTGATAATTATATTTACATATTTTATATATAATGTTCTAATTTTCAGACACTATCTTAAATACATATTTTCATTAAGTCTTCCATTTTCTTTTAAAATAATTTGTCTTTTGATAAAATAGTAATAGAATGCTTTAAATTAAAAATTTTTTTTTTTTGGTTTGTTTTTAAAGAAATGTACTGTTCTCTTCTTCATATTTTATGTACTTAAACAAGGGCATAAGAACCAAAAAGTTTGCACTTTTAACACAATCTGTGAAACATTGCATACAATTTTTCAAATGCTTTTTTTCTTTACAGTGAAAGATCAAGAAAATAAAAGTCAGCCATCAACAACATTAAAACAGTCAAGCATAAAAACCCTTTTCAATAAAGTGGTGAGTGGAAATACCAAACAAAATTGGTGTGTGTCTGATGATAATTCTTCACTGCCTGTTCTTTCAAAGAGAACACCCAACAGTGATTTTGGTCTCCAGTCATTCTTGGGAAAAGGCTACATTCTTGGAGGCAGCTCCGTGCCATCTATAAACAACTTTTTAGCTAAGGTTCATAAAGAAAATTTGGAAAGGAAGCAACATGTTTTAGCTTCTGCTAGCAGAGGTCAAAGCTTGAGTGAAGATATATCAGTTATAGAATCTTGCAGCACTCTTGTTGCTGAAAGAAAACGAATTCTTAATGGTGGCCACAGTAGTGAAGTTCTGCCCAAAAGACTCAAGATTTGCCAAAGCAATACAGATTTGCCGCTTAAGAAAACTGGTGACTTAAGACATGCACTGAATTCTAAAACATTAGGTATGAAAGACAATCCTGTGGTGATTGATGATCTGCCAGACTCTGATAATAGTTGTAGCAACAAACTCCACCACCCAAAGTCAGAGTCTTCTGAAGATGAAAGAGATTCAAGTTCTGTCATCATTATCAATAAGACTGTTGATAATCTTAAAGACCTGATATCTACTTCAACACCTAAAAAGACCATGCATCATGCTTTTCTAAGAGTAGATTCTGGTTTGCAAGATTCTCCTTTTACTCTTGAAGAGACTGCTCCCAATTTCAGTGCAGTAGGTAGAGTAAATGAAACAGATAAGAACATCTTACTAACAGTGGTGTGCCCTGTGTGTCAGAAGAGTGTTGTAGAAAGCCTGATCAATAATCACCTTGATCAGTGCCTTAGCAGTTGATGCAATGGAAGTCTGGAAACAGAATTTTTAAAATAACTATAGTGGCAACTGACACAAATGCTTACACATGAAATTTTTAGATATTCTTTTAAGAGTGAAATGAACATTTAAAAAAAAATTGAGCATCATAAATATTTAAAATAAAATAACAACAAATACAGGCGATTTTTTGCAAATTTAGAAAAAAGGCTATTTTTGGACAGTCCTAAAGCGGGCAAAATGCACAAAGATTTTAATGAAATTTTTTCTTTGATTTCGAATTATTTTCAGAGGTATTTGACTGTTTTTGGCCTCCTTATTTATGATTGTGATTAAAGATAGGTTTTTTTTAAATTTAAAAAAAAAATTTTGGAAAATTTCTTAAAATTTAAAATAGTACATTCTAAAATATTTTAGATTAAGTTCAGAGAATGTAGCATAAATAGCTAGAATTTCGTGTGGTGAAAATTAGTGCTTTTCTCTTAGAATATCATCCTAACCTTTGTGAGATTGTTTGCGAGTCAGATTGATGTTGTATTGGTTGCCTTTTTCAATGATTCTAACTTCCAGTTTATAGTTTGGTATTATCTCTTCCTTATTGCTTAACTTTGGTGGCATGACATCAACCAAAAAAAAAAGTAATATATAACTCTCACAGGCTCAAATATGTATAATATGCTTGTTGTATATGTGGCTCTGTAACAATCCTGAAAGCTAGTTTTCTCTGATTTTTTTATTTTTTAAATTTTAGAAATTCTTTGTTTAGATTTTGTAGTCTCGTGCTATTTATGAATAGTGATTTGAGAAAACTTAAAAAGATGGTTCTCAAACTTCTTAGAAAGGGAAGGGAGCCTGTATAGAGCAGGTGATGGGTGTATTAGGAGAGTTTGGAGCAGACCTGGATTCTAAATATTGTTTGAGATCTGTGTATCTTGCTTTGAATAAACTGGTTTCCTTGCATCTAATTACTAGTTAATGCTTATTAATAGAAGAAGGAAGTGATCTATGCATCTAAACATGGTAAATACACATTTGATGGTGCTTGAGTATGCAGTTCTCACAGGTGGAAAATACCAAGATGAACAAGTCAATTATGGTGCTAAGGTGAACAAACTTTCTTCAGCCACCATCAGACAAATCTATGAACAAACTGGCATTGTTGTACCAACAAAATAAAAGTATACAGTTGAAGATCATATTAATGGAACTGGAGATAAGAAAAATGTATGAACTGCAGAAGTTAACCCTTGAAAGATAAGAGGAAGATGACTGAAAACTAGTTTGGAAAAATGGCCCTAAGAAGCAGAGAAATAGGATGTGTATGAGCTGTAGTTGAAAGTACTTTAATCTGAAATGACAGTAAAAATGTAGCAATAATTTGGCAGGAGTCAAGCCAATCAGATAACTTATTTGAAAAAAATTTCTCTGAAATTGCATAAATTTGATGAGAAAGATAACATTGATTTGCATTTACAAAGTTTTTTATTACGTGGCAATGAAGGTGACAACTGCTTGATGTATGTAGCCCCTTATTAGTTAAAGCTTTAGATGCTTGTGCAAGATTAGACCTGTCAGAATACAAAAATTATGAATTTTCAAAAATAACCATTTTGAAAAGTTATGAACAAACTTCTCTAAACTTTAGAGAAGGAAAATGGTAATTAAGTAAAACTGATGTAAATTTGACAGGTGGGCGAGAGAAAATTCAAATGAATTAAAAAAAAAAATTTTAATCTTGCAAGTTTAAAAAATCTTTTCAGAAAATTTAGAAATCAAGATTATAGACTGTAAACCATAGAATCTGAAAATATCTGCTAACTTTAGTCGTGTTGCAGCAAAAACAAAAATTAATTTTTCTTACACTAAACATGCAGTTGTAAACATACAAAAGGTAACGCTAGTTTCAGGCCTCTTTGCTATTAACTATAATAATGAGGAAAAAATCTGTCTTGTATAACTAAGTCAAAGTTTCCAAAAGCATACATTTGTAATAAGATAAAAAATTAAGTGCTTAAAGAATACACTTGTTTGTAAAAACAGCCCCATGAAAATCAGTTTTCAAATGAAAGTATCAATGTTACTAATTTGAATAGTAAAGCTGATACATTTCAGCTTGCTTCTCCAGTGTTGTGTAGACATTGCAGGGAACAAAGTTTCTGAAATGATTGATATCTTAGGAAATATAGAAGTTTGTGGTACTGAATTGTCTCAAAAAGGAAAGAGAAAAAAATAGCTGCTTAGTTTAGCATTATGATTTAGTTAAGTAATATAGGATCATGTTATAAATGAAGTTATAATAAGCCCTGTGCCATCTATAGATGTGAAACCCAATCAAGATGCTATAAAAGGTAAGTCAGATATGGTACTGCTGAATCTAAGTGACATCTCTCAAGTTGTACTAGTTGATTATTTTTTAAGTAACACCAGTTAACCCATAGTAGAATTTTCTAATCTTATATCAGCAGAATTTAAGATGCCAAATCAAATAATGATAGCCATGCAAATCTGTTTGGCAAGTCTAAGTGACAACAAATAGGAATATTTTTAAGAGGCAAGCAACATTGTGTAGATTGTGATTACCCAAGAAAATCTGGATACTGGGAGATGTTCTAGAGTAAGTGGTTCCACCTAAGATGATGATGATAGTGCATAATATTCCATATAGATGGATATTTAATTATCAAATCATGAACAGACTACAGGATTTTTGTTAGTCTTGTTTGTGATCTAAAATTTACTACCAATCTTGTTCCATCTTCAAAACAATTGGGAGAAGTGATCTAAGTACCCATGATATCCTTACTATTATGAATGAACCATTCCAATTTTTTATGATGGACATTACTGGACTGGTTACCAGAACTTTTCCAAGGCAAAAGATAAATCATAACCTTGGTAGATTATGCTTTGCATTACCCAGAAGCAATGATGTTGTCTTCTATTAAAAAGGTTGCTGATGAGTGAGTTTTCTTTAGTATAATTTGGTTTCCTGGAAAAGTTCTTTCTGACTAGGGCACCAATTTTGTGTCAACTCTGATGAAAGAATATAGGCTTCTTTGAGGCCCACAGAAGTGAGAAATTAATTATGCCATACAAATACCAAAAAAACAGGTGTTGAGTATATTATGTTAATATGTTAAACCCCATGTAAGAGGGAAATTTGTTGCATTTCTCTTTAGAAGATAAGACTCATAGATAAAAGAGCAGGGATTTTACCTTATGACACTAGCTGTCCAGCTTGCTTGCTCTCTCAGAAATGAAAACTTCAAGAGATGTTTCAGTTACAATGCTCCAGGTTTATTTATTGCAGAAGTACTCAGAGGTCAGTCATGAAAAATCCAGTAGTCTTCAAAATTTACCAAATATAGCTATCTTCTGCTTTATGTAGATTTCTTTAACATTCTTGAAAGAATTTTTGGAGCAATAGCATATAAAAGGGAAACTATGAAATGTGTCATTATAAAAAAACAAAAACCACTTGGGGTTAAGTTAAATTTAATAAGACTATTACACAGGTCTAATCAAGGGTGTAATTGGAGCAGACCGATTGGGTTTTTAATATTATTGAAATGTGGTGTAATAATTGCATGCTAGACCATTTCCAAAGTACTAGCCACTACCTACCAGTAGAAAAAAATATCAGGAAATATTTTTTTCTAAATGTGGTGGTTTCTAAATTTGATGGAGAAATCACAAGGTCTATAACAGAACCCAAACATTTGCACAACCCTGTACAATAAATATTAAAAGATGTGTTCATTAGCTAGAAACTTGCTGTCAGGTTGGGTTGCTTAAAGGAAAGAAAAAAAGACCACAAAAGCTTAATTATAAGATATATTTAAGACAACCTACCCCCTTGGGGTAGAGATGCAAACCAAATCCTTCACAATTTATTTACACAGAGTAACAACCAGTCAGTCTTTAACAGAGGCAAAATTTGAAAAAAATAAATCACATCATAATGATAATTACATAGAAAGATTTTGATATGCTGTGAAAAGTCAGAAGTCAATAAAAATGGTTATCTGGTCTGGTTTATGTGGCTCCTGACAACTGCTGTTTGTTTCAGAACCACAAAGTTTAATTATTTTTTTTTAAATTTGAGAGATTTGCCAGCACAAGCATGGATGTTTATTTGTCCTGTCCATATATCGCATTAAAGAAATTCCTTTGATCAACACAAAGATTAAAACAGTCTATTATGAAATTGTGGTGTGATAAAGTAACTAAAGCAAGACTATTTTCAGCAAATCTGCCAAAAATTAATTTGAATGCCTTCTCCTAGGAGCCAGAGTTTGAATAACTTTTAATGATTTAAAAACTGCAGCACATATGCAAAGTAAAAGTTAAGAAAAATGTATTCCAAAATATTCTTTGCTTCCCATTAATGTTAGTAACCTAAAGCAGCAATTGTTTAATTTACAATATTAATAAAGAAAATGAATTGTAAATTGGTTGTGTGGATTATACACAGAAAATCACTTAACTATGTGGATTGTTATAACATGTATGCACTATTTGGATTAACATACTAAAACAACTGTATAATTATTTTAATGCATCTAAATGTAAGTTTTCAATAGTAAAAAAAAAGTATCTTTTAAAAATGAAACTGTTAAACAGTTCATTATTTTGTATCTAGTAGCTGTCTGTATTTAGGATCTTGACAGCTGCAGTATGGAAAATTACAACAGGGCTGTAACCAAGGTCTCCATAGTAACTTAACAAAAGCAAATTGGTTTGGAACAGGTGAGAGAGATGTGGTGTGTTCAGCCAATGCTTCCATCATCTGGGAAAAGATCTGGCTGTATTTGTGGTTTCTGTTGATGTCCAGAGGCAAACTCTCTGAGGGATCATCTTGAATGTCATATAACACTGGAGGCTGGAGCTGGATTGCTGCTTTGCACTGGCACACAAATGTGCACTTTTCTTGACCCGGCAAATAATTTGGTTGCTTTAGATGCAATTTCCAGATCTTGGTACCTACAATAAGAAGTTCTAGTGATACTGAATTTTGTAATATACTTAAGAAAAACTATAAATTGTACAGTCCCTTGGAGCTAAAGCAGTTTTTTGAGCTAGTTAGTGATCTCAGAAATTCCCTAAGTACCATATTACTAATTAATTGAAAAGTGCTCATTATAACATCCTGTTTTTTTTTTAACAAATCATATTTTTAAAAGTTATTTAATTATTAAATGTATTTACTAAGTTTCATATCTTCATTATGCCGATAAAAATATTTATTGGTTCAAAATTTTAATTAAGAAAAAACATACAGTACTGCACAATTTTATTTGGAGTTTGTTTTGTAAAGAAATAACAGGATGTTAATCTCCAATTTATTTTGGGGTTAATACCTATGATTAAGGGATTGTTCAACAGAAAACTGTTCATAACTGATTATTGTTATGAATTACTCCTCTTTCAATGATCAAAAGCAACTTGTACTCATCTGTCCAAAGCTCTCTGATAATCCTCTAAATCCTTTTTTTCCTCTGCAAAAATAGTGTTTTACACGATTCCTGTCTCAGGAGAGACTTTTCCACAGCAACTCTGCTTGCTAAATCTCTTTACTGCAGTTTATGCTTTATTATGTAGAACTCAAAACAGCCAGCCTCTTTGGCCATGCATTCTTCATTTCAGAATAAAATACTGCTGAAGTCTTTTTTATTTTCTATTTTAAATAAGTACTTAGCAGTTTGAAGTATTTCTTGTCCTTTTCACTTAAGGTCCCCCTGTTGCCTCTTCCAGGACAAATGTTTTGGGAATTAGTCTCTATCAACTGACTGTGTGTATACACTGTGTTAGGAGAACTGCAGTCTTCATTCAGCATCAATATAGACTTTTATTTAATTATAACCAGAGACCCTACATTTTAAAGAACAAAAAATTTGGATGTTTTGGTCCCTTTTCATAATTCATGGCAAATGTATATAATGGCAGCTATTTTTCCACATTGTGTGGTATCTTTCTTTTAAGTTTCAAGAATGGCCATGACCCTGTTTTTTTTTGTTTTCCATAAAAAGGACTGTGACTGTAATAGTCAATATTTGGCATAATACACTATTGTTTATCTTTATCTTTACTATGTAAGGAACCCTATTGATCCTATTGTTTTCACTTTATAACTAAAAATATTTAAAATTCCATGTTGGCTTAATAAGTCTGCACAGTACTGTGATGTGTGCATTTTAATATAAATATGGCATGAACTCTAATGTTAATACCATTAGACTGCTTGCAGAACAATAGTCACTACCTGTATATTAGCAAATGAAAGCTTGTATCAGTGTTAAAACTGGTAACTTGATAGGAAATGGTATTCAATGAAAAAAGAAAAATCCAACATATTACATTCATCTTTCAGGTGTTCCCATACTTTCAATTTTATTTTTGTATTATGTATGTAGGGGTTCTTCACATAAAAATAAAAATCTCACCATCTCTTGGTCTGTACCTGATAGCATGGACCTCATCATCACAGTAGTGAAACAGAAACTCATGAGGAGATATACTACTTTCCCCTGTAAGCAAACCCATTACATCTTTTCCATCATAGACTCTGTCATTAGGTAGTGCCACACCCAAGATTTTTGCTACTGTGGGTAGGATGTCCATCTGACTAGTAGGTTCAGAAATTATCTTTTCTTGAGGGATTTTCATGGGCCATTTGATTAAAGCAGGAACACGGATACCTCCTTCAGCTGCACCATGGGTCTTCCCACCTGTTATAATGAACAGAAAAATGTTTAATTACTTAAGCATGAAATTTCAAGCTAGTTTTTGAATGACCACAATACTTTTGATATTGCTTAATATTTCTGTTCTAAAACTCATATACAAAGGTGTTTCAGAAAGCAAAGAAAATTCATAAATAAAACGAGTACAGTTTGATATGCTCCTAAGCTTACTAAGTTTTTTGTTAAAATTTATACATTTTTTACCAGTTGGTTTTCTGTTAATTGAAGAAAAACAAACTACTATAGACAACATTATCTGTTATTTTGTATATTTTGCAATTCCTGCAGGTATATAGTTCACGAGTAAAAATATCTCAGCAATTTCTAAAAATAAAATTGAAAGAGATTATAAAAATTAAAATCTTGCTTGTGAAAAATTTAACTGATAATTAATTTAGATTTGTGATCAAGAAATATACACACAATGTCTAAAAGATGATCATTTATTAATAAAATAATTCAGTTTTTCTACAGAATGTTTCTACCATTTCATATATTTTTCTATCATCCTGAATAAGTATCAAAACAAAAGCAATGTACCTATTAACTTTCATGCTTTCATGTTTTTTTAAAATCTATATTAATATTTATTAAAATTCTAACTGTACTTTAATAATTAGCAGTGTGCAAAAGGTTGGTGTTACTGATAATTTGCAAAATTAATTATCTAGTTCCACATTTCTGTAAAATTTATTATATAATAAGTGTTAAAACCTTATTCTGGAGGTCTCAAGGGAATTGGAAACCCCTGAATGAACTGAACGACTGTAGTTTTATTTCATAAGCCCAACTTGACAGAAACATTATTTTTCTTGTGCATTCACATACTTTTGTTGCTTGCAAAAAGGAAAAAAAGCCTGGGAAATGTCATTAAATTATTTGGGATTCATTATTATTTAAAGTAATTGAATTTGATTTAAAACCAAAACTAAATAATAGGCAACACTCAAAATTCGCACACTTTCCAGGATGAAAATTTACGAGATTTTTTGTTTCCATGGCCTTCAAGGCCACCAGATCTATCTCCCTTAGATTTTTTTCTATAGGAGTACCTTAAAAAAAATTTTTGAAAAAAAAAAAAAAATGCAACAGTTGATAATCTGAAGGATTTTGTGATATTAGAACCGTTTTTGGAGCTTGGACACTACAGGATATAATCAAAAATTGTGTTTCACCTATTTGTGTGAGAGCTGAAAATGATGGAAAACATTTTGAAAATCTTTATTGATGCTAAAATAAGCTTTTGAGTTTCCTCTATTATTTAGTTTTTGTTTTACACTAATCACAATCCATAAAATCTTTATTTTATATTGAAATCAGGTACATCTTTTTTGGTCCATCTTGTATAAACTGCAGTGTACTTCTGATTTTAAAAGAATTTACATTTACTACTATATCTGAAAAGAATTATTTTTAAAAAAACTTATTTCATGATCAATGTATGTCTGCAGAAAATAATCAGAGAAAGTTTGAAACTTAAAAAAAAAACAAACAACTTTTATTTGAAGCAGACTAAATAAAGGAAATGTTCAATCATTACCTACCTCTGTAAATGCCATTAAATCCACCAAGGTGTTGCCCAAACATATTTACTTCTTCAAGATGTCCTCCATTATCAGAAGTGAAATATACCAAAGTATTGTTTTGGAGATCCAATCTGTCTAATGCATTCAAAATTTCTCCAACTGACCAATCAAGTTCTTCAACACTGTCTCCATAGATACCATGGGTACTCTTTCCACGAAACCACTTAGATGGTATGAGAGCCGTGTGTACATGGTTCCAGGATACAAAAAGGAAAAATGGGTTCCTCGTTGTTTTGACTTTTTCCAAGAACTCTATGCTTTCTAATACTAATCGTTGCATAACAGTCTGAAGTTGCATAGGTTGTTCCACAACTTGAAAATTTCTCATCAAAATGCTATTAAAGATTTTCATATTTGAGATGAATAAATAAATAAGACTAGATAATAAAATGGTTATAAGGATTAAAATTGCAGTAACAACACGACTAGTGAGGAGGCCATAGCAATAACATAGCCAGAATGTTATGCATCCAAAAAATGCAGTGATGAATAAATAGTAATTCAATAATGGACTATACCTTAAAAACACTGACTCATTGCCATCACCGAAATCTCTAAGATTGTTGGTGGGAAAGCCATAAAAGTAATCAAAGCCTTGGTGCTTTGGATGGAAATGAAAATCTTTGAGAGCACTTTTGCTAAGTCCTAAATGCCATTTTCCTGAAAAAAAAAAGAAAAAGTAACTCAATATATCAGATATTAATTTAATCTTTTAAAAAATTCATAATGAATTATCATAAGATAATATGTAAGTATCCTATTTTTAAATTATAGTTTTTTGCTTTATATTAATCTTTTTCTTTTGCAAATGCATGAAAGTATTTTTAACTAAACACACCCAAAAAATCTTTTCTTGAAATTATTCTGAAATTGTACAAATAATATCCTCTTTAATGTTTCAGTATAAAAAAGGGAGAATGATTACTTTATCAAAAAAAGCTTATCGAAAAAAAAATAATGTACCACAAAATGGAATCATTCACTGTAACTCAACAATGATAGAAATCTACAAAAAAGGAATTATTATTTAAATGTAGTAAATGGAACTTAAGACCAATACACTGAGCAGGCTACTT
Organism: Nautilus pompilius; assembly: GCA_018389105.1. NCBI lineage: Eukaryota > Metazoa > Mollusca > Cephalopoda > Nautilida > Nautilidae > Nautilus > Nautilus pompilius. The sequence continues at coordinate 949,018 of JACATO010000667.1, forward strand.
TGGTGAAATTCTAGAATTTGCTGATATTTAGTAAACAATTGTTGCATTTAATTTTGTTGTGTTCTCTACTTTATTTCCTTTTGACAGAGATCATAAAACTGGCTTATTTGGAACATAGACTACAGGCATTCAATCATTTTCCAAAACTTGTTTTCATTTTTTTTTTGAAAAAATTTCCAGTTAAACTGGTTTTTTGTCAGAGAAAATTTTGCCTCACCATTAAAAATTTTTTGTCAGTCTTGTCTGCATACTCTTGGACAAAGCTATCAACAGCTGATGTCATAAAACTGAGCATCTATACATTTATAATAAATAATATTCTACAGGTAAATCTACTAAGGAATGAGTAACATACACTGTCAATAACAGTGATTAGCTTTAGTTTCAAGGATAAGTAATGAGACAGTACTGTGTAGTTGTTTTTTTTTACTATTTGCAGCAAATTTACCAATTGATGATCTCAACAAAACTTTGTTCTACATCATGTTTTTACTTTAATTAGTATATAAGGTGTAGCACATTGAGAATTGTAGAAACAACAACAGAACCCCAAGTTTACCAATAAAAGCTGTCTGATAGCCTTGGACTTTAGCAATTTCTGCAATGGTGGTCTCATTCTGTGGAAGTCCACTGGAAGCAGCAGTAAACAAAAACACTCGCAAAACACCTGTTCCAACCATGCCTAAGTATAAAAAGTATCAAAAACATTTGATATAAAACAAGAATGCAATGATCTGAATTACATGATTTGGTCACCTTTAATGAACTATAAAGTTTACAAGCACTATTAATCAGCATTTAAGATGAAACAGAAATATTTTGAATTTTTCCACTCGCTGATCTTCCCATCTTAGTGAGTTATCAACATAGTCTCAAAAAATATGGCAACCACATGGAAGAACAAAGTTGTGCTGCAGTACATTCTGGAAAATATAGTTTGTTTTTGACTTTTAAAATAAAAATAAAAAATTTTTTACAATATTTTAAATAAATCCAAAGATCAGTTTAAAGCATATTCAAGGTGTTTACTTTGTCTAATGTAAATCTTTAAATAAAAGTGGTGTCTGGAGTTCAATAAAGTTTTTACAGAACTTAACTATTTATCTTTTTTCATGCAAGCAAAGCATTAAACCCTTGGTTTCATGCACATGTTGCAGAAAAGGCTTTAATTCTAAAGAAAGCTCTAAACATAGTGTTTGGAGCAAAGTGAATGTGGTGCAACTAGTGTTTCCATATTTTCCTGAAGTCTGACTTGTCACCTGGATTGATGAAGTATCCCAATGCCAAACCCCGCCTTTTAACTTCTATCAAATAAATGTTAATGGGAAAACACCTGCTAATTACTACCTGAACGAACTGGATATCGACCAGTAAGCAGAGCTGCTCTGCTAGGAGTGCACACACTGGCAGCAGCTAAATGATGGGTTAGTTTGGCTCCATCTTTTGAAAGCTGGTCTATATTTGGTGTCTTCAATGAACTGTTTCCAAAGCATCCTAGATCACCAATACCAAGATCATCTGCAACCATGATGACAATGTTAGGTTTGTCCTCTGTGGCCAGTGTAAATAGCGTCATTATCAAAGCAAAGACGAATATTTTAAAATGTTCTGTAAAACTGTTCATTCTGGAAAAATTCAAGAGAAAACAATTATTTACTTAGCTTCAAATGGTTCTGATACAAATGATGAAAACTACTAAAATTCTTCAGGAATACTTCGATAAAAGAAGCCAATTCTCCCAGATAAATAAACGATTTGTATGCATGCTCCGTCTTTGATGAGTACATTACAATGTGATTTTAAAAAAACAACAACAAAGATTATAATTATTATTAAAACTAAACCAACAAATAGAAATATTTTAGTAAGTAGATAACAGGTTATGATAGCTAACAGTAAGACAGTACATGCTGGATTGAAATGGTCAGGCATATTCCAAGGTTTATATGGATTTAAAAATCAGCCAGAGTACTTTAAGTTATGTTTGAGAATAAATCAGTGAATTGTGTTTTTCAAGACATTCCTAATAATGTAGTTTTTTCTTATAAAATTGCAATCTTGGATACAGAGCGTGAAGCCGTCGTTGGGCAGCCATGATGATATAGAAGTGGGAGGAAGGGGTCTTCTACTACTACTAGTAATAGCAGTGATTTCCTGGAAAATGCCTTCAAGAAATTGTTTGATTTTAATGTCTGTTAGTGAAATATTAGAGTGTACGTCTGAGGAGGTGATGGATGCTGCAAGTGTCGCCGCGCTGGGAGGAGGAGGTCCCGAGACAGACGACACCAGCACCGTCAGTGACGGCGATGTATCTGGTAAAACAGCAGAGAAACCCACGCGGTCCGACTGAAAGTATCTGCAGAACAGGAAAACAAACAACAAAAAAAACTTAATTACCTGCGCGGGAAAATATGGCATAATAACCCGATTTATCTGGAGCTAATAAGATGAGAGACCATTGCGGCCTCAGGTGTGTACAAGCGACAGCATTGATGCGAAAACATGGCGTCGTGGACGGGATCGACAGCCGGTCTGCTGCCGGGGCGAAAGTCTAATTCGACTGAACTGTTCTCAAATCTGAAATCAGAATTAACCCAACACTTAAGGATTTTTGGTTACGAAATAAATGGAAATCTGATGTTGTATATTTCGAGTGTTCTGTTTAGTACTGTGTGCGCGCAGCAGGAAGTGATGATGGCGGTGGTGATAATTCGACTGCGGATCAGCCGAGTTGGAGTCGGGGAAGCAGCCTCGCCTGGCCGACCTGGAAGAGTTAGATAACCTCTTGGGCTCTGGCAGCATTCTACCAGATGTGCTACCGCACTGATGTGACCAGCCTCATGAAGCAACTGGGATATGAACACCATCCTGACGAATGGGGGTTATCCAGCAAGCTCATCCATCCGTCTGTGCCTGCTGTGGCACATGCTGTCGGTATGAAAGAGACGTACGACGAGTCCATGGAACTTCTCCTGGAAACTCGCTCGGTCTGCAGCTTGGGTACACCAAACACACGTGCGCTTGTGGAATGGCCGAGATGATGCAGATCACTATAAGATAAAGGGATGGCCATCAAGAACAGACCATACTCCAGGAACCTTCAGTGTGTCACTGGTTCTTCCACCACTGCATATAAAGCTGGGCCTAATGGAGAGCTCTGTAGAGGCAATGAGTGCTGGAGGAGCAGGATTTCTTTATCTTAAAGAAAAATTTGGGCGATTTTAACTGATGCCGAGTTGAAGGCTGGAATATTTGTTGGACCACAGATTCGTAATTTATTTTCCAATCCGGTCTTCCAGTTGAAGGTTAACCCACCGGAGCATGGGAGACTTTCACACTGGAAGTCCACAATTTCCTTGGGAACCACAAGATAAAAGCCTTTGAAGAAATGGGTGGCCATATGTTGCTGAAGTTGCATTTTCTTCATTCACACTTGGGTTTCTTGCCAGCCAACCTTGGTGCTGTGAGTGGTGAGAGGTTCCACCAACACGCAAAGGCAATGGAGACCCGCTATCAGGGGCGATTCACCTCCAACATGGTGGGGGACTGTTGCTGGTTTCTACAGAGACAAACTGCTGCTATTCACAAGTGTAAAATCAAGTACTTAAAGCATTTCTAAACAGTTAATGTGTACTTTATACAATGTGTTTATGCTGTTCAATATGTTTGAGCTTATGGATAACAGTTACTGTACAATATACAATGTGTTTACATTGTGAAATGAATTAATTTTTGGCAATTTTGCGATGTGCTTGATTTGTTAAACAAGGACTGAAAATGTAATGACATTATTCTGTAACTACAAACCCTGACGGGCTGGGTCAATTCTGGCTTCAGATTTGTAATCAGCTGCTTGGTTTGATAAAGGACACCTACCTATACCTCTCAGTGGCAGACAAAAAGTTATTTTTTGTTGTCCAGTGTTATTTGTTGTAGCGTTAAAGGAACTTTGTCAAAAAATGCCATTGCTGCTAGAATGAACCAAAAAAAGACAGAAAATCCCACGTCCAAAACCTAGAGCAAGCTGCTGGGAAACTTAATAAGGAAAATGGGGAATTAAAAGATGTTTTACAAATTATTTGAGATGATGTAAATAAACTGGAGTCTTGGGTGAATTATTTGGAGAACATTATAGAAAGCCGCAGTGATCTTGCTTTAGTGTTAAAAAGTGTGCCAGAAACATCTGGAACAATATTCAGCTGCAATTCTTGTTTGACAGAATTTTACACCAAAAAATTATTCAACAAGAATTCTTTGTGCAGCTACTAGTTTTGGTTGTGGTGGTTTAACTACTGCTATAAAAAGAAAAACTGAGCAACGGTCAAACTGTAGAAAGAGAAATTAAACTTTGGCCTCAGAATTATTCTCAACCTGGATGTGATGCAGTTTGCGTGGAATCAAACTACAACTCTTTGTCAATCCAAAATCATCACCGAAAATGTACATCCACAGATGGTTCATACAGTGTAGGATTATGTCTTCACATTGAAAAAGGGTGGTGTCCTTAGAATATTGTAAGGACTGCAATAGTAGGCAGGTAATTTAAATACAAATGAAAAAAAAAAGGATGCAAAATAGTTGGTATTTTCTTTATTTATAACAAGCAACTTCAAAGGAAAAATCGTTTACCTTCTATTTATGGTTTTTCAGGCCGAGCAAACAAACTTTCTGTGTAAGACAGAGAGTGAATGAAAAAATATAAATGAAATTTTCATTTAAAAAAAAACAAACATTTTATGGATAATAAGTAATAACTGAAAAGAATGAATATCATTATTTTCTTTTGTATTTTTAAATTTAAAAAAAATGCTTGTAATGTATGCTGAGACATACAAATCCTTATTTTGTAAACGAATGGATTGATAGGTTAAAAATGGCTTTTGTAAATACTACCAGTGACTTTTTTCAACAAACTGATATATTTATTTTTTTATTTATATATTTTGTAAAATTTCCTTTAAAAATAATAAATACTATATCATTTTGCACTTTCAGCTACACAGTGCTGAAAATCTATTTTGGACTCATCTACTAAGGGAAAAGAGTTTTGGTGTGGTATAGTCTGAAATGTTACTAGTGTATAGTTGGCATTTTGGTTTATAATTGTACCACATTTCTGTTGTTTCTATAGCTAAGAATGTTTTTTTATAGAAAAGAAAAAGGGGAGATATATTTAGATATGATTAAAAGTTTTTAAAAACATAGGTAGGTTTATATAATAAATGTAATTTTTTTTCAAAATTTTGATGGACCAGAGTGATCTGTAAGCATCAAGTTTTGTTGGATTGGAATGTTTCTATGTTGGTGGACATATGATATTTCTGTTTACCCATTTTATTCTCTTTTTTTAATGAATGAAAGCTTTTATTGTTTTCTAGTTACCATTATTGCATGTGCGTATAAGAAATGTAAAGTTTTTAAAAAATTTTAATGGATTCTTTTTCATCTCTGAAGCTAACCTCAGGGATTACAGAAATATTCAGTAAGCTTTAGGCTGTTGAAATTTTTTTGGAATAGAAATAAATAATCATGAGATTTACGAACTGATACATCATCTATCAGCCATCATTGAATTTTTCGGTATTAGTTATCGTTTCAGTTCTCTTTCACCCCTACAGTTTTGAATTTCTTAACCAGTTATGTAATAGATTATACTGATGATAAACCATAAATTGTTTTTACTTGACTTGAGGCATAAGCAAAAATCATTCTGTATAAACTATATGAAATCATAAGAAGAAAATTACTGTCTTCAATTTTTTTTTTCTTGTTTAAAGTCAATTCTAGAACCATGCAATTTGTTTTGTTAGGCCTATAAAAATAAGTATTTGATGTGTGTGTGATAGGAATCAAAGGAGAAAGGTGGGTTAGAAATCGTTGAAACTAAATAAATAACCTAGTTGAAAAGGTAATGATTGACTAGAAGGTTCTTAAGAGATGAATTTAAGGTAAACTCTCTTTTTAACCAGTAGAACTTTATCAAAATCTTTATTTTCAATAAGTATATTGGCATACGTTAAAAAAAAAGTTAATGTTAGTTAAGTCGTAACAAAAGCTTTGTTGGTTTTTATATTATGCTAATTTGAGGTTCATTTTTTGCATACTCGTGAATGTGCATGTAGATAAGTTATATATCGTTTTGTAGCGTGTGCTTTGGCATACATTGTGCAAAATCTACCTTTTTAAAAATCATAAAATGGATATTTGTTTCAGGGTTCTGAGTGAAGCATGGACAGAAACATTTTTCGTGCCATTTTGCTTCATGAGTTCAAACCAGGCCACAAAGTGAGCAAGGCAATTCGTAACATTAAGCAGGCATGGGGCGAGGACACAGCGAGGAGGACAATCTGGTTTGCAAAGTTTTGATCAGATATGAGCCTTGAAGGTAAGGAACGTAATGGACGTCCTTCCAGCTGTGATGATGACTGTCTGAAAGCCTCATTTGAAGCCAATCCAAGAAAAACAGTGCGAGAAATTTCTGGAGAGCTTGATGTAAGCACTGCAACTGTTTCCTGACATCTTGATGTAATCGGCAAGGTGAAAAAGCGTGACAGGTGGGTGCTTCACAAGCTGAATGAACAACAACAAAATTTTTGGTGGAGATTTGCTCTTCGGTTGTCATAAGAAACAAAAACGACCTATTTCTTGACTGAATCATTAGGTGTGATGAAAAATAGATCCTTTATGACAATTGCAAATGATCAGCACAGTGGTTTAAACAGAGACAAGGTGCCTAACCACTATCCAAAACCCAGCCTCCACCCAAAGGTCATGGTCACTGTCTGCTGGACTGAAACTGGTGTCATCCACTATAACTGCTTGTAACCTGGCAAAACCATCACAGCTGAAAGGTACTGTCGTGAATTAAATGTTCATCAGAAACTCTCCCAACAGCTGGCATTGTTGAATCGAAATGGCCCGATCCTGCTCCACAACAATGCTCATCCTCATGTTGCAAAAGTGACTCTTCAGAAACTGAACAGATTGGGCTACGAAGTTCTTCACCAAGCCTATTCGCCAAACCTTTTTCCCACAGACTACCACCTTTTCAAACACCTCGACAACTTCCTCTGTACGAAATCTTCCAACCAAGCAGCAATTGAAACTACCTGCAACAGTTTATAGAGTCCAGAAATCCAGATTTTTTTCAAAATGTTATATATGCACTTGTAACTTGTTAGCAGAAGAGCATTGATTGTAATGGAACTTACTTTGATTAATAAATTTCATGTTCAGCAACGATATGAAGTCTCATTGTTGTAATAAAAAAACCGATAAAACGTTTGTAACAACCTAATAGATTGACATTTAGAAAATGTTGTTTGTATTCTTTTCTATTTTACACTGATATTTTGATAGAAATTTTACTTAGTCCTCATGCTACTGGTAAAAGAGGAGGAAATTTTACAAAATTTTTTAAATTGTGGTGTGTAATCTTAATTTGAACAGCGATAATTTTGCACAATCTTCCATCCCTTTAAATGTGGCTTATAGGGAAAAGACTGAAATGTTTAATAAATTTTAAAAAACACTCACTAAAATTACATATTCTGAGCACATGTAAACAAATGATATAATATACAGAATTGCACAAAACTTGAGACACTCACATATTTAGCATCTATCCTCTGCCACTGGTTTTGAATAAATGTATTGCTAAACTACTGAGAATTCTATGATGGTTAGTCAAGATGGATAGAAACTTGCCAAAAGCAATGAAAATTTGATTGAAAACACTGTAAAGAAGTGTTATGAATTAATGAAGCCAGGTTTTTTAAAAGGTGTTAATATTTTAGATGATTTTTTTGGAAATAAATTCCCAAGTCATCGTATAGTTTTTCCTAGTGGAAAATAATTGCCTCATTAATGTCTGCACTTGCATTATAGTCTGTGAATTGGATAATCTTTACAAAACTGTAAGATTTTTTTATTGCCATGCTGTGCTCTCTGATCAGCCCTCTATTGATCTCAGTTTAAACTTACAATATGAATTGCAAACACTTTATAAGTATTATCAAGATATTTCAGTGAAAAGATTGCTTTACATGTGATAGAATGACCTCCACAAAGTTCAATCCTGAATGTCATTAAACTGGTGTGATTATTGATGGTGAAACCTGAAACATTTTCCGACAAACCTGAATGGTTTTGTAGTACTCTAAATAAGCATTTTAAATTAGTTTTGACTACCATGAGAGGACATGCATTGCATTGACTTCAGCATGTTCATTGGTGGTCATAATGACTCAAATATGAGGAATTAATGAAATATTGATTCAGAACCCTTTTACGCAATCTCTTTTGGTCTCAAATCTTTGTTCCTGAGAATTGACATCTTGTAAATATGTTTGATTCAAGTAAAATTGTTTACTTTTGTATGAAAGCTTTCCTATGAGATAAGAATTTAATAAAATTAGGTGGAAATTATGTCATGTAATTTATTGCTTTTTGTAATCATATGTCTTGAAAATTGTATCATTTGAAAAAAAAAAGCATAAGACTCATATAGGCTAATTTATTGCCTCTAGAAACCAATGTCTTAATTAAGCATTACTGAATGGAGATCTTAAAAAGTCTTGCAGAAATTTTTAGGTTAAAAACAAAAATTTGAAGGATCTCTCTCTTGAAATTAAAAACTGCATAATATGATCACATGAGCATGCTTTTCTTTTCCAAAAAAATAGTTTTGTTGTTTTCTTTCTTTCTTTTAATATAGATATTCAAAACATACTATAGTGTCAAATAGAACACATCACTCAATATATTTTTCTTAGTAATGTTACAAAAGTTTCTTTTGTTTGTACTGTACTATAGTTTTCTGTCGGGTTTTTATAATCAATAAAATCATTGAAGATTAAGGTATTTTGTCAATTAATAAGTGTCATGGAAAATTATTAACAAAATAATTACATGTTCAGTTCTGGATACGAGTAAGAGGGAGCAGCCAGAACAGCTGTCCTAGTCACTTGTTCACCACATATGGAATAGAAATATTATAAAGTTTTCTCCATGATGAACCAGGACTTGAGTGTAGCTTGCAAGAAAAAGACCGACCATAGAGGCAACAGTAGAATATATTGTAATTAACAGTTGTTTTTTAAAAATGTTCTGGGTTTGCATAAACTTTATACACTATCGATTTTTTCAATAATTTGTTTTTTTTAATTTTTCTTATTAGCTACTTTTGTCAATGATTGATCTTTGTTAAAATAATGGCAGAGAATTCAAAACCTATAGTTTTAAACCAAAGAAATGTGAATGTATAGCAGCAATACTACCCCCTTTTTAGCATGTCGGCCTCTACAATGTGCAAAATTGCTACTTTACAAAAACACATTTTGGTATTAAAAATAACAAAACATTTCTTGAGGCTCAATGTTTATAGGCATTTTGATATGGTATAGTAGTTGCTCAAGCAAAATATTTGGAAATATAGTGAAAATTCAAAAACTCATTAAAAGTGTATAAAACTGATTTGAAAATTTGGGAAATATAAATTTATATAAACTACAGATCTAATTGTTGTCAAATTTGCATTTGGGTAAAACAAGGTGGAATATTTCATTACTACTACTATGTTGGCTGAACCACCACTTGTGTCGGGGGCTTCTCCTCTTTTGCAAGTTTGCTGGTTAGTTAATAATTTGAGTACAACGTACCTCTCTTATACTAGCTGCTGCTTTTGTATGGTAGTAGTGTAGCTAACGCTTGTATATTTTGCTTTTCATGTTTTTGTGACTGGGTTCTCATTTCACCTGCTTGAAAATCATAAATAATGCAAGTACTGAAGGAAGTATACAAATTATGATGATGAAGTGTTCACACAAAGAAGTTTGTTATTATCTGAGAGTTAAGTTTAATCTGTACCTAAATAAAATAATAAATTGCAGAATGTATAAACTTCTGTAAACAAGAAATGGTTAAAATATTATGTTGGTGCTGGTTATTGCTATAGGATCAGTTTTTCCTGGTGATTTTCTGATATTAAAATGGATTTTTAATAATTTTGTAGAAATAACCATGTTTGAAATTTCACTATAAAAAGTGGAATGGTGTTACATGTTGATAAAAATTCTGCTCAGAAAGCCTGAGCAAATTCATATTGGAAGGTGAGTAAGATGCCAGCCAGCCTTCTGAACAGCAGTCACCTTAATGCTTATATAATCTGGAATTGTGTGTAGCGTGGAAATTTGATATCTATTTTCCAAATAAATGATTTAAAAAAAAAAAAGACTATTGTAAATGATGAAATTTATTATAGTACATTACCTACCATTTAGTTATACTCTTCTATTAATCTGTACCCTATCCCCAGACTCCTCCTAGTCGCTATGCATTATAATTAAAACTGTAAAAGGATGCAAGTTGTTACTCATACTGGATATGATAAATATGCTCTCCACCCACCCAAGTACACAAAGGCCATTGTGCACTTCAAAGTGATATATGAAATACCAACATAGATTCAGTTTAATATTTTACATTATGCAAAAATTTCTTTTAAAAACTGGTTTCATTGTTTCAAACCAAAAACTAGACATTTTCTACTTGACTGATTGTCTGTCTCATCCCCTCCTCTAACCATTATAGCAACAAAATATGAAATCATGTAGCACAAGATACTTTATATTAATAAATATTTAAAAAATAATGTTAGTCTTTAGTTCTTTACAAAAGAGAAAAATAAATTGAGTTTTGGAAATAATTATAAAAATAGGAAAACTGGATATAAAATGTAATCATATGATTGAAATGTTCCATAGTAAAATCATGTGTTGATACAGTACAACTGTTGTTATGCAAGCAATTAGAAAGTGACACACCTGTACTAGCACTATAAAAACATAGGCAGTGATATCATTGTAGCGCATGTGGTGAATATTATGGCTCCTGGGAAGGAAATATCACATGACATGTATGTAGAAATCCACCTTACCTAGTGAACCTACTCCATGTGAAAGATTACAGCCAAACTTAATGTTTTAAGAGAAGAGTATGCAAAACTGAGGATACACAAAATTGGCACTGTGAACAATAGATAGTTAAGAAAGCTTAAACTCTCCGAAGGCAATAGATGATAAGCCAGTAGTCATGAATGTAAAAAAAACAAAACAAAACAAACAAAAAACAACATTCCATGGTGAGTTTGTTGAAGTCAGGATGACCTAGCTGCAGGTCCAGATAATGTTTCTTCAAAAACAGTAAGATGTACATTAGCAGAGTGGACTTAAAAACTGTTGAGAGAAAACCTAATGGCAGGGCTGAAATGGTGGGATGAACAAACCTGGAAGTGTTCTTTACCAGTGAATCCAAGTTTGAACTGTTACAGTAGTTTGTTCAAAGGCAGACTAGTAAGTGGTATAACAGTCAGTGCACAACAGCTACAGCGAAACGAGGGACTGTATATTAACCAAGGACATTTGCATAAAATCTAAGGTACAATAACTGCTGACAGGTTCTCATCCATCACTCTTCTCTCATGAAAACATCTCATTGGTGGAGATTCATTTTCATATTTGAAAATGACTTCAAGCATAAAGCCAATGTGGTGAAAAAACTATTTGGAACAGAGACTGATGGAGCACCTACAAAGTCCTGGACTACTGAGAAAGTCAAACACCAGCCAAGCATGTCAGATGAATTATGAAAGTACAGGATATTTAGGACATAATTTCAGTCATACATCAGTAACTTGTATGGAAACATGAAAAGTGTCATATTCTATATAAGGCAAAGGGCTTGCATGCCAAATATTAATGCACCATACATATTCATTTTGTTTGCATTATTACAAAAAATAGACTATTATATAGGGCTCAGTTCCAATTATTGTGCACACTTATACTGTGCATCTTTCCATAATTATGTCCATTACTATACATTTTTAAGGATATTTAACAGAAGCAAAATTTCTAATTTAGTTTTCTTATAAGTGTTAAGGGAAATGACAAATAAAATGAACCCAGAGTACATTAAATGTTTAATATTGTGTTTGCATTAATTAGGTCAAGAATGAATGTTTTTAAACACTTTAACCTTCTCCTGTATGCATGGCAGACCTTTTCTGCTGGTGAATAACTTACCCACTATAACTGCTACATAACTCATTCTGTACACGATTAAATCAAATAGTTTTTCTTTTAAAATTGTCCTTTTTACTATATTTATATTAATCACATTACAAGTGGAAAAAAAAAATTAAGATTTTTTTCTTTTGGAGAGTGTAAAGAATTATAATACATCTGCTAGTCATTGTAAATAGATCTATTCTACTTGAATCTTCCAGATTGTGTGGATTCACTCATGACAGCTGTGGTAACAATAATGGAGATGAGACACATCATTTAGAAAAAGTGAAAAAGCCAGTATAAATACTTACCAGGTGCAGAGTTATCGCATTATTTTTCTTACCGCTTTTCTTTTTTGTTTTGTAACTGATTGCCAGGCAGAAGGTGATAAAGCATGGACAAGTCAGGGTATGGGTCTATCCATGAAATTCCAAAATTCACAATTACTACTAAAAAATTTAAGTGAATTTTTGTATTATATTTTCAATGTGAATATTACAAAGGAAAGTTATTTCTCATTGATTCATCAGTCTATGCGATCAGGGCTTAAAATTGGTAGACACTTTGGGACTACGGGATGTACAACCATGGTTATGCATTTTGAAATCACAGGCACAAAGCACCTCATTCTTGAAGCTTAGCAAAGCCAATTTCAGAGAAAACTAGTAATACCAGCATTTAGTAACTGTACCTTTAAAATTTTGTATATGTGTTGATACATAATCATTTAAATCTTTATCTAAAAACAAATATGAAAGGATTCATTAGAAATGAACATTTTATTAAAAGTTTGGTTCTGCCTCAAAGTTCAAAACCAATAATTTCCCATTTGTACTTTTAGTCAGCACAACACAACTGATGATAATACAAATTATCTGCTAATTTTGTTTTATTACAGCATGGCTTGTAAAAAAACAAAGCTATTCAAAATTAAAGTAGTAAAATAATTGTAGGTTTTTTCTAGCATTTAGAGCAATCTTTTTTTCATAATTTTTAAAAACATTCAAAAGAAAATGCTCTTGTAATTTATATAATGGACACAATATATACAGTTTTAAACTATATTTCATGCCCATTCACTCATGCATCCTCCCATTATAGTTGTTGCAACAAAGGTTGTGTCTTTGAAAAGATCTCTTGGTGGTATACTGTTAATTTGTAAAAAAAAAAACAAAACAAATACACAGGCTTACAAGATATATGCAGAAATGCTTCTCCACTTAAAAAAGTAATAACAGAAATGAAGGTAAAACTGATGGATGGTATACATAAATATGGATCAAGTATTTTCTTTGACAGTACTATATACATGGAAATGTTACCACTTAAAACAAACTAAAATATAAATAATACACGTAGCATTTTAAATTTGTTTACAAATAGCCTTTTAAAATCTTAATTTGACATTCTTGAGAAAAAATATCAATTTATCTTGTGCCAATAAATTTTGCTTTCTGAAAACAAAACAAGTCTGGTATTATATTACTATCAAATACTAGTTGTGCTGTACCACAACAGCTTGGTATAAGTAGGCTGGTGATGCTGTGAACCCCAACATGGTTTTGTCAAATCTGAACAAGGTATCAGTCCTTCTGTTTTCAGGTAAACATGTGTAAGAATTCTTCAGTTATGTTTGAGAACCAAGCTGTTTTAATGCTTCTTAAAATGATTTAACTGCTCACTAAAAAGAAAAAAAAAAAGAACAACATATAATGCAACACCACTTCTCTGTATAGTAAAACAACTTAATTTAAAGACGTACCAAGGAAAACTAGTTATTATAAGTTTCCTCAAGTTTGGTAACTTTCCATGCAATTAACTTACACCACCAACTTAACATGGTTGAATTTGTGAAGCACATCCTCTATTGTTACTTTGGACTTGATCCAAAAGGGGGAAGGGCTGCATGAAAGAGATGAAGGGAAAACTGATCTGGAGGGAATCCTGGATGCACTGAATACAACTGCTAAATTGATATTCACTCTCTTAATTTAGTCTTTGTTTTGCATGCAGGAACTAGTTATTTTTTTTTTGAATTTTGAAAAATCCAACAAATATTGTAACCATGCTAAAATTTGCACTAACTCTAATGCCAAATATGATGATAAAATACAACTTTAAACAATGAATGTACAATACAAGAATTTTAATCCTACAAAGTTTGCATCCAAATTGTGGAATTACAGATATTTTGTAGTATTTGGAAATTGGTTATCTTACAAAGACAACCATCTTTTTATGATTCTGATATCAAATTGAGTATCAATACTATTATATATAATTGAGCATTGTATAATTTAAATTCTAAAAAAAAAATAAACAAAATGCTGATAAAAAAATGTAATATAAATACAGATAAATTGAATTTTTAAACTAACCTTAGTCCATTATCAACCAGGCAAAAACACCACAAAAAGAGAGAGAGAGAGAGAGAGAGAGAGAGAGCAAAGCAGTCTGGATAAATAAGGAAACTTGGAAAAGGAATATTTAATTTTTATATTCTATTAACTTTATTGATTTTAAGTAGCAGAGCAAATACGACTTGTCCACTAATAAGATAACACAATGAAGAAACAAATTAGCATTAGAGAAGGCATTAAAATTAAAACTAACTTTCTTTTGTGATGTCCACTTTAACTGGCTTTGTGATGGCAATGGTGGATGAAAAAATGAACAAATTGCTTTGTTGGTACAACCAATTCCATATCTGCAAGGCTAAAAACAAATTTTAAGTGAGTGTAAGAGTGAAAACCTAAATATAGAAATAACCTGAAAAATATATGCAATCTTGCCTTCAGATATCTTTTCAAGTTTAAGTTCAGTAAGAAAAAAATATGAAGTGAAAATAAATAACTGAGCAGTAATCTTTTTTCCCTATAAACTAACATTTCTGTATAGCACTCTATTATTTTATTTACAAACAGAACACTTAATCTTTAAAATATTTGAACAATGAAATTTTTTGCAGGATTCAATAAAAATTATAAATCAAAGAAACTCAACTTACAGAAAGACTCAGATTCTTTAAAATACAAAGATTGCAATGAATTGACAGGTGAAGCACCTGTAGTAATAGTAGTTTGGGAAACAAATTAATAATTTGTCATCAAATAATCAAATATCCATTGAAGTCCAACTAGTTTAGGGCAATAGAAACCTAATAATATTTGATATTTTTTATTAAAATAGAAAAGTTAACTATTTTGTTTTTAATGAACAGAAAAAAAAAAACAACAAATTAATCCTTGAACTTTTATCATTAGATTGTTTTGTGCAGAACTGTCATTACAATCATCTTGCTTTATTATAAATTATATAATGTAAATAACAATATAAGAACTTTCTTCCCACATCTAAAAGATGAAGAATTTTTGTATGGACTTTCTAGGGTGGGTGTCTGGCTAACCTCTGCATCGTTCTCCTTCATTTGGTCCAGGAAACTGATAGCAAGGGTTTCCTTTTGTGGATGCTTTGAGTGCTGACATTAGCACCATGTGGATTATAATAATAAGGGCTTTAAATTAACTTTTTGCTATTAATTCTCAGCTACAAAAACACAATTTCAATTCATATTTTATACAAGATGTTGGCAATAAACACTCTGAGGTACATAATATATATATATATTAAAAAAAAACAAAAAAAAAACTGGTGAAGGAGCAGTGCTGGGGTTGTCAATCCTGTGCCATGCGGTGCCTGGCTCTTCCAACTTCAGCAGGAAAATCCCACTTTAGGTGATGTGTTATTTACAGAAGTTGGTGAGTTATTTAGGGCTTTTCTGATCACATTAGTAGCAATACAACTAGATAATAAGGTGAAAATTCAAACTGACAGACAGCTGGAACAAAGCTTACCTCCTTTGGGTGAATAAAATGACAGTTCATATTTTTGCACTTGGGAAAAAACTTGCATTTGATCTGTTTTTTGACTGACACATTTATACATGACTGGAAATCTACAAAAAAAAATGTATTGAAGAAATGAAGTTTCATGTATCATAGATTATAATATGGCAGCAGCAATTATCCTGCTCAACATTGTTCACTGATGGGGTCTGCAGTTAAGGAGAATCATCCACTGTGTAACTGAGACTTCAGTTCAACCAATTTCTTAATAAAACAATTTTATACTCTACCTTATTTGCTTATAATGTGAAAATACGAGTGCATTTACTAACACAGTGTACTTAGTCAAATCCAACTAGCAGACACCATAACCTGCAATCCTTTCTAGAAAAAAAAAAAGTTTTGATGAAGATAAACCAAAAAAATAATTAACAATTTTAGTCAATGGAAGTTTCTGCATTCATTAGCAATGAAACCATTTTTAAAATAAAATTTTCACACTTTTAATAATCAGATGTAAGCCACATTATACTACACTACCAAAGAGATGATTCTACAGTACGTATGTTAGTGATAGGTAGATAAGGTTTTCAAAATATTTCTTTTAGCAGTATATGAAAAAAATGGAAGATTTACAAGAGGAAAAAAGGGAAGCCAGCCTCTATAAGTTGGTGTGAACTATCACTTGTTTCTACCAATATTCAGTTATTAATGCCATATTTTTCTCTCTTTTCACTCATCCATCATCATGAATAAATTAATGTTTGACAAAATACAAAACTTAAATCTAATGTAATTTTTAAAAAAATATGCATTAGGTGCAAGTTTTTTTAATAACTAAATGGTATGCAACTACCTATTAGTATAACAAAAAAAGAAAGATACCTGTATAATGCTTTTGTTCTTAAAATACCTACTTCATTTACTGAATAAATGTGAATGTAGTTTATCATGCATGACACAGGGCAGAAATAAATTACAAATTGCATAATTTTTGTTATAAATATTTTCAATGAGAAGGAAAATGCAAAATTTACTATTTTCCTTTCAAAAATTAGGAAAGGAATAAAGTGCTATTTAGATACTGTAATAGATTATTTTAGTAACAATATCTAAGCAGCTTTGAACTAACTGAAAAAAAAATAGTTTTAAAACTTAACATTACTGGTGTAATGTTTATTTTCATTTTTTATTAATACATTTTAAGAAAAACTGCAACATGGTAAGAGCTTATCTTGAAGAGCTGCTCATTGGCAGATTAAATATTTTTATTAAAAAAATTTTCTTTTGAAGACTATAGTAGTTTTAAATTTACCTTTAGGTGCTGGAAGAGTTAGAGCAGAAACAGTTGCTGGTTGTTTTTTAGCTGTGTGAACAAATGGGCAATCTGGCCGAGAACACACTCCATCAAATTTACAATTGGGATGAATGTACAAACATTTTCCTCCAAAGTTACAATTAGGAAAACTTCTGAAACAAACAAACAAAAGAAAAAAAGTCACATTCAGTCTCGTACGTTCATTGTGATTAAATTTATTTAAAACATTTTATTCTGTAAATTTAAAAGCTTGTAATCATCAGAAACAGCTTGACTTATTAACTTGCAAAGCTTAGCTATGTTAATTTAAACACTAAAAGTTTCATGGGTGTACATTTATTTTGTAAGATTCAGAATGCATAATAATTCTGAAAAATAATTTTCAGTATCTGCATCTTTCAAATGAGTAATAATGAAATCTATCAAATTAGTAATGGTGACTTGGTCCAGATTGTTCGGCCTGTACTTATCTGTCAAAATGCTTCCTTAGCTGTCAATTATTTGGTTTTTGAAGTTCCAAGAAACTAACTAATGCATCCCATTGCATGCTGCTCCATCCTGCAGAATATGGTAGTGCAATTGAGGATTTCTTGATCAAATACAGGTAAGTAGGTATTCTGAAAGATGGATATGCAACTGGCAAAATTCAGACATCCATAAATGAAGACAAGTACTATTCAATTATTATACCAAATTCCTGGCTACAACATCGCTTCAAATAGTATGCGCTTGACAGTTTACTTAAAGCACACATTGTCAAAAGCTTGCCAACCTGTGTACATATAAAGAATTAAATCTGGTGAAAGTCAGACTTGTTTGTATGCTAGGGACCTTACAATAAGCATGTTGGAACCCATCTAATATACTCAAATCAATAGAGAAGCCACTACAGTGCATCAACTTAAGTGTTTATTCTGATATAGCTCATTGTGTTTTGACTGGTAATTTGACAAATAACAACAGTCTGTTCCAAGTGAGCAGTGCTAGTGGCAAGACAAATAGAACGCTGTTTGGTAATGATTACACTTTCTGCCCTAACTAGATGAATTATTTGATGCATAACATCTAGGCACAAAGCAAAAGATTAGTAGTAATAAAACACCTTTAATGACCACTCAAATTACCCGAATCTGGTTAAATATCTAATATCTTAGCTCGCATGTGCTTTTTCTAAAAAACCAGAAACACAAGTCTGCCCACTTCAGCAGACTATTTTATAGTGATGAAGGTAGTAAAATGCATACAAATTGTTAATAAATTTGAGAAGGGTAAGCTGTTTACATTGTTATGACAGGGATCTGTGCAATCTTTTATAAAATATTCACAAAATTTTGGCACACAATTAAACATCCCACTCTGAGTACATGTTAAACATCTAAGTTTAAAACACAAATTTAGTCAAGAAACTTCATTCACAAAATGAGTTTATTCACTATACCCTTCAAGAAATATAAGTAAAGGATATCAGTAAAAACATTTAGTGAAAAAATTTCAAGAAAACGTTTTTTATGAACAAAGCCCAGATAGTACTTTACTAACCAGACAGAGCTAGCTAGAGGTTCACAATGGTATGGAGTTTGATTGCACAAACTGGTTTCTCAGATTCTATTAGCTTATTAACATTAACTGAAATTATTAAATAGTTGCTTAATGTAAGAAAAGAACATATTCACATGCATTTTCTGCATTAAATAAAAGTGTAAAAAGTATTCAACATTACTTGCAGAGAACAGTTGGATGATAAAAAGGACAGTCAGTGCCTTTTGCACACGATGGCCAAAACTTGCAGTGTTCTATGACACTGTTTTCCTGTGATGATGATGATGATGATGATGATTCATCACAGTCATCATCTAAAAAAAGATTACTTCAAATTAAAACTCAGCCCAGTAATCAGTTTTACAAAACAGTTATTGAGACATAATTATACTAAAATATGTAATCTTAAAAATGCTATGTAACAATATTTTCAAAAAAATTATTGGTTAACTGCATTGCTATCAAAATCATTTGTGATGCCCATGGTCATTAAGTGAATGTTCACGTCACCATACATGCAAAACATAATTTAAGGTTGGCTGTATATAACAAGATCAGATATTTGACTGCATTCATATTTAGTCTTTGAATGTTGACAAAATACCAAGGTTATCTGATACTGAGAGGCTGCAAACTGGGACAACTTCGGCCAACCTGGATATCCACAGGTCAACCACAAGTAGACTGTGGAATCAGTTTCAACAAACTGGCACCAGAGGCAAACCATAATCAGGTCAACTGCAAGTGATTCACAGGCTCAAGACTTCTACATATGGCTAAGGCAGTTGCAGGAATGGTTTGTTGTTGCCATCTTAACAGCACCAGATATCAAATCAGACCATCACAAACTATCATGCCATTTATGATGGCCATAGTCAATTTATGTATGGAAATGTTTTGACCCACACGCAAAAGCAAGCTTGGTACCAATACTATTAGTTGACAGAGTTTGGCCTCAGAGGCAATGGCAGCTATTTTATACTGTACAGGGTCAATGGTCAACAAAATGGTTACTGTTCAAGACAAACGCAGAATATCTGTGTCACACTGACCAATTTGAAAGAAAAAAATGCTATGGTATGAATAAGAATGACTAACAAGCACCAAACCAATCATATGCAAGTATAGGGAACCTGGTGATGATCAGATACAGAGATGAGACCCTAAAACTCCACATTGACCTAACTGCTGACCCAATATCAATGTCCTACACTGGCCATCTTGTTCTCCAGAGCTAAATCATAACAAACATCTTTGTGACAAACTAGACTGACCAAGAATTCCATCAGGACTCACAGGGAAGAGAACAATAACATTTCGCAAAGATTTCTGAGCTGTGATCAATTGTCATATGGTAATGGACCCCATACTGTTGCTTGTTTCTTCAGATTGCTGTGATGAGTTTAACTGGGGTTTCTTGTGACTAAAGACTTGAGATATACTCCGTGCAAATTGGTGAGGAGATATCAGTGAATAAATATTATGCCAATAAACATTCTTGTTTTAAGAATTATATCTCTAAGATGTTTTCAGTTGGCCATAATTTTCTTTAGTTCTGTTTAAAATGCCATTTGATAGCTGGCTAATAACATGAAAAATTACTTCACAACTAGAACTGCTACAAACAAACTTAATCAACATGCATTAGCAAGAATAAATTGACATTTACATCCTACTTGGATATTATAAATAGCTATTTTGTTTTTAAACCTTGACCCTTTTCATGGGAAGACCTAAGAAATTTTGAGATTAGATTCTTACTTAACATCCAGCTTGTAAGCATCAATAGGTATACCTTTAACAGTGAGAACCACTCCATGGAAAGACAAGTAGCATTTTTCTATTTTGATATCTCAGATAAACAGCAAAATATTGTTTAAAAGATTTGAATGTTCTTTAGGAAATCCTCTATATAAGAGTAAGAACATTAAAAAATTACAAATTAAATACAATTTTAAATAAATTAATTCAATTCATGACAGTGAATATTGCTTTTCTTTAATTTTTGTTACTCCCAATAAAAATAAATTTAGTAATAAATTTTTCAACTATAAAATAGTTTTACCTTCATCTGTGTCCTGCAAATTGATAGCAAATGGCCTGATCTGGGGAATTTTTCTTTTTCTTTTTCTGAGAAGTTCTGGCAAGACCTCAGGCTCAAGTTTCTTAAAGTGGTCAGGGCTGATACCATCTAGTGTCACTATAAACTCTGTATTCTGCATGAGCTTTTCTTTGTTTCTAAGATTATGAAGTGAGTATTAAAATATTAGTAGACAGGTCACTGAATAAGGCTCTTTATAGCACGGGCCTTCATTCAGAATAGGATTTTGAAGAAACCACACACAGCAGATTTTTAAAAGCTTATTTTTTCTACCTAGGAAAAGACATAAGCTATAATAGTTGCTTACAGATAATAAAATAACAAAATCACATTTTGAAAGTATTTTACCAACAAATAAAAACATCATGTACTGCAATACTATACCTCTAAAAACTTACTTTTCTTTCACTATTCTTTTGTTTTCAGAATGCACCAAAGTTTCCAGATTAACCATGTCACTAGTATCCTCTTCTAAATTCAATTCAAATTCCTCATTTTCACTTTCCAGCATCTGCTTTATCTCAGGGTCAACAACTGGCAGTTGAGTGTTGGGTATTGATATTTTGGAGTCAATAACAGAAATTCTGGTGTCTTCACAATCTACAAGCACACTTGGTACCCTCAAATCATCACACTGAACAAGTCTGCTATCACTGTAAGCTTTTTTCCTATCTAAATAAATAAAAAACAACCCTTTTAGAATACCATGTTGATGAAGAGCTGGTAGTCTTCTCATTAAACATATATCTGCCTTAGACAATGGTATGCAAAGAGGACTTCGCATCAGTAGTCAGGACAAACTTCAAGAACTCAGAAGCAAATTATAAACAATATATAGGATTTTGTCACATGGTGAGTACACAAAAAATAAATTAAATGTATAGTTAAACACACACAAAAAAAATAAAGCCAACAATATTTGTTCATTAGCAAGCAAACTTCCAAATTCAATCAAATGTTCATATTTTATTAAAAATGCATAACTTTCTAAACAAATTAAAATTATCTTTTATAATTTACATATGAAATCAAATTAAATTCTTTTCACATAATTTAAACAAAGAGAAGGCAGGCAAGTTTAAAAATAATAATTTACAAGCAAATAATTTTTTCAGATTGTTTTTTTTTTTATAGATATATTGTACCACACATACCAACATGTTCATTCAATCTATTTTTAAATTTGGAAACTAATTCTAGTTTCCTTATCTTGGTTTTTGATGGAGCAATTTCTTCATCCACTTCTATTTGTGTTTTTACTGCATTGCCTAGAGTTAAACAAAACAAAAAACTGAGTTAATAAACGAACTGTTAATAAATAACTTTTAAAAAAGACCGTGGCAATATATAGCACTCAATTCAAACAGGGGCCTTCCAACTTCTAAAAAACACTAATTTTTTTCTAGCTTTTCAGGAAAGTACAAAGGCTTAATTCTGTATCTAAATTCACATTAAATACATGACCTGATGCAATATAATGGCATTGTCCCAATAGAGTAGGAATATTTCAAATCACTATCTATAATAATTTGAGTGCGCACGCATATGTCTGTATACACAAACACAAATTAGACATATGTATATAAAGAGATGCTAATTAGTATTTCATATAACTCTATATAATCATCCTAACAAAATAAAGCATTGCAGAAAGCAAACATTTAATTGTTGTCAGATTATAAACATGAAATAAATGAAATGCTGGCATATGGAATAACCAGGAAATACAGTAAAACCTCTTATCCAGAATGGTTGAGATCAAAGGTTCCAAATAGATATTTCTGGTTAATATCACTTAAGTTGTGTTAAGCAAAATTTGTCCCCCCCCCTATAAAAACAAACAAATCAAATAAATATACTGAACTGTGCATAATAAAGCATTTTATTAGCCATTACTTTGAAATAATCAAGAAAAATGCACTGTTTGGCTTACATGTAACCTATAAACAACCAAGATGCATCTACTACCAACTGCAGCACCACTGGGTGGACCAGCAGATACTGGTGTCAGTGTAAACTGCACCAATCAATAAAATGTTGCCAACACATGCTTGTGGTGTTCCAATTTCCTGCACTGTGCTGCTTCCCAACAATTGCCATATAATGAATAACTGGAGATTCTAAATGATGAATAATTTCCTGGATAATCTATCATAGTTGAGAGGCCATTATTTTCTCATATAATGTTGTTTCAGTGTTTGGGTTTCCAGAAAAAAGTTCTGCTGCTCTGATGGTAATAGGAGAGATTATCAACACATGAAAGTTAAATCACAGTTCTGAGAATTTTTCACAATGGCAGCTCTTTTAATGAATTGAAGGCTTTAAAGCTTGTCCATCCAGTTTGAGAAAGAATTGGTTATTTATCGTTTTTAAATTAACACTATCATTATCCCAAACTGATAGTCCAGTCCATAAATCAAAACAAGTTTGTGTGAGAAACCAAAAAAGGAGAAAAAAACCAGCAAAAGCATGCCATTTCTTTTTTCAGTCTTACCTATAGTGCAAGACAGGCGATTTTTAGCTGCAACTTCAGCAACTGATTTGTGAGCTTCTTTAACAGCTTTCAAAAGTAGAGACTTATTGGCTTGAAGAGCTGGAGGTACACTGGACCTAAAAATTAGGCGAAGAGTTAAATTACTATTTTCTTATAACCTTTTTTGTGAAAGGAAAAAAAAGGTCATCTCTATAGCTAAATACGTACTACAGTAGAGTATAAATTGAAAAAGAAAACCAGAAGACAAAACAGTATTAAGTTTGTTTTGTCTAAATTGTCCAGAAAAAATGTAGTATAAAATAAGTGCACTATTAAACACTTGTAATCATGCATTAATGGAGATAAAAGCAAAATTGTCTATTGCAACCATGCTTACTACTGATTCTTAATCCTTATAATCTAGAATGGCAGAACTAAACATTTAACTCCATGAAATTAAATGTTTTACAGTAATTAGAACCATTCATTGTATGGAATAAATCTAACCATAACTGATTTGATCATAACTAATGCAGTTTTTTTTTTTTAAAGAGGAAGCAAATAATAATTCATTCAAAGATAGTGTCACAGATTTATTGTATAAAAACAGGCAATCAAGAACTAGAAAGTTTATATAAAGATGCTATTTCAAAATAGTACTCATCTATCAAATTTTAAAAAATATTTAAACTCCTAGCTACAATAATTTTCCCAAAGCATTTGATCAATTTACACTGGAAAAAAACAAAAAACACTTCCTAAAATGTAATAAACCCTGGTATTTATAAAGTTTTAACTGTGTATACTGATCTCTGAAAACAATGATACAACAAACTGTCTCTATACTCTCTCCAGATGATCAACCAATGATGATGCAGAAGAAAATGAAAAACACACTCATTGGGGATGCAAAATTAATACAAATGAGCGAACAAGATAAAAGAAAAACTATTGATGTGCTTAACCAGGAATTAGCAGCAGCAAGAGTGCATGTATCATCAACTGTAAAGACAGTGATTGCTTGAGATGGGTGACAAGCCAAAAAACAACTAAAAAAAATAGTAAGATAAAACACTATGCATGGGCTCCCAACCAAATATACGCTAGTTGGTCAAAAGACAACTAGCGCAATGTGTTATTTTTAGATGAAAGTAATTTTCTTGTTCAACATCAACAATGTTGATCTGCATGCCAGTCACCTGGCAAACATACAACCAGTTCTCACTATAATAAAAAAAATAAGGCATCCTGAAAAGAAAATGTTCTGGGTTGTTTTTCTGCATGAGAAACTGGCTCATAGTGCTTATGCAAGGCATGATGAATAGTAAGAAATATATTGAGGTAGAACAGAGTCAAACCAAAACTAGTAAAGATATCCCTGGATGCAATTCTCCAACAGGATCTGGCTTCATGCCATACATCAAAATGTGCTAAGGAATACTTCAGGATGAACAATATCAACTGTTTAGATTTGCCAGATCTAATCCCAATTGAAAATCTATAATGTATACATAAGACTCAACTTTGAAAACTGGATTGTACGACTAAAGAAAAAATCATCAGGTCAGCCAGCCAAGTCAGGTTTCCTGATAAAGAAATAAAGAAAAGCTGTGAAAAGCTGTTGCAATGCATGCCCAAGCGATTCTAAGATGTTATTAAAGCTAAAGGTGGTTATATCAAATATTAAGATTTGTTCCAGTCTTCAAAATATATGCTGTTTACTAAGTTGCACAATACTGCATATAGAAGAACAATCTTCAATGTCTGCAGTATTTTGTTTGTTTGTGCCAGAGTTGGGTATTTTAATGTTGACAGTGAAGATTAGTTTGAAATAATCATTTAGTTGTATTTTAATAATTTTTTTTTTACAATTTAATATCCATTTATTAGTCATATGCATAAATCATGTGACTGACAGAAAATGCACATGTTGAAAAAAAAAACTATTTCCAAACTTTTCATACCACTTCTTTGTTTTATTCTCCATTACACTTGAAAATCCTATCGTGTGTTGGTGACTCTGCACTTATAGCTTCCAGTGTACGTTAGATTCTTCTTAAAAACTATCTTAACTGATGCAGAAAAAATTTCATAATAAATGTATTTAAAATTTTCTTTTCATGTATTTAGTGCAAGAACCATTGTCTAAAGTATGAGGCAACTCTTTTGTTTATACACACAGATATGACAAGTAAATGGACATCCTAATCCAGTGATTCTCAAGGTGGGGCATGGGGTTAAGAATCTTTTAGTGCATTATAAGAATATTTTAGGAAATAATTAAAAAGTTGGTTCGAAAAATAAACTTATGTTGGTGTTATGAAAAGTGTAGATACAGGAAACAGTTGCCACTGTTACATAATCATGTCCATTCATTCTCTCTGTGGCAGCCTGGCAGCATACACACTCAGAGGCCAATGTGTGGACCAGCTGGGTGCCACAATACAGACATTCCATCATGAACAGCTGGGCACCTGACACAGCCCATCCCTGCCAGGTCTATTGTTTTCAGAAGGATGAGCAGGGTACAAAAAGAGCTGCCACAAAGGAGAGACAATTGCCAGGGACCACTCCACACTCCCAACCCACAGCTCTGTCCACTACAAAGTTTGCTGACTCAAGGTGGCACCAAGGAAGTTCAAGGATGTTGAGTTAATAAATTGTTATTGGCTTGGGTGGGTGGGGGGGGGGATGTCACATGTGCTTCTGGAGTTTTCTATAGAGTTCGTTGATTGGATATAAATATGGATAGTTGTGTATGAGCTGTCAGTTCAGTTTCTGTTTTGAGTGCAGTTTCCACAGTTGAATCACTAATGTGTGTCAGTTGTTACTTGGTGGTTTAACTGAAGGTAAGTTTTAATTACAGTTACGCAGATTACAAACTCCTAGTGCGGATTTGTTTTCATTGTTGAAATGTTGTTAATATTATAAATAAAGTTTCTGTTGCCACTGTTATGGTGATATCACAAAACATGGAAAGAATCATACAATTGAGGAGGAACTGATTAAACCCACAATATCAATGTTTCTCAAAACGGTTCTGCAAATGGATGACAAGGATGTCTGAGCAATGCCATTGAGTAATAGTACTGTCTGCAACAGAATAGATGACATGGGTCAAGATATTGAAAAACAGCTTATTGAGAAGTTGAAATCACAAAAGTTCTCAATACAAATGGATGAATCTACCATACACGACAGTGAGGCTCTGTTATTGGCATACGTGATATATATATATATTGATCAGGAAGAGTTTCAAGAAGAGATATTGTTTTGTGAATCATTAGAAACAACTACTACTGCAGTTGATGTCTACAGCAAGCTCAAAAGTTATTTGGATGAAAATGAAATACCAAAAGAAAACACTATCTTGTGCTGCAGATGGAGCACCTGCTATGGGTAAAAAAAAACAGGATGTTTGAAATTAATGGAGGAGGAAAATCCAAACATGTCAGTTGTGCATTGTGTTGTCCACCGAGAAAACTTAGTTGCCAAGAAAATTTTCCCTATTTTACACAAAATACTGCATGCTGTGATCAAGTGTATTAATGCCGTCAAAGCCAATGCAAATTGTGAACGTCTGTTTAAGCAGTTTTGTGTCGATAAAAAATGCAGAATATGAGAGATTATTGCTTCACAGTGAAGTAAGGTGGTTGTCAGGGGGAAACTGCTTAAAAAGGTTTATGGAACTGTTTGATCTCCTCAGCAAGTTTTTATGAGAGTTACTCAGACATTTTTGAAAAACTAAGTACATTGAACAAGCAGCTCCAAGGAGCAAATATGACGCTTGTTGATGCAAAAACAAAGATATTTGGATTCACAGCACTTCTAGAATTATGCCAGAAGAATATTTCTGCAAGAAATTTCAGTCACTTCTATTGGTTAAATAAGTGTGCGGTAACTAATGATGCTACAAAAGTCATTGTTGACCATTAAAAGCCATGGATTTTTCCCTCTTGGTTAACCCAACCATGCTGGTGAATTTATCTGAAGTCCCAGTGCAATACCAAGAGGAGTTATCTGAGTTGCAATATGATGAATAAAGAGAAAGGAACCATGATGTGGCTCTCTAACGAGATTGAAAAAAAAATACCCAAACTCAACTACTTTAGCAAGGGAACTATTGATACATTTTTCATAGTCTTATTTAGTTGAATGTAGCTTCAGTGCTGTTAGTGATTTACTACTAGCTAAGAGAAATCTACTGGAAATTACAAAACATGGAGATTTAAGGTTGAAACTTACAAAATTAGCCCCCCCCCCTAATCAAAAAAATCTGCAGCCAGCATCAGGAGCAAGGTGATGGCAATCATTGAATGCATTTGAGATAAATGACATTGAAGTAGTAGCTGAATGTGTGTCTTCCGGTTCATTCAATATCTTAAATGCATTGAGATACAATTGCAAGTAAAATAAAATCATTTAATTAAAACTTTTGAAATTGTAATCTTTTTCTGCTAATGGCAGGGCATACGTTTTTTCGAATAAAAGTGGGGCCTAGGGCAAAAAAGGTTGAAACCACTGTCCTAATCTGAACACGTGTTTATTCTCCCCAAACTACATGAAGTATCAGCAAGATGAGTAGCATTAATACTTTGTAGTACAACCTCTGCCATATTCTGACATGTGTGGATGAATTTAGCAATCATGATCTTCATGGCACAAAGAGTCCTGGAAAGTGGCCAGACAATAGCAGAGTTTTGATGCTCTGACTCTCTTTCCATCTGTCAACAGAAAATGTAAGCTGGTGCACCATTGCAGTCTTTGGACAAATGACCATTGGCTTAGAAGGCAAAAGCCCATCTTGAAATTCCTCCACTTTACTAAAACTGGCCCAAATTACATCCCATACCACCACATTTTGATGTGGCTTGAGTTGGTTTGGTAGTATCAGATAAGTGTGAATTTTGGAAATATTAGTAAGTACAAGAATAAAATAAGTACTTACTTTCTCTCAGTGACATGAACGACACTGGCCACATTACCAACAGATGGGTTGTATGGATCATATTCTTCTTCATCACTTCCATGATAAATCACAGAACCAACAACTGAAGCTGTCACATGTTTTTTTTGAGTATGTTCAGAATTTACCTATAAAACGTTGAAAAAGTAAAGTAAACAATACTGGATTCAACCTGATTTTTGATCAGTTTTAAATCAATGCTTAAAGTTTTTAGAGTGATTTTTTTCATCACTATCACTTAATCTATAATTTACTTTATGGTACACATTCTGCAATTTTTAAAAAAAATTTTTAACTATCACTATTCACAAACAATTCTTATGGCTAAAAGTGGAATAAGTTTTTATTTAAGTATCTCAATCAAGAGATAGAAGTAGTGTTAACAAAATTTGAATATTAGCAATTGTTATACTACTTACTAACAACTCTAACAGTTTCCAGGGCTAAAAGACTCACAAAAGTCTTGCAGTATCTTGTATTTTCTTATTATTATTGACAAGCACTTTACTGGTACATCAGTGAAGTGTATCAAAGCATATAAGCACAACAAATGTCTGATGCTTCAACTGTTGATGTACAATTGCCACTTGCTGTGTGTTTGGATGCAAAACTGCCATCTGCTTCCTTTTAACCATTTTAACCAGCTTTTATAATAAAAACTCTGCTTTTCCAATGGTTGACTGTCATGTGTCATAGCCACTAAATGTGGACCTGTCTCTTGTCAACAGTGATGTAATTTTGAAGGAGTATGACATCAGTACAAACCAATTGTGTAAGCACCAAGATGGCATTGACGCAGACCTTTTTTTTTTTTTTTAGAAACAAAATCTTTGATATAAAAACATTGGAAATAGTTCTTTTAAAATTGTGTGCTTCAGCAATGATTTTAAGTTGAGTGCTGTACACCAACATTTTTTATTTACATCAATCACTGTAAAGACAATAGTAGTACATTTGTTTTACACATGCATGATGTAAACAGCTACATGTTTGGTATTTTGTGTTTAATTAACATCATATCAAACAATTTAAAGCATATTTCAGTGCCATGCTTTTATAACTATGGGGGGATTCACTTATTAGCAACTTTCAGGTAGTAATTTTTTTTCTGGTAACCAAGAGGCAACTAATAAGCAGCATCTACTTTATCACTAAAATTAGGTTAAGTAAAACTAAATAATAAAGCAATAAAGTATAATTTAATCATTGTACACAAATTAAATCCTTACCTGGAAAATCAAAATATCTAATTCGAATTTTTGTATTAAAAAAATCAGAATTAGTTTGTTAAAATGGTCAATATTTCATAATTAATAAATTATTTGCTTTAATTCATTTTGGTATTTGTGGTGCATTTTAAAATCCAGTTAATGAAAATGATTGGTGTATTTCTTTTCTGATCGTCGTTGTAACAATATATTTTTAAAGTTCAGCATTACAAATCTTTAAATATTAGGTTGTCCTTGTTGTTTTGCATGTCTCTCTCCCATCCAAAAAGTAAGTTTTTTGGATTTCAACAAGAATTCAGTTTAATCAACAAGCTACATTTGCTATTTTATTTTAATGTTTTAGAAATTTTAATCTTAAAATTTGCCAGCATCAGATAACATCAGTAAGTGTCAAAAAATAATTCTAAGCCATTTGCATTTTCTATAAATACCTTGGATTCTACTTGATTTGACTGTTTCAAAGGCAAAGTGCGAGATGACCAAGCATGCCGACGAGTAGGTCTAACTCGAGATGTGATTTTGATATTTTTTTGTGATTCCAAAGGCTTGTTCTCCCATCCTGATCTTGAAATAACATTCACAGATTTTTTTGTTGCTACATTCTTTTCTTCTTCTAGCTTCATTTCTTCATTAAATTCATCTGGGGAGTAGGGAGAAAAAAAGTTTAATTTGAAAATAATATATATTTTTTTTCACTTGTAAAACAAAATTAAAGACTTCAATTACATTTCAACCAAAGTCATTAATAATATCTATTTTTAATTCTGAAAAGATAGAAAAATTAATGAATAATTCTCAGGATGGTAGAAAACAGACTATAAAAAGACTATCAGATGCTACTTCCATTGTGCAAAATGTTCTCGTTATAAAGGCATGTCTAAAGGTAATCAATTAGTGGTGGAAATTTAAAAAAAAGCAAAGTAAAAACTGGTAATGTAATCTATCAAAGATGAATCACCTTTGACATTATTATGCCAATAAAGTCATGAGTGCAATGATTTTTGATCAAATTTATCTGTAAATGTCTATTCAATCATAAAAGTTCAAATATTTAGAAAAATTCCAATATATACATATGTAATTTATTAATTGAACAAATTTAAAACAAAATTTTAAGACATTCCATTATGAAAATGCTGAGAATTATTTTTGATAATTTGAAGAAAAATTAAATAAAGCCATCACCTCTTCTTTTCTGAGATCAATTGGTCCTTACCTGTATCTGCTTGCACTAGCAGTTCAGGCTCAAGCTCATCCTCTTCCATTGATGCAGCAAACTCTTTAGACTGGGAGCTACTTCTGGTAAAAGGCTTGACATGATGCACCGAAGTTGCTGGGGCTTGAGCTTCTTTTTCAGTGTTTTGAGGACTTAATACTACTTTCTTGGAAGATGAAGTTGCACTATCCTGCTTAGTACTTTCTCTCTCCTTATCTTTTGCTGAAGAATTATCTAAAGAAAAACAAAAACAACAAATCCAAGTAACCAAATTGCTTTTTAGTTTGTAGCCAACTGTAAAAACTGTTAAACATTCTTATAATTAAAGTCATCTGATTAAAAAAAACTTAAAAGATCACTGCATGCATTTCAAGATTTTTTCTTCAGCTATTTCTTTACAAGTCATAAATATTTCACTTGAAATACTTCATATATTGTTATGAATCAATGATTATTTACTGCACTCACTCTCTTAATCATTAATAGATAGCATTAAACAACATTTCTTCTAAAAATAAAATTCTAACAATGAAATTTTGATTTTGTCAGCCAAGTTGAATATCTTCAATCTGTGATAAAAATTTTAAAAATGTTCATCTCTAATTAACATTACTTGATGATGAACAGTTCTGTCTTCTTTTTTTTTTTTTGTTTACACCAACAGTGCACACAAATGTTCACATAAACAAATTATCACACATCAAAAATTTACAGCAGGGAGAAGCTAACTTAGGTATAAATATTAAATCAATATATTTTTCCTACATTACTGACTACTGTACAAAGTTAGTTTAGTAATATTTCCCACAAATATAACTTCTGTTGAGATCTTGTAATGAATTGCATTCGCAGAGCACTTTCAGTGCCAGGAAAGTCTCTACAAACAAGTTGATTTGATAATTCCTAATGTTATGTACGCATATTTAAAAAATATGCATTTTATAAGAGTTTTGTGCTGCATTTAAGTGAACGCAACAGTGTGTGTTAAAAAGATGG
Organism: Nautilus pompilius; assembly: GCA_018389105.1. Taxonomy (NCBI): domain Eukaryota; kingdom Metazoa; phylum Mollusca; class Cephalopoda; order Nautilida; family Nautilidae; genus Nautilus; species Nautilus pompilius. The sequence continues at coordinate 980,769 of JACATO010000667.1, forward strand.
TCAGCCATGAAATGCACTGCTGTATTGATATCTAAATAAAAAATTATTTTGAAAATTACACAATACAAAAAGTTAATAACCAAATTAAAATTCACAAATTGGCAGAAGGCTAAAGCATTGATCAAAATAATTTGGCAATCAACAGGTCATGAGCAAATCTACTGCAACATTAACAGAACTGTACATCAGAAACAGTCCTACTACTCCTCGGGGCCAACCCTAATGAAGGCAACAGTAAAAGGTGTGTCAAATGTAAATTCTTTAAGGTGGTGAGAAATGACTGAACCATTTAGTTCCTACCTTAATATTAATAAAAATTGTAATAAGCATTTTGTGCTGTTAAGTTATACAAAATACATTGTTTTTTTTAAAATGTAAAGATTAATTTTATACAAATAACAAATATGTGCAGCAGTTTATTAAACTTCTTACCTGTGGTAATGGACTGAAGTTTATTCAAAAGATTCTGTAACCTTTAAATATGAAAAAAAAAATTTATGAGAAAATCATGAATAATATTAGTTAATATAATAGAAAATTGTACATTTATATTATAGAAAAGTAAAATTTAAATAAAGAAATTTTTTTTTAAATTATCAAAATCTCATGCTCTCAAATTAAATTATTTGAGTATTAAATTAGTCCCAGCTGGTTCTTACAAATCATCAATAAAATCTTTTTCAACTACACACCAATATCTAATAAAAATTCAAGTACTACATTGTAAAATGTGTATAAATATTATAATCTAATTTGCAAGAAATAGATTTATTTATTTTGGCAATAAATAATTATGCATAGATTAAAAAGAAACATTAACATTTAACTTATAACCTTAGAAACATTTTCTAAACAAATGTAACTGCAGATTTTTAACTTTGTTGTTTTTGATGAGTTTTTAATGAGTTCCTCATAACAAATGACTAGATGGATAGAGAAACATCCTCCAGCTTCAAACTTTTCACATCTCTACAGTGCTGATCAAATTGTGTGGATTGTGTAGTGACAAAAAACAAGACAAAAATTCCCTTGAATTACCCATTCTAAAAATTCTAAGTATCAAAATAAAAAGATACTTTTATTAGGTTAAACATAATTCTACACTATGACTGCTGTTAAATTACGTACCATAGTGTGAATTTATCGGTGTTGGCACCTAAAAAAAGACGTAAATCTTCTGACATCTGAAGCTGAGATTTTTTGTTAGCAACCATAACCATGATATAATCAGGTAACTCTTCATCTGAAATTTAAAAGAAGAAATTCTTTGAATAAAAAAAACCTTTAACAAAACAGATTGCTTTGGAGTCCAATGACCCAATTTTGCTTAATTTCATTTTTATAGTTACAACCAATATAAATGCTATATGGTGCAGTAAACAATGTTTGCATGAAAGTTGTATCACAACATGTTCTAATTAACATCCAGAGAACAAACTAAACAATAAAAACAAGAAACTAAATTGATCAATGGCAAACTGTGCAAAATCTAAACTGTCAATAATACATTACAATAAATTTGAATTTTCTGTGAGACAAGAAATTTAAAAAATAAATTAAAATTGTCCCTGTTCATATAGGGTCATGCACTTCAATGCAATACAGTAGAGTACTTTATCCTGGATACATGGCCAGAAAATTTCTGAGCTAAAAATTTTTTATCATTTTTGGATATTAGTGAATATTTCAAATATCTGATGCCATAAAACTAATTAAATTGGTGATTTGTCATCTTTGATATTTGTGAATTCTCTTGAATAAATTCTTCCTAAATGAAGTTGTCACTTTCTAATCTACAACACTGCGATGAACACTTACATGTCCAGATTTATCAGCTTCTCAAAATCTTAGCAATGACAACAGACCTACACCTGTTGATTACTGAACTAGTATTAGAAACAGTGAAACTCACCTACGTACGCTCCAAGTTCCACGAGTTTTGCTTTTATTGCTGACTGCAAAGAAAATGTATATTTTGTGATTATCTGAGTAATGCTAGCACAGAATCTTTTCTTATTTTAACAATTCCTTTTTTTTTAGACAGCTCCCTATCTTAAAGCAGCATATTTAATGATAATGACATGAAACCCCCCCCCCCCAACTTTTTTTTGTAAAGATAGAAATCACCTACAAACTCTTTTTTCAAGCCAGATGGTTAGCAGGGATCATTCTAGCTGGAATGTTTGAATCTACAGCAGTGATTCACTTGAGGCAAGTTGAGCATCCTCAGTCAAACTGACACATGGTTTTATTGTGGGCTTTAATAAACTAGTTAATTTAAATGCATATCTCGATTACATAACTAGCATTATAGAAGTAAAAATATAAAAATATTTTATAGTTGGTACATTTTGACCCAGTTTTGTCATTACTAAGTTATCTTCTTTAAAGAAAAGTAAAAAAAATTATCAGCCTTAAGAAAAACATCATCAGCCAGGACTAAATAAAACAATTATGCATATAATTTAACCACCCAAATTAAAAATATTATTCACTCACAATTGAATTTTTAAAAGACTTGTAGCAACAACAAAAAAAGCACATTTAAATGCAAAATCAACTTAAAAAAAGATTCTGTAGCCATCAAATACAATATGTTTAAAACCCTTCCCCCGTTTTATTGTAGTGAGATAAACCTTTTCAAGAAAAGCTTAGTACAGCTGTAATGTGCACAAGTCCAATTTGATTCAAACACTCAAAATTCACAGATTTGATCTGAATCTCATTTTGAATTTTTAATTTCTTTGGTGATTTAATGGAAAGGTCCATAAATTGCCAATGATGTTAGTCTGATGTAGATGTAACTCATTTTTCCATTCTCACATACATACAGTTCAGATTATCTCCCTTCTCTCAGATCCAGTAGAACAATGACGACGAATACTCTCAAAATAGGCCCTCGTTCCAGATTTTCAAAAATAATTTGATCTCCACTGTCGGTTAATGATGTTATTCTGTGTAAAGGTATTACAGCATTTTAAAATAATGAATACGCTGTTAAACGTAATAGTACTTTTTTTCCCATTTAAATATTGCGTAGGTTTGGAGAGCTGATTCAGCAGCATCAATGCTGCATGCACCACCGGTGATGAAAATAAAATTAATTAAAAATAATAACTAAGTCTAATATTTAAGAGCATCTCTCTCTATTGCTGTTCGGATATATATAAGAATGAACGCTATCGAGCTCTTTATCCGTCGTCTGGAAGCAAACAGAGAAATGCCGATAACGTAGAACAAGTTTGGAGAGATGCTGAAGGTACTACACAGGAGGAGGGGACCGCCAATTATAGTGTAGGGGCAGGCCATTGACCGAGGACTCGATCCACACGCTTTAGATATTTAATGGGTTTGATATCTCCCTGTTAATTTAGGTAAGTGGTACCAATTTATAAAGTATTTATTGAAAAAGAACAAAGAACAGGATTCGAAAATACAGTCGCTAATGCATAAAATACTTTATCTTAAAAAAAAAAAAAAAAATCCACAGTAGAATTTAGCTTAATAAATAAAGTAGCGGGATTCACCGCTCAAGATATTTTGGAATTAAACCTGCAAGGGCTTCCACTGACAGATCCCCTGATCCTATGACAATACTGCACCCTTTTGTTGTTTTTGGAAACCTCCCCCCCCACCCACCGTTTACTCGCATTAATTCTATTCCTTTACCGCCCCGACTAGATTGATTAATTCACCTTCTCGGTCGTCTGCTGTCCTCAAGACCGCTTTCTCTCCATCTTCAGGGATACCCAGCTCTCTCCCGGTCAGGGGCTGGATTTGTAATTAACCCTAACACATTCACTCTCCCTCCCGTCCTATCCTCCTCTACTCAGACAAAATCGATAAGCTAAAAACCGCTATCCGATACAGAGGCTAAAGCTTCCAAACACGTTTACCCGTATCTTCTGGCTTATTTCAGTTCCAATCTCCATTGTCAGCCCGGTACATTTATCCCGCAAGCGAGGATGATTCACCGAAGACTCTTTCTCTCTCCCTCCACCGGTATGGCGACACAACTGATAATCCCGCCTGGTGTCGCACCTCTCCGAAGGCGGTTACGTCCCCTGATTTACTGGGGGGGAGAAAGCTGCTGCTGCTGCTGCTGGGACACGTCGGTCGTAACCGCACGGGACGAGCGATCCCCGTCTGCACACAGACACGAGAAAGGTGGCTCTGATCTGCTTAATCGGTTTGTTAGGGGGAAAGCGACGAGTGACATTAGCACCGAGGCGGGCCCTCCTCTCCTCACCGCAGGCGACCCGGAAAACAACGCCCCCATGGTTTTCTCCCAGGAGCCTTTTTATCGACGGAGAGAATAACCAAATTTACAAACAAACATCACCGTAATATGATATTGCCGCCTTTCAGAAAGTAAAACAACATTAAAATCGCCATAACAACAACAACATTAAACGATGGCGTACGCAAGGTAGACAACTCTGGTGGCGGGGCGTAGTGCCAACCGTGCGCCACGTGGCCCAACTCTCTTCATTAGGGATGCGGAATGACTCTCAGGCTGGAGAACCAGCAACAAATCAGATGGTTGAAAACTTACGGGTCAGGTCTTTCTGGGATCCTTTCGTGGTCTCACTGATCTCCTAACACTTTATTTACCGTATGCATTCAAAGGGTTTTCTGAAAACAACTGAATTTTATGTGAAAAAAATAAAAACGATGTTTCTCGCACCGACCGGTTCTTTCATTAGGGAAATAAAATTAAACACTACTGATGTGCATTTTAAATTCTCAGTTGCACAAAGGCTGGATTTAGCTAAGATTTCCGAAAATTTAATTAAAAATCAGTAAACATTTTTTTTTCTATGATGATTTTTAAATAAGATTCTTTAATCAGTTTTGTCAAAAATGTCTCTGGTAGTTACAAAGATGATCTTTCTTCAGTTTCACTCTGAACGATGCTTTCTATTTATGGCGCTGATAAAGTACAAAATTTAGTAAAGCTCTGAAAAAAATGCTTGCATAGTTCGATTTTTTAAAAATGTGATGAAAGTTACAGATAGTGTCTTTCCTTCAGAGATCTAAACAACAGCGATACTGTTATTTATGGGTGGAGCGTCAAAGATGATAAGAATATTTTGTTGCTAACTCATCCATAAAAATGTTTTTTTTTTTTTTTAGTCTATAGAACTTTGTTGTGTAGTAGAATTGAAAATTTACATATATGTTGAGCTGCATCAGGTGAAAACCAGATACATTTTTAAAGGAATATTACAACAAAATTAAATAATTCTAAATGCCTTTTTTAAAATTTAATTCAAATTTCATATATTGTTAGTACAATAAATCAACACACTTAAATGTACTATAATTCAGCAACAAAACCATAATTATATACTTTTGAGATTCACCAAAAATCTGTTTTGTCAAATTCATTCTTGTATCAAGGGTAAAAATAAATACTTTGTATAGAGGGTGATGTGATATGCTTTATTCATAGTTCTTGTTTCAAACTGATAATTAAACCGAAAATATAAGGAGAGAGCATTACTAGATCTTTTCCGATTAGATGTAGATGGAGTGTCCACAAAAAGTCCACACCATTTGGAAATTTAAAAAAAAAAAAACAACAATCTTAACATGACATAGAATAATTCCTGTCTGGTGAGAATCCAAGACTAATCCTGGTCATTAGCATGCTATCCACAGGTATGCTACTACACTATTCATATACTTCATTGGTTTTCATCTATTTAGTAAAATAAAAGGCATGTTTTTCTTTTTCAAATATTTTTATTTCGCAGACACTCAACCATTATTTGCAGTCATATCTACCTATTACTGAAGCAAAAATGCTTTTATATTGTTAAAAAAATACTATTTATCTAAAAAAAGAAATGTATTAAATATAAAAATAATTTGCCTTTCACCAAAAACAAAATATCTACAGCTGCATGCATATAAAGGTACACCTCGTATGTATTTATATAAAATGTCAAGACAATTATTGACCTTAAGTGAGACATTGAAATCAAGCACTGGTCTTCCATGCTGCTATTTCAAACAGAAAAGTGCAGATAACTGCTTTAATTTTCTGCCTTCATTGATGCATCATAAAGAAGAGTGAGTACTTAGGTCCTTAATTGAAAAGACAGACATTCTTTCTTGTTTGAAAAAACAAACTTTTAAGAATAAAATTCATAAATGCAAAAATATTTACATATGACAAACATTTTTTTTAGTACTATTTCTGTTGTGCATTTTACATACATTAAAAAAAAAAGATTACAAAAGCAAACTGATATGTTTGATACCTCTGCTCATGTCTATGCTCATTCTGATTGCTAAGTAAAGTTTTATTAAAAGTTAATAAGGTAAAAAATTACCAAAAAAACTCCTTAAAAACAAACAAAAATTATTAAATTATATAGTATTAAGGTAATGGCTCACCAAGACATATATATATTTTATCTTTAAAATATTTGAATTAACTAAATGTTTTTGGAAATATAACTAAAAATATCATGACAGATTAATTTTGAAATGGAGAAAAAAAAATTTTTGGTGCAAGGTACAGATCCACTCTGAACAGCATTAAAAAGCAGCCAAAATAACTTTTGCCACTACAAAAATAATTACCTCATTTCTGATTTGTCTGCGTGGTATTTTAAACAACTTTTCTCTGTATCCTTTTTCTTTTTTAAAAAGAAAACTATGGCAAATTGACAGTGACATTTGAAACAGTAGACTACCTAAGTAAAAAATTACAATTCACACACTGCACTAATACATAAATCACATTATGGAAAATTCAATAATAATAGAAGTCCTTTAATTTTTTTTAAAAAAAGATTGAGTTTTTTAAAAATTGGATGTCAATATTAATCCGCAGAAAATCTCAGTAATAATTTTATATTAAGCAATGTGAAGAAATAAAATAACATTTTTAGTATATTAAATATTAATAAAATAATGACAACTATGCATTTTCTTTCAAATTAAATATTTTGAAGATATAGAGTAATAATCCTACAAATATAATTATACACATTAGTCAAAGATTTAATAAATTGGCTTTCATTGAATGCTACTTGAAAATTAACTCAAATGTTAATTTAAAAAAATGTAATGTAAATCTATAAAATACCTTTCTAAATTCCTTGAGTCAATATTGTTTTAATTTTCTTTATTAAGAAATATGTAGATATGTAGTCAAAATGTTTCACAATCAAAGTTTTTTCTTCAGTATCCTACTGGAAAAATGTGTAAAGTAAAGACTACAGTTTTATTTTTGTTAAAAAAGTTCAAACTTTTGCAGATTTCACTAAACTTGTTCAAAACTCAATTTACTGTAAATGAAAATGAATACAAACAAATTTAACTCATGCATTATTAAGAATTATTTTTAAACCTCTGAAATGCAACAATTACTTTATTAAGAAAGAAAAAGTATTATCAGGTATTACCATAATTTATAAAATACTGTAAAAAAAAAAAATTTTTAATTTTTATTTAAAACTTCTATAAAAAAAATTATACAAGGTTTTTCCAATCAAACATTGAAATTTCCTTTCACACAGTTGTAATCTAGTAGTCTAGATTGAGAATAGTAAACTTAGAAGAACTAAGACAACTTTGAAAAAAATTAGACATTTTGTTACTCAACCAAAGATTATTTAAAGTTTGTTGCTTGACAATTAAATGTTCTAATTATTCTTAATGAGTCTTATGATTATGAAATATCTTGCAATTATATACAACTTAGGCCAATCTTTTAATTCATTCTTTTTTTTTTTTTGATCAAGTAAACTTACATATTCCAAAGAAAATTGGTTTTCTTGTAAAAAGCACAATAGGAAATATTGAACACTCAATTTCTGACAGCTGTTTTAAAATTATTTTACTTTTTTTTGAAAATTAATTTAAAACAAAAAATTAATAAATCACAAAAAACAATCTTCACTATTAATAAGATTATAATAAAAACAATTCAGAATTTTAAGTTTAGATTTTTTTTATAAATTATAACAAAATTTGTATAAAATATGCTCAACAAATAGAGAGAACATAATCTACATATCCCATAAAATGCTAAATTCACTCAGGAAAAGTATTTCAGAGTTGAAGTCAAATAACATGGACAGCAAGAGAAATGGTGGAATGCCTTTAAACCTAACATCAGAATTTAAATCAATTACTTTCAACACTTTTTTCAGTAAGATAAATGATAGTAAATTATCTTTCTTGGTGGCTTCAAAGATTACAACTGCAATTTAATGACAGTTTATAAGCATTCTAAAATTGTTTTTTTTTGTATTTTAGTATAAATGAAAATAAAAGTATTTTAGTAATTTTCATTATGCTTTTTGTTGAGTTGTTATGAAGCACCATTGGTTTTCAGAAAAGCTTCACTTAACTCAATTCCTTCCTTCAGAAACTGCACATAATTAGAAGTTCCAGGATGCTGAAATCTAGAAAGACACAAACAAAGCAATCAATTAAAATTTATACATCATTATCATAAGATCTATATAAAAATATTTACCAATAATAAGGAAATGATGACTAGGTTATTCCCACCTCTGATAATGTAGTTGAAAAAAATTTTTTTCAAGAAATAATTGCCTAAAAGTCAAGACTTCATGAAATTTTAAAAAAAAAAATTTGGAAGCTACCCATAAATGAGTGTATCTGACCAAAATTTACATATTTAAGGTATAATTATTATACAGGATGCATGAAAAAGATGCATACACTTTTACATGCTTACGAATGACGGTAACATGCAACTCAACACCCCCCTGACATCGTATTTTTTTTTAGTGTGGCAAAAATATATGAGCATTTTGGAATAAACACTTTACTGAGAGGTGGATGGGACAAAGTGGACCAGTGGTATACCAGCCACATTCTCCAGATCTCACATCACTGGATTTCACCCTGAAAGTATATACCACAAAACTAGCTACAGTCCACAAGCAGCAACAAAGAATTGTTGATGCATCAACAGCTATTCCTGTGAGAAAAATGTGTTTTAAACATGTGAAAGTGCTCCAGTGACCAGTGATGGGACGTGACATTTCTCTAGTAATATAATAGTATAATCATTGCCTCCACTGTATTTATTATTATTTAGTCCCATTGAAATTTGGTAATATTTTAGTTATTAGCATTAGATACATGTCATAAGATACAAAATATGGCTTTAAAATTTAAAAAGTGCAATATAGTAAATATTCACAGGTTTTATATATTCTGTTGCTATGTTATAGATACCTAAAATATTATGATTTAAAAAAAAAATTTACCCAGATTTAATGATAGAGCTAATATCAGTATCCCTGTCCATGAACTCGTTTGCATTGACCTTGTTTAAAATAGTGCCATTAGGAAGAGAAACCATCATCATAACGGGAAATTGATAAGCATCTAAAGCAATCTTGGCAATGTTTGATACACTGGGATTGCTGCTGTCATTCTTCAGTTCCTAATAAAAAAAATAAAATGCAAAATGTTTAGCTGAAAAATTACTTAGCATTTACAGTAAACAATTGTTTTAGGTGCAAAAAGAAAAAGAAATAATCAAAAATTGTGGTTTTAACATGATTTAAGCCAGTTAAATGAGCTCTATCAAAAAATCTATTAGTATGATGAAGTATTGAGAGAAGAGTTCCACTGATTTAATGATACTTCAGAAAAGTTAGTTTTTTTAGCATGGTGTATTGATCTTTATTATTAACAGAATGGTTAACATGTATTTATTAACTGCCTAACTTCGCATATTTAAATTAACATTTTAGCAATGAAAAATGTATGATAATTAGTATTAGCATTTCATACACAACATTACAAAAAAAGAGAAAAGTCTGTTTGAAACAGCAGTGTCCTTTAGAAACAATATTCTTTATAATCTTTTATAAACAGCAAAAATCTTTTTAAAAAATTGCTTTTTCTTGTCAAGTCAGTCACTGACAATCTTGAGAAAAACCAGACTGACCATCTAATTTTAACAAACTAAAAGGTCAAACAATCTATTTTACAAATTCTGCTGCCTTTTAAAAATAAAGAATGTAATAGTAATTAATATAATTAACTTTGAATGATCAATGCTCAAGTTTAAAATTCATAGGGCATTTGTAAACATTACTGTTATACTACTAACTAATACCATCATCATTATACACTTTATAGTTCTTATTCTTATGAATTTACTCATTTAGCAATATAATCTATATTTGGGGTAGAGAATTCTCTCTCTCTCTCAAATAAACAGCAAAATAATTTGATGTATTTTATTTTCATCTATTTTCAAAATTTTTAAGGAACCTGTTTTACTCCATTTTATGCACTCATGAGAATTTATCTGAATTGTCTCTGAACCTTTTCTGCATGTATGACCATTACTATTCCTCATCCTGACATCTTACACAGTGTGGTAATATTCGTGAATTTTAAATTATTTGATAACTCACATGCACATCCTTATTAAACTCAGGGAATGTAGCTTTCTTAGCCTACATTTGTGTTGACCTCTAGATTGTTTATACCCAAGTTTTTATTTGCCTTAGTTATTTAATTAAGTTTGGATATTGTTACTTTCTGACCTGAGCTTGGATTATGTAACATGGTGAAGAATTTTTTACATTTGTATTATTTAAATTTTTCTTTCCAAATTAAGCTAATGTTAGTGGATTCTGTAATTCTGGATTACCAATTTTAATGTTGGATTAATGACCATGTGTGCTGTTATTCTGGGAGTGCATTGCAGACTTACAGTGATACTGGACTAAAATTTGTACAGTGGATATTTACCATTATCATATAAGCAATTTGGAATAAAAATTCTTTGGGGAAACTTATGTGAATCATGTTTTTGTCATTGGTTTATATTTTTCTGTCACTTTAATTCCTGTATTTTATAAGATTTTATTTACCTGGCTTTCACCTTTTTCTTGATTTTTACCACAATTGTTCCCAATTAATGCCATTGTGTATATGATAGCTTTGGTAAGTTGTGATTGATAAAGTTTTCAGTTGGATGTTGTCTACCCACACTAAAATCTCAGTAAGGTAGGTGCATTAGACCTGGTGTATATTATGTCCTTCATACCCACATAGTGAAAGTTGGCTTTTCTTTTGTTGTTCTAATGCATCTAGCAGTAAGATATTATTGTTTGGTGCCAATGATTATACAATCAAATCTCTGAGTGTTAACTAGACTAAAAAAAAACAAACAACAATAAAAATAGTGTATAGATAATTTGTAGAACTAATTGACAAATTCAAATATAGGTAAAAATAATTTACTTTTGATATAGTTAAAAGACCAAAACTGCAAATTTGATTTTTGTGAATTCCAAAAGCTGAAAATGACAATTAATTTAAAAAAAAAAAAAGGTTTTAAAAATAAATTTCTTAAATTTTGTTGAAGGCCTCTTTATTTCAAAAGAAGGCCCACTACCTAATTTCCTAGTTCTTTAGAAGTCAGCAGCTACAAAAAAAGAATCTTTAGACCTATCATAATACTAAGATAATTACTACTATAATATTCTCATCATTGAATTTAAATGTTTTTTTTTTTGTTTCATTAACCTGATTAGTATCAATAATGTGTGATAGGAAAGCTAAAAGTCTAAATATATACACCAGCCATTTCCTGTTTAGTAGAACCTAACCTACCTGAATTGGTACACACGTCAAACTTTCATATTACAGTGCAAAACTCACTAATTCGGAAATCTATAATCTGGAAACACCAGTTGTTTGGAAACTTTTCTAGACTCCAGTTAATTCTGACATTTAGAAAAATATAAAAAAAGCAATAAGTCTATATTAATGTTCACACACTTATGACATGAATGTTCAGGCTTCACATTTTTCACGCTACCAGGTCACGGTGTCCCTCCACTACCCACCGTTTTTAACATCAATCTGTTAGCAGCAATACTTTTGAGCAGACTCAGACAATCCTAGAATATAATTACCTCATCATGGCATCTAAGAGAAGATCTCAATCATATGAACTGTTCATGAAGAGGTGTGTGTATGGAAAAAAGGAGGCAAATTACTTTTACAATCTTGGAAAATGTGAAAATAATAAAGAGACTAAATAAGGAAGCTTCAGTGACAAGTTTGTATGAAGCATATGGTGTGGGCATCTGAACAATTTATGACATCAAGCAGCAGTATGAAAAACTATTTAAATTCTATGCAGAAAGTGACACAGTTAAAGGAATTAGTGAGCACAGGATGTTGCATAGTGCTAAATATGCTGACTATGATAATGTGCTGTATGAATGATTCTAACATTGTCATAGAAAGGGGGGTCCATATTTTGGGAACATTGCTTATGGAAAAAGCTAAATATTTTCATGCTGAACTAGAAATTAGTTCTCCACAGAAGTACTCTCATGGCTAGTTGCAAAAGTTCAAAAATAGGTATGGAATTTGCCTTTTAAAGGCTACTGGTGAACACACTTTTGCTGATAAGGTTAATAAAGGATGAGGAAGTTAGCCTCAAACAGATATTCAATGCTGACAAGATGGGTGTTCTCTGGAGGTGTTTGGCATGACACATGCTTGCTGATGCAAATGAGATGGTGGTGCATGGTTGCAAAGAGTTAAAAGAAAGGTTCAGCATGCTAACATGTGCAAATGCTGCTGGAACACACAAGTGTAAATACTTGGTTATTAGTAAAAGTACTAAACTTCATGCTTTGAAAGGGATAAAAATTACGCTGGTGCTTTATGAGGCCAACAAAAGTGCAGATATTATCCAGGAATTCACCAGTAATTAGTTCCACAATCATTTTGTTTTCTAGGCTTGTGTGCATCATAGCAAGGTTGGATTTGCTGCTGACTGCAAAATTGTCTCTCTTTTGGAAAAATGTTCAGCTCATCCACCATTGAAGCAATTAGATGCTGACAACTTCCCTACATACTTACCTCCTAATTGCACATATTTAATTCAACCAATGGATCAGGAAGTTATTAAATCAATGAAAAACCACTACATGAACAGTTTTTTGTGTATTCTTGTGAACAGTTGCAGTACTGGAGGTGTTGATGCTTTTAAAAGGCCTTTAGTATTAAAGATACTTTAGCAAATGTATGGGACAACGTTACTAAGAGAACCTTGCAAAATGCTTGGTATAAATTGTGTCCTATATCTATCTTTAACAACAAAGACGTGGGGGGGGGAGAAGCATTGAAGACTTTAATGAAAAATAAGACAAGGTAAAGGCAATTGATCCATTGTGTTATGCTAAACAAATGGATGGAAAGTGACTTATGCACTGACTTAGATGAGGAAGACATGATATGGATAAATTGTGATGATGATGTACCAGTTGTGCAACAAGTAACAGATTCAAAGATAATTGAGACAGTTCTACACCTTAAGTCTGTGAAAAGTGATAACAGCGATTAAGATGTTCCTGAGAAGAATATTTCTATGAAAGAGGGGATAAACTTAGCCACCCACTTCTCTTTCCAGAGCAACAAAGTTTATAAGCCAGTAAGATGCGTTGCATGTGCACAGGATCCAAAAGAAATTAATAAAGGAGCAGCCAAAATACATGAAACAAAATGCTGCTGCAGCAAATGTTTGATAAAATTGGAAAATTTTGTGCACACACCATCAGCATCACCAAGCTAAGTCTGATTAACCAGCATGATGGACAAAATGCAGGATCCAGAATTAACTGCTCTTACTGTTGTTGAGTGAGTTGGACTTCCGAACAAGGCTCTTTCAATGGCGTTGCATCCAGTAAAGACAAGTGGCCTGTTCTCTGTCAAGTCCTCCTTGTGATTGAGAGACATTCGTTGAGCTGACAAGCAGCCCAGTCCACCCGACACCAGGGGCCCCCAAGGACCCGGGAGATCGCTCTCGCATCGGGCTGCTCTTGCTGTTGATAATCAGCCACTTTCTTCTATTCCCTTTACAACTATTAGTGAAATAAAGCAGGGATGGTATCACCTGTTCCCTCAATATAATCAGCATCAGATTCTGCTGCATTAGTCTCTACATCCTCCAACATTACTCCTCATTCTCTGCCAACCAACTAATTCCTCACCTTACTCCACTTTATAGTACATTAGGAGAAAAACATGAAAGATTTTTGTGTAAGTTAACCAATTATACTTTTATATTACCGTTTATGATGTTTTCTCACTGTTTAATGTTTAAGGTAGATATTTATATCTGTGGCTTTTCAATTCATGGACTTGTGGTAAAGCATTTTTAAGTCATTCTATAATCCAGAAAATTCCAAAATCTGGAAATGGCTTGGTCCCAAGCATTCCAAACTGTTGAGGTTGCACTGCATTAAGCTATGGAGTTATCTAACAAATTTTAAAAAATATACATACCTCTAGGTCTAACACAAGGGACCAGGAACTGATGAAGTGCTTAGTCAGCAAATTAATAACGGGCGAACTCTCTAGAGTTGTTTCCCTAAGAGTTCGCCCAGAACCTCAGCAACTTTGGTCATCAAGTACACCCCAAAGGAGAATAGTGTGTACTAGCTTATCTTCCTCCTTAGCCTTGCTGTGGGCTGTAGTAAAATTGTAATAGGGAACCTGAAAGAGTAGAAAATGAAATTCTATCATATAAATAATTTTTATATTTATTTATTTATACATCGTATATATTTGAATCTAAAAAATGTTTAGGAAATATGACTCAGGCATATTTTAACATTTGTGCAATGTTGACAAAATGTAACTATAAATAATTTATTGAATGAAACCAGTATGATAAGTCATGAAAACAAATGTATGCTGCAAATTTACTCCTTATTTTAGTTTATTAATAAACAAATTCTGGTTAATTCAGAGATAAATGCTCTTGTGGGCTGTTTGGTTTGTTGCCAATTCATTGCTGTTCAATCTAAGCAAATCACCGCCATCAACATCAGTTACATTTATTTTTTTCAGTGTATCATGTATCAGAAATACTTTCCAAAATTCAGAATAAAACAAATTCTTTAAGCTAAAGAATATCTGTCAGCTACTGACAACTTTTCATGGGTGTAATGGCTGACTAATTTTGTTAATCATTATAGTGGTCATTAATAATCTAATGGTTAGTGTTTGAAAGTAATGTTCAATATTTATGGATGAAAATACTGGTGCTAACAATTTGTAGTAAATGCTATTAACTTGTGATTTTTGTTGGAAGTGGTTACTAATTGATAAAAATAAAATAACTGCAGTATGAAATACATAACCATTTTAAAGGGATACATTTTTGTTTCCAAGAGACTCTTAGCTTCATCCATAGGAATTTGTACAGTCCATTCCATTTTTTCAGGTATATGCTTTGTCAATGGATCTTCAGGAATGTTTAGGAAGTGGTCCTGTTGTTTACTAGTTGTTTTCCCCATAGATGGTGATGTAATATTCAACTTCATCAGGGGCATATAACCAATGTCCACTTCCATATCAGACTCTTTTGGACTATTCAGCCATTCCATATCTAGTGAGGAAGAAGAATAAAAGCTAACAATGTTATATGATTATGATAATGTAATGAAAAAACAAACAATAAAATTACACTTCTTGCCCTCAAAACAAGGAAAAAAAAACTTAAATGTTATTGATTATGCAAAATTCTTCAGGCTATTTGTAACCACAAATTAGTCCTTGGTGTTTGCACTGCTTAAATTGAAAACCATAGTTCTGTGCAGTAAATAGCAGCAAGCCTATGAGAGATATGTACTACAGCTACTGCTGACATCAAAGAGTAAAAAGCAAGAAAACATCACATTTGACAATGGACTGAACCAATGGGTTACACCGCTACTCAGATTTCTATAATTAACTCTAGTTAATGCTATTTTAAGTTGTTGAAATTACATTTTTCTAAGATTAAACTTTTAAAGAATTATTGGAATGTAATTCACTAAAAAAGAATTCTTCATCTTCTTGGTGAACCCTGTCTTGACTTAAAAGGTTGATTGCATCTTACAGCAGTGGACTACAAGAAGGTGGAGTGTTATCCTTGGTGACCAAGTTAGTTACCTAGGAAAAGTGATGGTCAAGTCAAGAGTCAGCAATGGAACCCCCACTACATGTATCTGGAAAACCCTACTGGAACTCCTTATTTTTAGATGTGGAAAAAACCCATGCCAAACCAAGCCAATTCTGACTGGGATTTGAACTCAGGTCTTCAACCACTGGACCACCAACTGCTACTGATTCAGATAAGGAATTTCTGTACATATAATAATAGGTAAAATTAGAGAAAAAATTTACCTTTATTACAGAAGTATTGGTAAGATCCATAATGTATTTTAGTTTCAGACCAGTTCAATTTCAGTAAAACTAAGGCCAGATTCAACACCCAGCATAACTTCTCTATATATGTTGTTCTATATCCACCATTTAATTCTAAAAAAATCTTTTGGCAAAAATTTTTGTATTCTTTACAAAATTATTCATCTGTAAAATACCATGTTGAGTCCTATCTGCATACAGATAATTTTTCTGCACCTAATCTTCCCAAAACGTTTTCACTTGAATTCCAACTTGCTATTAATGTTTAAACAAAATCTGTTTATTCTTTCAAGGCCATAACTATAAGTTAATTTTTAGTAAGCAAAATATTGTTGAAAAAAAAACAAACAAAAAACTATCTGATAACAAATGACAACAGAGAACGACTAAAGCTTCTCATTTTTATAGCATTGGGTAGGGCTATAAGCGAAATGGCTCATCAGTTTATTGATAACCATCACAATTTTTTTCAGAAGTGCAGACACGTTGCTTTCCAACATGACAACAATATATACCTTGCCACATGTTCAGAAAAAATTTTATTAACCTTCAAAGGCCACATATATGGGAAAAAAGCATACGTAACTCAGCTACCTAAATAAACCTTCAGCTAGTAACTGATTCAATGGGGGATGTATAGCTAGTGAACTAAATGGCTTTGTAGCCCATGCAGTTGTAAAAAAACTAGTAAATGACCATACAAAAATACAATAAATTCAGATTTCAAACAGAGGGTGTGGATGGCTGAATGCAAAGTGTAATGATCAGCTGTGGCCAAGGGCCTGGGTTTGATCCCTGTTGGAAACTGACTTGTTTTGGTAAACCTTCCATAGCAAGGTCTTTTCTCACTCTTCAGTACCACCCTGCTAACATGGGTAAAGGTATATAAGGGACTGTACATTCCCTGCTAAAGACAGAAGTGTCAGTTTGTTTAGTCAATCTCATCAGATATGTTTACAAATGTAGATGATAATGTTCATGGAAAAAATAGAGAGAAAGAGAGAAGAGAAAAAAAGATTGATTTTCAATTTTAATACTAACATTGAAAATAAACTCACCAACATTGAGCCTTTTATCATTGGGAACATAAAGATGAAAATATAGTATTTTTGAAGCATTTTTGTTTATAATTAGATTGCCAGTAAATTGAGCTGGTGTGAACCAGAAAGGGTTGAAAGGAGGTTCATTTAACTGAAATTCAGCATGGATTCTGAAAAAAAAGGAAAGAAAGAAAAATTAAATTGTGAAAAATCCTTTAAAAATAAAAATCTGGCCTTTATGGTAATAAATTTGTTCAATTTTATAAAATGTACTTCTTTGTAAAGATCAAGAAGCTTCCAACAGCACAAATTTTGTGCTGGAAAAGAAAATATTAATTTTTTTGCAATTTCATATTTATTGTTAATGGTCAGGTTCATTATCATATAAGATTATGCAGAATTTAAAGAAGTGTTTAAATAAGAAAGTCACAAAATTCTTTGTACTGACCGAAAGACTACATCTATAAAATTTTTGTTGAAAGCTCGAACACATGCCACACTTCCTTGGGGGGAAAATCTTGACTCCATGAACACACGTGGATGAAACATGCTAAGCAAATTGTGAAAAATAACATTGTTGGCATCTATGATCTTTGGTGGATAGAACCGATTGCTTGATAAAGTGTAATGTTCCTTAGTGTCAATCATATCATATACGATGCCTGGTTTCTCCAACAGTTCTTGATTTTTTGGCAGGAAAGGTAAAAAATGTATAGTGGCAACATTCAGCCATTCAAGTGCTGGGGTTTTCCATTCTTTAAGCCCTTTCAATGTGTCTGTGTTTTCAAATAACATCTTAAAAAATAAAAAGGTACAAGTTTTAAAAGGAAAAACAAATATTGTAAAACACATTTTCATCAAAATAGTTTTGGAGCCTGCAAGCATGCACCATGTATCATGACAGATCATTAAGACTTTTTTGCCAGCTAGTGCAGCACTGCAGTATTAAACTAAAGTCTTTGACTGTGTTTTGTGAAAAGCTACAGCAGATTAACTTAGAATGAACTGTGTTGTTCAGAGAATAACCATGACAACAGAAACTGAAGTTAGATTTCAAATATCACTAAAGAAAATTAGAATGAAATCAAGGATGAAGAAAATCTCAAGATTCTCTCTTTCTTCTTTTAGAATGGCCACTAGCCATTCTTTATTGGTGCCATGTACCTCCATTTCCCACTCAGAGAGTTATTATTAGAGAACATGACAAAAACAACAATCTACAAGCTCTGTCTTAAATCCAATAATAAAATGCTACAGAACTATCACCAACTAGCCTCTGAGGTGGAGGACAAATATCCAGGATTAAGAATAAGCGCTGGTCAATAGTCTGTATTACAGATGCTAGAGGTGGACACATGATAACCAACTCATCTGTCACGTCAGAGACAGTTCAAGTCTCGTCCATTTTTTCAACCATTATTATACACTGGTATTCAACCAATGATGTCACCAGAGTTCATTACATTGTATCAAAAATAAAGGCGCTGTACTTGATTCACTCGGTATTGTATTGCATTTCTAAGTTAGTTTATAATAAAAGGTTGTGAATGTTGTGCAACACAATCTGGTGTTGCAGTTAAAGCGGACTGTGTGCTTGTGTGATCGTTTTGTTCTCCAAATGTTTAATGTCAGTGGAAGGCAGCACTTTGGAAAAAGTGCACCAATAACACAACTAAAACATTGATTTAAAAATATGGTTTGCAACAAGAACATTTTATACAATGCATGAGGTTTTTTTCTTTCTCTCTATGGCCTAAACCTATAAAGCACCATTGAAAAGATTCTGTAACTTATCGCTTAATAACACAGTAGTTTTGTTTTTTTTTAAATTTAAAAAATAAAACTTAAAATATTTTGAAAAATAATTTTATAAGTTAAAAGGTGAAAACAATACCAAGGTACAGCTGAAAATACCACCCAGAACCAATACCAGAGTATTACAAAGTCATCACCACCAGCAGCAGCAGCAAAAACATTTTTTATGGGGGCTCAAAATACTTACTGGTTCTAAATCACTCTGATATTTTGTCATTGTTTTCAAAATTAAGGGCTGAAAGTAGGCCTTCAATGTTACCAGTTCACTATTTTCAACAGCTGGCAGATTGTACAAAGAAACTGTCATCTGAAAAACAAAATTATTTAAAATAATAACCATCTATTTATGAATCAGTATTATCATTAAGTGAAAATATCCATTATAAGTATCCAGAATGCTTTCTTATTACTACTTTTCAAATTCAGTTATAGTAATATATATGTGCAACAATTTCCATGAATCTCCAGAGAAAATAGTCTGAAGGTTTTATCATCATCAAATACATTAAAATTAGTCTATCTTCACTTAAGCTACTACAACTGTAATAACCACAGAATTAAATCTGAAATTAATTTGAGATAAATTATGCCCATCAAGTGTGTATAGCTAATACAATAGAGAGTTTCTAATATTAGCACTAGGAATTCTGTCCCAATTCCAAGTGTTTTCACATTAGATATACCAATCAGTTAGTGCTTGGGTAAGTCTATGGAATTCTAGTTAAAATATTTAAAAACAAAACAGGGAGTGCAATATAATTGCAAGCAGAGGTTTGCTAGGTACAAAGTTTCCAAGAGTAAAAATGTACGTTTTCATTACAATCAATATAGGATATTTACAATGTCTCCACAATTAGCAAGGAGCTTAAACTCTAGATATTTCAGATAATCAATGCTTCTCCACAAAATATTGACAGTACCATTTTTAATAATGCTACCTAGCAGCTTCACATGCATGTTGATCAAAAGAGACCTTTTTCAACCCTCCAAAATAGTAGTAGTAATTTCAAAATTTAGTTTTGTCTATAAAATTAGCCACCAATGGGAAGTTAATATACGTTGATTTAGAATTGCTTGAATGTTGAGTCATTTTCTTATGATGCTATAACACATCTGTTTAAAAATAATTGGCTTTGTGATTGAGAGAAGTACGACACTGATACTGTAAGTTTGTTTAGGACCAATGTAAATCTGAATTTGTGAACATTGAACATGTGCATGATTTTTCCCAAAAAATTATAATTAATAAGGAACATTACAATTGAATACTCAGTATTTGTGTTTTGTGAATAGCATGATTTACCATCTTTGTTCTGACCCTCCAAGCCAGATTGATGTCCCTGATTGTGCGCTAATTTGGATAAAATGATTTGCTGATAAAACTTCATAATATGAAAAACACAAAAAGCAGTATTCCAGTTCTTTCTGACAAAACAAAAAGATATCTACTTTCTGTTATAAACCTTAATAATTAGTTAATCAATCAGCACATTCTTACCTGTCAATAAATTGAATATAATGAATGACTCTTTAATAGCTTAATTTGTGATTGAGGAATTTATGCAAATACAACAATAAGTGACGTGTAACAATAAAATTTAACACACACACATATACAGTATTGAAAATAATTATGGAAATAGAGAAAACTGAGTATGACATGCAAATTACATGATAGAATCACATCTCATGTGTAAAAATGAAATGCTCCAAGGTAAAGTCCTGTGTTATTATAGCATACAGTAGTTGGTTGTCATGCAAGTAATCAGAAAGTGCCACATTTGCAGAAAGATCATAGATCATAAAAGTATAGGCAGTGATATCATTGTAATGTGGTGAATAATATAGCTTCTTGAAAAAAAATTTCACGTAACAAATATATAGAAACCAAAGTCTTAGCTACTAAAGGATACTCCATGCAACAGATTGCATCTCAGTTCCATGTTTCAGAAAGAGCTGTATGCAAGATTCTCAGAAGGATACACAAAAACTGGTACAATATATGCTCTGAGGAAGAAAGCTCAAACTGTCCAAAAGCAATATTTAGCATATTGGGTTATGTTTTCAAAGTGATAGAGGACAGGCCAGCAGAGTTTTTGCTTGACCTAGTTGCAAGTACAAGTGTTAACGTTTCTTCAAAAACAGTAAGATACACATTAGCACAAAGTGATCTAAATGAATGTGTAGATGCTCAAAACCTTTGCTGAGAAGAGGCAACCAAACAGCAAGGATGAAATGAGCGGCAAAAATGAAACAGTGGGATGACCAAACCTAGAAAAAAGTGCTCTTTACAGATGAGTTTGAACTGTGGCACTTTGTTCAAAGGCAGACTGGGGCATGGTATAACAGTCAGTGCACAACAGCTAAAGTGAAGCATGGGGCCAGGTATACAAGTACAGGTGTGTGGCTGCATATTATCCAAGGGCATCAGAAATTTGAATAAAATCAAAGGTATACCGGCTGCCGACAAGTACACGCAGTTTTTTCTCACCCATCATGCCATTCCCTTAGGAACACATAATTAGGCATGGATTCATCTTTAAACATGGCAATGACCCCAAGAATGTACTATCTGAAATGTAATGATGATGGAACACTCAAAGATGCCCTGATGTGTGCAGAGTCTTGATATGACCATCACTGAGGCTATGAGGTTACATGACCAATGAGAAAGTCAAATAGTAACCAAACACCTTGGATGAATTGTGAAAAATGCTACAGGATAGTTGGAACAACATCCCAATCATACACCAATAACCTACATGATCATGAAAACAAGATGGCATCATCTATATAAAGCAAAGAGCTCACTTACCAAATACTAAAGCTCTGTGCAACATATTCATTTTGCTTTTGTTTTTCTTGTAATAATGCATTTTTTCTGTATTATATACATTACTCAATTGCAAATGCTCACTATCTGTGCATATCCTGTGTTTCCATAATTATTTCCAATATTATATATATAGTTGCTGAAGATAAAATGCACTTTCTGTATTTATTCTTTCAAGCAGAATGAAACATTTTCTTCCATCTAGTATAAGATGCATATGTAGCTATTGAAACAAAGTTGTGTTGTAATTTTCCTGTTAGTCCAAAAGGTTAATTTTCACCAGTATCTCAATGAAATTATGAAGCAGATATGCATATACAATATGCGAAAATATAATGAATGACTGGAAGTTGTTATTTTTCTTGAAAACTGGTTTTAATCATAATAAATTTCTCAGATTTTTAAGTGCTACTTAACAATTTAAATTATGGTTAGTTATTATATGATTTTAAAAATTAACCAAAACCTAATAAAGTATTACTTCTCAACAATTTTTTGTGTATTGTTTATCAACCAGTACTCCAATAGTTTTTTTTTTCTTTCAGTATTTTGTTTTAATAGATATCATAAGAATGCAAGTACAAATGCAATAATACAGCCTTCATGCCTTAGCAATGGGTGGTGGTTATGAAAAATGGACTGCCAATTTGCTATGCTATATTTTGTCTTTCTTTTTAAAGAAAACTATTTCATGCACCACATCTTTTGTTGATTCACAGCCTTAGCATGAAAGTATGTTACTCAAATCAACAAGAAATGTGGTAAATATGCAGTAAGTTAACAGTATAAATAGTTGTCATTAACTCACTGCATACTGTATGATGAAACAATGCTGCTGAGATGTCAGTATTTGGTTTATTTTACCAGCACTGTTATTATTGTTAATTTATGCAGCAAGTTTCTCTTTTTTTCTTACACTAAACTAGAGCATATACTAATGTTATTAATTACCTGTACTGTACATGCATTTATTCAGATGATCAATCATTTTGGTACATTATGCACTAAAACTGTATTAGTGTTTATTCTTTTACCCATATACATTGCATTTCAATACTTTCCCCTCAAAGACACTCCTAGATTCCTTTTGCATTTATTATTATTTTTTACTTGTTTAAAATAAGACTTTTACCACGTTTCTTTCCTAATCGATTCCTCCTCATATCATCGCTGAATCTTACACAGTTCTGCTTAATACTAAAGATTCCGTGTAACAGCCCCTCCCCCCTCATCTGCTACTGATATTGCGGTTATTCCGTCCTGCTGTCGAATCCTTGTCCTGACTGTCGGGGCGGGGTGTAGGGACGTCGCCCAGCAGTGAGCTAGGCGGGTGTGGACCTTGGTAACCAACAGTCGGGAGCTCGCCACGAGAGTTACCCTCCCCGGGCTCCTTAGGAGGGGAAACCTGCACCTGGTAGAGAGTGGAGGGGTGCGTCCTTACTAATACCCGAGCGGTAGCTTAAGTAACTTACATTTACTTCGAGAAACCTGTACATCAAAGGCTCGAACTCCCCAACAGACAGAACCCCATCATTATCTCGGTCATACTGCTTGAACAGCTGGATCCCCCGATCCCCGACGAAATCCCTGACCGAAGCCATGTCGGCATCTTCCAGGAAACCCGCAGGGCCCACGTACTGGAAACAACACCCGACCAACGCCGAAAACGCGCCGACGACGACGAGTGAGGTCCAGAAGACCCATCTCGGAATAACCAGGACGATGCTGCTGGATCTAACCGCCGCTCCTCCCTTTGCCGACTTGTTCCTCCGCTTCCTCGCGCCCCTCGACGCCGGGTCGCTCCCCCGACCACCCTCCGGCGACATCCCCGCTGGGCGAACTCTCCTCGCAATAGGAACAAAAAAAAACCAGGAAAGGTCTCTGTCACGTGATAGCCTCCCTCCCGCCGGTTAGTCAGTCTGTAGACTGCTGTATTCTTCGGCATCAAGGAAAAAAACCCCCCCCCCCCCGCCCCTACAGGTGGATAGTCCGTCTCATTGGCAGGTAATCTATGCACATTAAAAAACAAAAACAACCCCCCTTCTGTAAAATGTACTAATAAAATCACATGATTCGGTCAAGTGACAGGAAAATGTCGGAATGGAGCTGGTAGAGTTACGTTCCCCTAATGGAGCCCGTGGAGAGCCTGGCCCGTGTTTAAGGGGCCACAGTAGCGGTTATGCATATGAGAGCGGTTTGGGTTTTTTATCTGCAAAGAACAGATGGCGGGAGGCTCGTATTCTCAAGGTAAATGGACACCGGGCCGAGGCGGGTTGGGGTTATCTTACTGTTGACAGTAAATGAGATGTGGCGAATTCTAACAACAACAACAGAGACGCAGCTTCCATCCCAATATGATTTACCACCTTGCACGGAGAGAAAGCGATTTGGGGGCGCATCGGTGATGTCAAGACGACCACACTACTACTACTACCGAGATTATTTCCCACATTCTTATGGTAGTGACAGGGTGGCAGCAAAGGGTTAAAGAGTCGGGCATAGATCTCAGGTTTTTGTCAAAACCAGTCGCTGCATTACTGATGGTATTAAAGTTTTAGACCAGCCTTTTAATTTGGGGGGTCGGATCCGACTATTGAGAGTTCGATTAGACGAAAAGATTACGGTTAGTCGCAGGTTCAGCGGGTATTATGAAACTTAAGCCAATCTTTCAGATTGTTGACTGTCTTTTCCCACTAAGCGGACAGAAACATCACAGTTTTTTGAAGGAAAACCTTCCAATAAGCAAAGACTATTCATTACTTATCGTATCCCTTGTGTGATGGACCATTACTAAAGCATAACCTAATACCATAGAAGTTAAACACTCAGTAGAATATCTGGTAAGCTATAGTAAGTAACTGAAGCCTCTTATCCCTTGTGTGATGGACCATTACTAAAGCATAACCTAATACCATAGAAGTTAAACACTCAGTAGAATATCTGGTAAGCTGTAGTAAGTAACTGAAGCCTCTTAGGTTATTCTTAGCATTGAAAAACTAAACATCATTATACCAATCCTAGTAAACCCTAATCGTTTTTTTAAGTATCCTTTTCATCATGCAGACTTTACACCTGTACTGTATATGTCAAAAGTGGTCTGACTAATGATTTATAGAAAGAAACCATAAATTCTAATCTTTAAAGTACAATTCAACATGTCCAAGACACTTTACTTAAACATGCACCCTCACATTGCTTTTGACATTTTGTGGTACTAAATCTGCTTCCATAAGTTCACAAATATTCTTTTTTTTTTTTCTAAATAAAAGTTTTAATGTTTTAAATATTGTATGACAAGGTAGATTAAAAGAGATTTACGGTTTATGGCCAATACAGAAAGAAAGCCCTTAAGAGTGCCTATTTAATGTCTGGGTTATTATGAAAATATTGTTGCATATGCAACTGACCTCAGATTTGGAAAGTATTTGTTTGTGAAATTATCTTAAATGAAAAAATTCTTTGTATCATTTAAATTTCTTTCCTTTGTTAAGAGATGGAAGTTTTATTTATTTTCTTATGCTTTTGAAACTTTAATCAAGTTCCCCAGACGTAAATTTTTTATACATTTAAAAAAATACTCAGATGCATTAGGTAAAGCATTAATTATCTATATCTTAGTATATGCAAACTGAGCAACTGATGATTTTCAGATTTTTCTCTCTCTTTCTTTTGCAGAAGATTTACAACTGTTGAAAAGCAAGCAAAATTAATTGAAGGTGACCATTATCATCCTCTACCAAAAAATGTAGAATTTTCTAAATCTCTGAATGTTCAACTTAGTCTGAAAAAGAAATTTAACAAGGTAATTTTAGAGATGTTAGGGTGAAGATATTTGTCAACTTTGGATCTCTGGAACATACATCTTAGAAAATACTGCTCTCTTATTATTTATTTTGCTGTCAGTGTGTCATATGTTTTTTCTGACCTTTAAAATACCTATGTATTCAAGGGTTATGCTTCCTGAGGGCATCTTCAGAGCGTCTTAATCCAGTATAAGGGTGTTTATTGTCGCTGTAACTTCTTTTTTCCTTTTGTAATTACAACAAATGATATTTAAATTTTCCAGAATTTTTAAAATAGCTGGTAAAATTAGCATGCATATTGTATCCTACTAGTTTAATTTAAAAAGTAACTCTTTTAATAAAAACATTAACTTTATTATACACACATTTTTTAATACTTAGAGTAGTATAATAGAAACTTGTAATTTGTAATAATTTTTTTAAGTTAAAAATAATTTAAATAAAAATTAAAACTGATGTGTTTAGAAAAAAAAAAAGTGATACCAATGAAGATAAGCTATGAGCTACGATGGAATTCAATAGTATCTTTGGTTTGTCTGAAATAAAACTTTTCACCCATTATATTCACTTTACCACGATATGACATGTTTGACAGCAGAACATTAGAGAGGATTTACTATCCAATTTTAGGCCTTTTGAAGTAGATCAAAAGAAAAGTAATTTTTTTGTGGTTTGGCTTAGTTTTTGAAACCTGTGTAAGTTTACTGATTTTTATACTTATTAAAACTTTTCTCTTTTTTTTTTTTTGCATAGTTTTGTGAAGAACTATAAATCAACAGTTAACCCAAAATGTTGTTTTTACTTTGTCTTACTTAAAACTGGAGAGAAAATGGTTAAATGCTATGATTCTTTTATACAAGAATTATTTAAAAAAAGAAGAATGAAGTCATTCTAACTCATTTTGTTACAGAAATTGAATTTAGTTTAAAAACTGTTAATATCAGACAATTTTAATAATTTCTTGGCTCTCTTGTAGCCACTTCAAAGATAGGACCTAATTGTAATATGGCTGGAGCTATTGAAAACTCTGATCACAGCTGAGTGCTTTTTGAAAAGCATTAAGCCATTGATACAGTTTCTGAGGTTGAATCGCTGCCTCTTGGGAGAACCATGAAAGTGATGCTCTGAAAATTGGGGGGGGGGCACTAAGTAAGCAAGCTTCTGCTAATTTTGTTTTTAAAGCATTAAGAAAAGATACTTAAAAGAATTGAGTGAGAATGAAAAAAAAACTAATAGTGTAAAGCAGAATATTGTAACTGTGTGGAACTGTTATTATCAAGTTTGTTTTCCCTTTACATCTGGTCAATTTGTAATTTAATTTTTAAATACTTTTGTTATTGCTTTGACAAAACTGAATTCAAAGTCAACAAAAGTTTAGTTTTCCATAACTTATAGTGTTGTATTTCTGAGTAAAAGATTTAGTTAAAAAAAAAACTTCAAAACATTGTGGAAGTTGCCATTTTGTTTGAGTTATCTTTTTGAATGTCATGTGGAAAAATAACTTCAATGGGAAGCTTAGGGCGATCTCTGCAGTTTAAAGTTCATCATAGCTTCAAGTGGGATGGATGCTAGCCTGCTAACCAAATAGGTAACCTGTACATTTGATGTTTGACAATTAGCCAGTCATAATTAAAAGTAAATGCTTAGCATATTGACTTTTTTAAGTGTTTCTGATTTTTATGCCTGATGTGACTTGTCATTTGATCCTACAGAAAAGTGAATCTTGCTAGAGGGGAAAAATTCAATTAGTAAAGGTGTTCTTTTTTTATTATGACTAAGATTACCTTTAAAATCTGTTTTAAAATAAGCAGCAAAAAATGAACTAAATTATTAAAAAGTTTAATAGATAATATGTCATCATCATCATCATCATCATAACCTAGTTTTTGTAAATTTCTTACAGACATGGTATTACATTATGTTATAGTAATTATCTGCAACTTTGATAGGATTAAATAATCTTTGTTTGTGATGATGGAAGTAGATATTTTTTTTTTGGTTTTGTTTAGATATTTCACTGTCAGTTTACAATGATCTTTGTAACTATGGTCAAGTATACGTAAATGAATAAAAAACTGATGTACAAGTAACTCTGTTTAGGTAAATTTTCTACAACATTTCATCTTTTGATGTAACATAAAGATAATGGTACATATTGAGTAGTTGTATATTGTGGCTACCTGTGAAAGTTTAGATGATTTTATAATATACCACAAGAATACAGGTATTCCTAATAAAAAAATTTTTTATGTGACATTGCAGCTTTAATATATGTGCTAGTAATAAAATTGATGATAAATGCAGCAGAATTTAATTTAAAATCTATTCTTTTATCAAAAAGTATTAACTGACTTCTAAAGTGATGTGATAACTTAACTTTCTTTATTTGCTGTCATCAAAGATTTATTGAGAAGAGAACAGAAAACAGATCTTTGTGTCAAAAAATTATGATAGAACTTTTCTGAAATTAAATGAGGCTATTACTTGTCATGTTAGGTTTTAGTTTGGAATGATCTGTTTGAAGGCAGTAAAAAGCTTGCAAATTGGAAGAAAAAATTGTTTTGATGAAGTATTATACAGTTTACCAAATATTTTTGGTTTTATTTGCTTCCTGAAAGCATTGCAGTAAATGATTGATAGGTTTGTTCTTTGAGTCTTATGAGATGAGTTTGAGACTAGGCTCTTCTGAGTAGCCAGAGAATGTACATTTACACTAAACACCTCATTCATTTACAATAACTAATACATCTTACTAGTTTGCACTGTCTCTTTCACTTAGAGAAGCTAGCATGCCATGCTGTGCTGGTTCATAAAGAAGCCTTCCTTCGGTTTTTATGATGCTTTCTTCAGTATGCCTTTTAGGTAACCCTTATAAAATTATTTTTCAGAAGCTCTTAGAAAATTATATTAATGTTATTTATTATTTTTTTATTTAGTTCATTGAATTTAGGGATAGCTGTAAGAAAACTGACAATGCTCCAGTACATGAAGTGGCCACACCCTCAGGACTTTTGTGGCCAGTAACAGTGATAGAAAGGGTGAGTTTCAGGTGTGATTTTAGTGGATTTACAATTTTTAAATATGTTTTTAATAATTGTTAAGCCTTATTAAGTGGTAACTTGTGTAGATATAGTTTTTCTTTTGATTATCCTCTTAGGATATCTTGAGCATCAAAAATAGCTTCAACTAAGGCATTTTCAGTTACATTCTGGAGTAAGAATACCAAGCCTGTTTGATGAAGATAGCAGTTATTGTTTAGGGTAGATCATAAAATAGCATTTCTTTTTCAGGACTGAAAAATAAACTCATATAACATCATCTAATTATATAACTTTAAGTAGCCTGAACATGAAGAGTTTGTAAACTACTTTGTATATGATGAATTTATCAATCTCTCCTTGTTGACATCTTCAGGGTTTTGCAATTGGAATTCAGTGAAGTTAATTTGCAGTGATATTCTGAATGGGTAGCTTTACTTTTCTATTTTAAAAGTGGCCATAGTTGGTTTCAAACATGTGACTGGTTGGTTGCTGAGTTTGAGAGCAGTATTTTAGCGTAACAGTGTGCATGCCATCCAATTAGATATTACTTTTTGGGATATTTAAACTTTGCTATCTGTTAACAGGGATACTCAGATTTTACAAACCTTGTCACTGATAAACTTATCATGTGCCAGTTTTGTGTGGATTTCCCTTTTCATTTTTCTTTTTGTTCAATCATGCTGCTCACAGTCAAAGATCGAGCTCTCTCTGTCCACTTGACAGGATGATCACATGCCTGTACACAATCTGCTAATGCAAGCCTAGCTGATATCTGTTCTTCTACCCTGGTTTTAGTAGGCCTCTTTGTTTCACCAGTGTATTTCCTACCACAGCCACAAAACCTTGAAGTAAATTACACTCTTGGTAGACAGTGGTTTTTGTTTTCGGGTAGCATGTGTTAATTGATTTTGTAATCTTATGCAACTTTTGTCAATTACTTTGATGTGGAAGTCCTTACAGACTACTTGTTCAGAAGTTTCTTTAATGGACAGAATTACAATCTTTTGTAGACCTGTTGTAGTAACTGTTGATTTGTTTGACACTATTGTTTTCCTGATAAACTCCAGGATAGCCATCATTCACAAAGCTGGATATCAGATGTTTCTCTATTCTTAGTTCAACACAATAAGCTGATTTTTTTTTTTACTCCTTTTGAAACACTTTTCCATTCCCCGATGGTGATTGAAGTATAAGTGCAGATAGTTCTCAATATATTTTCTTTTTCTCTATATGGGTAACTATTTCCTGGAAGCCAGAACACAAAGGAAAAATAGTTAGTTATTGCTTTTCCATCTCCATGATAGTAAATTTAATAACTTGGTGAATGCTGTTCAGATGTTTTAAGAATTGGTTTAGTTTTTTAATTACCATATGGCCATTTAGAGCAGCAGTGTATCAGTAAGACTGTTTATTATGTCTTAATGCAAGGTTTAGAATATTTTTTTAGGATCTATCAATAGTGGTAACTAATATTTATTATATTGTTACTAGAGTCAGACTTTGATTTTTGGGAATGGGATAAGTTAGAGAGTCTGAAACTTTGATTTTCATAGTCCTTTTGTTTTATTTTATCTTTTGAAAAGCACTGTTGCAGGCTTAATTGATTTATCTAAAATCATTGCTGTCCATAAGATTATTAATTTGTTTCTCTAAAGCTGTTATTTTCTTGTTGAAGAACAATTTTTGTAGTCAATGGTGTTTTATGCATTTTAGAAAGAGGACAATGATCTTACATACTTGATTGCCTCTTCCAGGTGACTTAATCTGCAAACTATTTGGAATGACATTGGTGGTATTACTTCTCATTAAGATCTGCTGGATATGTTTTTCTTTCTAACTTGCATTTTAGTGTGTCATGTGAGTGGGGATGCATGCTGACTTTTGGTCTGTACCAATTATCAGGGTAAGAACGAAAAGTTATTGGTACTGTATTATTTACTATTCTTATCTTAACTTCATTATTCTGCTTCTATGCTTATATTTTTAGGTTTTGTCTTTCAGAATGGCTACCTTTTCTGTTGTTTGTCATTGGTTGAGCAGGGAGCATATAACCGACCTTCTTTAGTGGATATGTAAGTTTTACTTTTTTAAAAAAAATATATTTTTAGCTACTTTATATATCACCATCTGGATTTGCGCATAGCCAGATTTCATATTTTGGTTTAAAATGGTGATGTGAATCTTGGTTTTGATGCTATTTAAAAAAATCTAAATGACACTTTACCTCACTTAAACCAGTAGAGGGCAACAATTCACAGCACTGCCTTGTTTTATGTTAAGTACTTGAAAGATTGTTGGAAATTTCTTTCCATATATGGTATGCAATACAGTAGTGGCAAAAAATTATTGCATAACTTAAAATAATTTTGATTTTTTTTGTTTTAAATGTAATTGTACTATGACAAATCCAATGTTTATACATTTGTTTTGTTTCTAATTTACCATTTATATGATTCTTTCACGAAAATAAAATATTTTATTTAAAAATATAAGTTAATGCTGTAATTATACACAGTAGTCTCTTTTAAATTTACCAGAATCTTGTAATCTCTCTCTTTAAAGATGGCACTTGTTTACCTGTTTTAGTGAAACTTGTTCTATTTATTACATCTTCTGATGAGAAATTCTAAACAATAACAATTCAGTTTAGATATTATTTGAAAACAAGATAAACAGTCACATGAAATTAACAGAATGAAGTGTTCATTTACTAATAGAGGCAGCATACTGCTTATATTTACTTAATAACATTGCTTTTTTCTTTGTTTGTAATATATGGCCAATAAACAAAAACATTTAGACATTGACTGTGGTGTTTTAACTTGACTCTGTTGTCAGGATGAATCAGTTGTTTTTTCTCTGCATTGAGGGAGCAGAGATAGAACTGCTAATCTCATCTGGAATACTATAAGTGCTAAACACAAAACCCTTTTTGCTTTAAATATTTTATACCTTTGAATAATTTTTGTTAATTTTCAGTGGATGACCTGGGAGTTAAAAGATTTACTCGCAAGCTTGCAAATCCTTCTGTAATTCCTGTTTGGTTAGTTGTCTGGTATTAGATGTCAGGTTAAATGTAATTAATAAATAATAACCCTCAGTTCCTTGACTGGTCAAAATGGCTGTCCATCCTCAGGGATGGGCCAGTCAGTAAAACATCCTTGATACATTGGCTTGCTTTTTATGGATGCCTTTTCAGTAGAATGCATCCCATGTATTGTCTCAGCATTTTTACACGCTCTTCTTCATAACATAATACAGTATATCTTCTGCGTCTTGTTATAATATTACAGTGAAATTCTTTAGTTTGTGAGAATTTTGTTTGGTGAGTCTTATTTCAGTGTCATGTCTATGTAATTAAGGACCTGCCCACACTCTGTTCTCTTGAGAAATGAGTAGTTAAGTGGAGTTGAAATCAAATAAACAATTAAAACAAAAGATTTTTTAATAGTGGCACTTGTAGCTACATTTTAAATATTTCAGCATTTTTTATTTAAGAAAAACATTTTTAAGCATGGTTATGTTAAACTATTTTTCTGTTGCATGTATAGAGTTTGTTTTGAAAAATAATAAATGTAGTACATCTAAACAAAGAAAAGCAACTTTACATTTATAGAGGTAGAGTAGAAATTAAAAATTGGTCAGGAATCTAATCAAAATTTTGCTAGAAAATACTTTTAGAAATAATATTAACTGACCTTTATTTCACTAACTTCTTTTTTTATTACCTTAAAATATATCAGCTTAAATTATGGTGTTTGGAGGGATTGAAAAAATATCAGTGCAAGGGAATGTGCTTAGTGATGAAAGCATATGAATGTCAAAAAAAGGTACTAATTTGTTGTTTTTCTTCTGTGAAAGGTATTTGATTTTGATGAATAATACTATATTCTTAGAAAATAACATCTCCAGATGCTTAGAATGAATGCTGTGTGTTTTATGTGCCTGAATTACTGACACCTAGAAGTCTTATCAGGTCATCATATTAACAAAAACTTGCTGATGATTAAATAGGTTACCTAGGTAAATAGTTGTTAAAAAACCCTTCCTCTTAAAACTGTTGAGTATCACAGCTGTGCTAAAATTAGGGTAGTATTTGCTTTCTGGTTCTGCAATTGCAGCTAGTGTCTGCCTTGATAGAGATGTGGGTCACATTTACTCTTTAAAACGTATAGCCCTTGATTGTAATAGCTAATGACAGATTATTGCTATGAGTAACTGCATACAGTTATGAAATAAACAACATATTAAAGTTGATAAAGCCCCATCACATGACTACAGCAGCCCTGTTATTCAAGAAAAAAAATAAAGAATTATGCAACATATATTTTCTCAACTGTACTTGTCATAAACAGATTTTGTATTAAAATGCCAGGAAAACTACAAATTAGGATTTTGCTTTGTGAAAATAAAAAAGAAAAAAATATATATTGAGACGATTGGTAAGAAAGTAGTAATAAAATTAAGATGAACTATAAGGTAATATAAACCAAGCTTGCTTTAAACTATCTAACAAGTACCAAAACTTTACTGTTGTTATAATTACTTGATCAGGCCATAACACTCGTTACTGCAGAAATACTGTCCAATTATATGCATCATGTGTTATACAATGCCATGTTTTTTATAAATGGCAGCATGCGGTTTAGTTTTTAAGTGATTATAATTTAAAATGTGTGATTTAGTTATTTTAAATTCTTAAAGTTGAGCATTTTTATATGCATATTATGTTATTGCATCAGAGTTTTCTATTAAATAATTTAATGCTGTATTTTTTGCTTAATTCATTACCCAGACTTACTGTCTGTCTGTCTCTGAGTGTCTTCTCAACAAATTTCCTTATAATGCAGTTGAATGTTGGTTTAATGGGGGATACCTAGAAGGAACTCTGGTGTGGTAGTAAAGTTGAATGCATCAGTAAGTCATGGTCATCATAAATGTACCTGACGCATCTGAGTTCAGCTGCCCTAATGAACTAGCTTTCCTGATTAGTAGTTGGAAGAAACTGGAGTGTCTAGTCCAGAGTAAGCCGTTGTAGGCTGGTGGAAAAGAGAAATCATTTCAAAGGCTAAATGGCATTAAATATCGGTACTTTGAACTGAACTATACCCACCAGCATAACAAACAGCCATGCTGGAAAAACAAAACAACGACAGTGTTAAATTTTATTTTTTTAGCTTTACATTTTCTGGAAATCAGTGGGTGAAATTTTGTTAGGAATTTAAATTGGCACAGTTTCTACTAAATGTAGCTTTTTCAATAAGTTTTCAAAATTTTCTTTTCGTGAAATTTTCATCATTCACTCCACCAATCTACTTCCATAATATTCAATTATTGAATTTTCATTAAAAATTTTTTTCTTTAGAATTTTCTGTGCTGATGGATTGTTGGTGTTAGTCAGATGAAGATTAACAGCAGACAGGAAACCACTAGTGTTTTTTTTAGATACATTACCAATTTTACCAGTGTTACAGAAGGCAGTTAGTACTAGGGTTGTTCAAAAAGAAATATTAGCATTGTTGTGGGCCCTGTGTTCATTTTGGTGTTCTTATTAAATTACTACCTTTCTGTTTTAACTTAATGGTGTGGCTTTATCTCTCTCTCTCTCGACTTTATTTGTAGACCCAGTGTTACATTAGGTTTCAGTCTACTCACTGGAATGGCCGAATTCGTGAGCACCCTACGTGGACCAAGTAGTGAGGTATGTTCTAATTCTCAGGAACATTAAAGTAAAAGTAAAAATTTAACCACTCAGATTTGAAAGGAAGAAAAATAACAAACTTTTAAAGAACTGCATTCATGAAGTAGACTAGTGAATTCAAACTAGAAAGTAGATTCAGTGATATATTTAAAGGATTCATAGGTCACAGGTCTTTTGAGTTTCAGAATTTGTATATAATATATCGTTTTTTTGGTTGATCAAAATATGACTGAAACTAAAATGAAAGCAGGGTTTTTTTGTTTGTCAAATCATCACTAAACACTTAAAATTCTTAAATTGTTTTTTTTTGTTTTTTTTGATGAGGTTCTATTAGTTTTCATGATTCTCATTGAACAGATAACTGCATTCTTTAAAAATTTAGAAAGTGTTGATATAATATCTGAAGCAAATGCTAAATTTTCTTACTGTTGTTTTTGGTTTATATTTTTGTTATCTTTGTTCTCCTTTTTTTGTCAAATTTTCATTAAAGCAGTCTTCCACCATAAGCAGTGAACTTCATTCATTTTTATCTGAGGCATCTCCATTTGGAACTGTCAGAGATGTTAATTCAGCATCTGTTTCATCAAAGATATCAAACAAGCGAATCACTACATCACTTACTCAGAAGGTAATTTTTTTACTTGTTTGAAAACTGGTTTAGCTTCCAAAATATTTTTAAAAGTAAAACTCTCTTCAAAAGGAAATTTTTAAAGATAATAAATTATATAATTATAAAAATAATAGTTTTATACAAATTTAAAAAAAAATTGTACAGTTTAAAGGAAAAAGTATTACCTTAAATTAAATTTGTGCTATATGATATACTTTATTTATGTATAGTGTTATTTTGTTCAAATTTCCATGGTAGTGTGCTGGATAGTTTGGTTTTTGGTGCACCAGCCTGCTGTGGCAGAGGAGGACCCAGGTTTGATATCTTTGGTGACTAGTTTGACAAACTGCTCTTTTGTACTAGTCCAGGTGTGAAATTTCTTCAGGCACTCTGGTTTGTCCTCACAGCTAACAGAAGAGTTCTGGTAGGAAATTTCTACTGTGTTTATCAGTGAGGGTACTTGTGGATGTTGTTGAACTAAGCATCACCCAGCTTCCATTTCAAGGCTTCCCCAAGTGTGTACAGAAGTAACTTGTCTAGCCAGCATGGCTGCTATTTTGCTTACCTTCTGTCACAGCTCCACATACTTAGGACAAATCTTTGCAGAGTGAGCATAGACAGATGGACTGGCCAGGCGATCAAAAGACACACCAGAATTTTCATTAGTTTAGAGTGTAATTATTCAGCGGTAGCATGATATCACTGATGGTTTTAAAGAAACTTTTCTTTTATTATTTTGGTTATTTATGCCATAATTCAGTACTATAAACAATTTAAAGACAAAAAATAAAGTTATTGACTGGTATTTATTAGTCAACTAACTTCTTAAGTACTTGCAAATGTTAGATCTGCATAAAAATGTTCCACTGATTTCTTATTAGTGTATAAAAATGTATTTTGTTATCATAAAAGATTTTATATGTAGTTATTTAGTCCTGTTTATGTAATAGTCACAGGAATAGTTAAAAACTATAAACAAAAAAAAAAGATAAAGAAATGTTTTATATATTTTTTGTACTTTGTTTAAAAAATGTGCTGTATAAATATAAAGATCTAAGATTTTTAAAACTGATATTACATCTACAGTAAGAGCGTTAAAAGACAACAACAAAAGCTGCTACTGCTGTGTCGTCATAAGAACTAATCTCAATTGGTTGATATGACAACATTTATTTTAAGTGTTTGGGGTGTGCTGAAAGATACAGATTAATCTTGAGAAACATCTGATAAGGTTAAAGTTTTGTTTTCATCCTTAAAATGTTTTGTTTCCATTGGTTTGTTTAATACAAAGCAAGGTCAGCCAGCATGAAGTCTTATTTTTTATTTTAATAAACTAAAACAGCAGTGGAATACATAACTCTGATATGTTAAGTCAACTTAGGAGAAAAGTTCTACGATGTATTTGATAGTCATATGAAGATGTGTGGATTCCATATGGTTGCCATGGTAATCTTGTAAGTTCACAATATGAAAAAAACCTTGGCATGGTTTTTTCTCAACTATTTTTTTACATGTTTATGTTTTTAGGTACTTATTTTTTTGAAATTTTGTGAATCACAAAATTTGATATTTCATCTAAAACTTACAAATTAATACAGATAACACAATTTTTCTCTGTCATAGTATTTACTACACACTAAAGGAAATTGGATGAAATGTAAGAAAGTTATTGGTGCTAGAAAAAGATAAAATACCATATTTCAGAAAGCAGATGGTTATAGAACCATTAAATCCATAAATCTTTCTTGTTTACAAATACAAAAAACAGATAATCATTTGAAAGTTAGATAGGAAAATACAATATTTTTACAAAAACTATAAATTTGAAAAAAAAAAAAATTTCTTGTTTTCAAACCCAGAGACCTTCAATTTTGTTTTATATACCTTTTAAAATTTTCATTTTATTATTATATTTTTTTTATTGTTCGAAGAAGCTCTGGATTTGGTGTTTATTTTCAGGGAAATAACAATCAGCTTGAAATTTAAAAAGCACATCACTGATTACAAAAGTACTGTTGTCAGGCCAGCCTGCTTAATGTATTTTCTACCATTTATTTAAATTTTAATTATTTTAAAATTTCCATGAAAGTAGATTCTGCAGCTTGCCATAGTTAGCAAATAAGGTACCCCCCCCCCAGTTTCAGTTTCCTAAAGGAATGGAGGAGGACAGGATGTAGAGATTAGCCCTGCTCACCTATCCAAGAAACCCCCTTTTGGAACCGTTCATCTGGTAGACTACTGGACTGCTATGGTTTAAAGCCTGAGTTTGAATCCTGGTCAAGATTGGTGTATGGGCTTACACCAAGCTCTCTGGTTCCCACATTTACCTGTACTGATAATTACATGATTGAAATTGAACAATAGAATTTTAACTTTTTGATGCAAAATTGTTTTCATTATTAAAATTATCAGAAACAAACAATATGCATTGTTATCATGATGTTATTATTATAGGTACTTTACCAATGCATATTTATTATTAACATATTTGAACTTTTTTCCTCAATTTTTCCAGGTAGTCTTCAGGCACACTTCATTTACAAAGCACTATCGGACTTTTTGAGTACATGATATTTTATCTTAATTGATTAAAACTGCCTAAAGCTTGGTGTACATTTGGCAAGCAAATATTTTATGATTACTATAAAAAACTAAAAATAAAGTTATTATTATTAAGAACTAAAATCTGTTTTTTTCTTACATCCTTTGTGCCACCAG
Source organism: Nautilus pompilius (assembly GCA_018389105.1). Lineage (NCBI taxonomy): Eukaryota > Metazoa > Mollusca > Cephalopoda > Nautilida > Nautilidae > Nautilus > Nautilus pompilius. The sequence goes on from JACATO010000667.1 coordinate 1,018,563, forward strand.
AGAAGGATTGTGCAATATGTATTGCATTTCTACTTATATTGCTTTTACTGGTTGAATAAATACTATTTCTTTCTCTATTAAGATTGCATATTGTTAGTACTTTTGGATACTTTATTTTGCCAACTTTTAAACCTTCAGGCCTTTAGTTTTTGAAGATACTTTACATGGTTAACAGTCAACTTATTTACAACAAGTTTAAGACCTACACTGTTTAACAGTGAATTAAAAGTTTGTCCACATATTTATTTGAGGGCTTCCTTTAGTTCCATAATTTTTGTGAGATATAGATGGATTGCTCTCAGATGATGATCCAATGATGCTTCCACAAGTGCTTCATTTGATTCATATTGAGGCTTTAAGAAACCCAGCAAAGAATTTGAATGCCTGATTCCTCATTTAAACAATGGTCACAAGAGAGGTGTGGCATGTAGCTCTATCCTTCTGAAGAATGTGGACATCAGATCTCAGTATGACTTGTTGCAGCCCATACCATCCTGTCTTCATATTTGACCATGGGCTGAAGGTTATAGTTGACTGACAAGCTATGGGAATTTTATAGGTAGCGACAAACATTTTGAGATATACCTATGTGACTACGTAGTTGGTTTTTCTTTAATAGCAGTTTGTATGAACAGTTACTTTTAAATAAATGTTTATATAATATGATACATACATCTGAAGCTTCCACATGTAACTTTGAAAACTCTTATAAATCTCTCATAGCAGATTAATGTCATATTATATAGATATCCATGGGCATACTAAAATAATTGGAAAGAATTGTTATACTGCTGGACTTTAAGAACACTTTAATGTGGGTATATTTTGTTTTTTTCCTCAGTTTTGGCTGGTCATGTTTTTATGTGATAAATTGCATTGCCTAAGCAAAAATTCCAGAAGGGACTTTAAACCATCTGTTAACAAAGATAGGCCCATCCCACAATAAAGAGAAACAGGAAGTGTTGTTTGCTTGCCATAATGTCACAAGATATTTGACCCAATAATATATTAAGTTCATTCACTATAATGGATATGGAGAAAAATATTTATTGTAACTTTCCTGAACATGCATGCAAACACATTGTTACTTGTTTTTAGGCTAGAAATTATTCTTTAGCACAGTCATGTTTTCCAATATAGAGCAATATTTTAAAATTGTTTTAATAAACAATATAGGATAGAACTATTTGAAAATAAACCTCTAGCCTTATTAAAAGAGAAACATTAAAAAAAAAATTTGTCTTTCTTGTGCTGGAGTGTGTATATCATTAGAGGATATGTAATATATATATTACTGTTTAGGGAGAGAAGATGTGCATCATCAACTACAGACATTGGATAGCTTGTCACAATTTGACTATTGGCCTTATTGATGGAAGAGAAGAAAAAAGGAAAATAATTGCATAAAATTATTTAATTCCCAAAAAATGTTTTTTTTAAAACTTTTGTTGGCTTTCAACATATTAATTATTGATGTGAATTTCACATTGTATTGATATGCAAATGATACTGTTTAATTTCAATATGTTTGGCTATACAGTTACATGAAAGCCTGATCAGTAAAATACTAAAATGAGCTATGCAGCCAAGCAGTGTTTTGATCCTTGAAAGAAAAGAGACCTGTACCATATGAATTCTCTCTTTTTTAACAAATTCATATTATTTCTGAATTTACAAAGGGCATCAAATTTTCATTTTAAAATGATAAGGGGATAACATTAGAGCAAAAATGAAATTATGGCAAAGCTTTTAACTTACAAGAAATGAATCAAGAGTTGCTTGCTTGCTTGCTTTTGATATCATTTAGCAGAGATTGCTCAATACTGTTAGCGGAATTGTAAGTGTTTTCCAGTCCTGACTTCAGAGCATGGTGCCAGATCATGATCAGTGCATGCATATGCCTGGCAAGAGTAAGCTGAACCTTGTCTTGAGCCTCACTATCACTGTTTGGATTGACTTTCTGGTGCCTGTAAGGGGTAGGCATTGTTAAGCTTACCTGTTGTCAGCATGTTTTATTCACGGTTAATTTCTTACAATTCTTCAAGTACTATATTGTTTGGAATCTTCACATCACCAAGTGGATTGGTTTACTCCTTGTATTTCATTGTTAGAACCCTTGCCAGTTTTTTTGAAGCAGTTCCTAACTGTTTCCTGTTTCAACCTTCTAGGCCTCATAAATCAAATGAACTTACATCCAGTAGCATGGTCTGTCTAGTTATATCTACAGCACAAACTTTTGTCAGCATCAAGTGCAGCCACAATTTTAGCAATGAGTCTAAATTGGTAGTGAGCTTTGATATTTTAATGATACCAACATCTAGTGGTGGTATAATAGACATTGAGTTTGAAGGCAAAAATTTCAGTGTGACGTTAGCAAGCTGAATGTTCACTGGTTGAGCAGCACAATTATTAATCAACAGACAGATACACTGACCCTGAAAGTGAAGATTGCAATCCCATTTCTGAAGCTAGTCTGAAAAAATCTGAATAGTCATAATTTGCATGTGAAGAACAATTGAAAAATCTCCAGAAACACTTCATTCCTCCACTTTAAAGAAAAAGGAAAATCAGCAACTTGTTTCTCACTATATTCTTTCTTAAAACCAACATTGTGCTGATGCTTCTACTTCGTTAACCAGCTGCCATTAGATGGATGGAAATTGTGGGCTGCCAACTACTGTGCCTTCTCATTCATTTGCCTGCAAGACAAGTGAACTCCTTGAACCAGTTTCTGTTAGAACTCAAGACACAATGCATTTCTAACTTCTGGCTTTTTGCCTTCTATTGCTTGCTTCTGACATTAGGGTCAACTTTACCATAAGCATCTAGGATGGTTTCTGTATTCTTTAGGTGGCCAGTTGATTGTAGACTTGTGCACGTTTTAGATGAACAGCAATTGATGTTTGTGTTACTCAGGATCCTACCAAAACACGTTAAAATGTGGACTGTTAACGAGAGTCTGCTAGCTTTCAGTTGCTAGTTCTGCCAGCCACTCTGATGTTTACTGAACATTGTTGCAATTAGGCAGTGTCAGTTGTGTGTCCCAATACAGGGTATATAAATGATGTATTTGAAATATTAATGCAGTCCTCTTTAATAAATATAGCTGCTAATTCTAAAAAAGATTTACATCAAATAATGCAAAAATCAGATGTAAAATTTCGATGTTGATGTTTTTTTTTTACTTTAACAGTAGTTAAAATGTTGCTGTCATGTTAATCTCAAAATGAAAACTATATCTATAGCAAGAGGTCTGATTTGGTGTTTTTTCAAGATGGTGCTACAACTTTTAATGCTTTATTTTTTTAATCTAGAGGTGATGGAATTTTCACAAAAACTATTGCAGATTTTCAGATATTTGGCAACAGTATAAATCATAACAATAGTTGATCATATCTGCAGAATAGTGTATCCTGTAACAAACAAATTGGTAGCAGTTCAAGATGAAGAAAATTTGGTTCCAAATGTTGGCCATCTGACTAAAGTTTTATAAGACACAAATGTGTATATACATATGATTAACCTAAAATTAGAATTTAAAAACAGTAGAAATTCTTTATATTTAATATTACTTTTTTGGTAAAGAAAAAACTGAGAATTTTGAAAAATACATTGTGAAATTATTCATAAAAGTTAGTTTGGTATACGTGTATGAAAAAATTTGATAGCCCAGATTTTTAAACACTCTACTTTTGAAATGCAGATTTGGGATAAAATCACATTCTGACTGCAATAATGTTTGAAACCAGTAGGATAAAGTAATTTAGTGCACTTTATCTTTTTATTATAAAGATATGCATAGTTATAGGAAAATTAGCATACAGATATGGCATAGACACACTGGCCAGTTTAGTAGAACTTGGCAAAGCTTGTATTCATAATTTTTTTAGTTAAATTTCTTCATTTTCACTTTTTAGCAACCAACATGGAAGCCTGTTCTTTACCGAGGAAAGTCACAGATTTATTTATGCATCTCTGAGTATATAAAAGCAGTTATAGTAAGCATAGCATTTCTGTATTTATTATCTTCTCAGTATGCTTTGTGGAGACTGCATGCAATGTGAATGAATTTGGAGCATGGCAATGTCATGACTTGGATGTTCAAAACAACTATATAATTGTCCATTGTCTACTTGTTTTCGACGTTTTAGCATTCAGGAATCTCATATATGTGTTTAGTCCTTTTCTCTGTGCAGAACGTGAAATGTTGTTTAGGTTTCCTTCATTTAAACTCATATAACATCTAAATTTTGTTTTATATTTAAAAAAGAAAACACAAAGACTTCAAAGAATAACTGAGTTACAGATACTTGTGAATGCTATCCACCTGCAAAAAAGATAAATGATGAAAAAGAACATATGACTCTAAAAACCCTGAACCTATTAATTAATATCGGTGATAACGGATATTGTTTTAGTCATGGAGAAATATTAGATCAACTTAATATTAATTATCTTTCTAAAAAAATTTTTAAGATAAAAAATTACTTTTATTCACTTTGCAATATATCGCTAAACATATTGTGCAGTTGGGGTTACACCTTAATTTGCATCTTTACTGGTTACTGCAACAAAAAAGCTTGTAACTTTTTATTTACTGGGGACAAAGCTACTATTCATTGACGTAATTTCTAGCCACTGCTCTGCAAGGGCCTGATGTTAATGAATGCTGATGTTGGCTTATTCAGTGCTGATTTGATGTTCAATCTATGGCAAGAAAAATTGGGATAGGAAAATATTTTATATTTTCTTTGCTTTTTATTTCAACATTTTAATGGATAATTCTTAAAAAAATATTTATTTATTTATTTTATACATTTTACATGCTTTTAAGAGGTTCTTTTAAAATTTAGATATGTAATATTTTACTTATAAATTACCCAAATCCTTTACATATAGTCAGTAAATAATTAGTTGACATTAGGTTCATTTGGAGCTGTAGATTAGTGTTGTGACTGACTAATTTGAATGTGGTCTCATCAGTCACATACAGTACCAACCTCTTGTTTACACTTCTAAACCAGCATCAAGTTGCAGTCACTAATTTACCTTTCGTATTCTCTGCAAAATGCTTTGGAAATGACAATTTTTAATGACTGTGATGATATCTGGGAAAACTGGCATCTTTTTTGCCTGCAGATGTTGTGAAGAACACAAACTCTCATCAGTTGAAATTGCATTATGAAACATTTTGTCTGTATTTTAATTTCCAGTATGGCAGTGATGCTGGACCAAACGTTTGGGATCTGTCTGGAGTTATTGGCTGTCGAGCAGACCTTGAAGGAACTATGGCTGACATTACACTCAATGTGTCCCATGTTGCAGAAAGTCAGGCCATTCCACTGGATCACATTGTTGTTCATCCATGTGTGCAGAGTGCTGATACAGAGGCTGTTGAGTTTGGTAAAATTTTGACACTTTTGGATGACATGGAGTATAGTCTCTAGCTTCCACTTTGGGGGGGGGGGGTGAGAAAGAGAAGATCCAAACAACAAACTTGCCAAAGGTCATAAACCTTTCTTTTGTTTGGTCATTGATCAATTCTGTAGCTCTAATTAACTATGATAGTTTACGACATATTCCAGTAAATTACTAAACTAAAGGAGGATGTAATTTTAAAACAGTTTTGTTGTGCTATTGTCTAGTAATGTTTTAGATTTTTCTTTTAATATAAGATGTTAAATAAGATTTCAAGTAATGTCTAGGATGTTAAAAAATCACCTGCCTGTACACACCAGATGTGTTGAGACCCAGTCCATTTTTAGCTTTGTTTCATTTAATATAACAAGATTGCTTTACAACCAAGCAACTTGTTTGGTGCAGCTTGATGAGTGACTCAAGTTGACTGTCACAAAATATACCATCCCGGTCTTGCTGTGCACTGCACAGGTTTTTTGATGAACTCCCAGCTCACTGAAATTCTAGAAACATCAGTATCTCTGATTATCAAAGGCTAAAAATAAGCATTAAAAAAAAGAGATAAGTGAATGTGTACTGCTGGGGGAATACTTTGTGTCAACATTTGCAACATTATTTTAGCTTTGTCTTCATTTGGAAAAAAATGTCTTTGAACAGTTGTTTCTCCTTGAAGTTTAAGGATTAAATATTTTAAAAATGGAATTTTATAGAATTTTTATTGAATAATAATGGAGCAATTAAACAGGGAATCATTAATTTTTTTTCTAATCTGACATGCTTTGTTTGTCCTCTAGGTATGTTACTTGACAGACAGTTATCTGCTGTGTTTTCCTAGGCTCTCCAAGGAGAGAAGTGAGGGCCACACCAAGAAGAATCCGCTTCACCCCACCCACAGAGCAGTTTACACTGTGCCATTACACAGCCTTGGGTCTGGATGAGCTGCCGATCACTGGACACTATGACATGACGGTACTTGACAACTTTATGTTGTAAGCTCTGATTCTCTGTGGCTGTGCAGTCCAAAGAAAGATGGTGCATCTGTTATTTTAGTGCTTGCCACTCTGTAATGAAAAAGAAAAGAATATATTGTTAAAATATGGCTTGGAGCCTTTGTTTATAATCAGTCTGGTTGAAAGTATGATAATTTTGTAAGGCTGACTTTTCACATGTGAATCTCAGTATTTCCTAATTGTTTCGAGATATTAAACTCAGATTAAACAATTCTTGGTGATTTGAGAATAGATTTCAGGAAAAAAAAGAAGCTTGTAAATGCACACTCTGTTTAAGGACACCTCTATAAAGAGTTTGCATGGGACTGTAGCACAGAAACCCCATGATGTGGATGTAACTAGACAGCTTGTGTGTGTGTGTGTGTGTGTGTACTGAGGATCAGACAATTTCCTGGTGTGGTGTGCATTCAGCTGAAGCAGTAGTTTGTTTTTTTAAACTAAAAATGGTGTTTTTCTAAAATTTTCGTAGTTTTGGAGAATTTCTGATTAATTTTAAAGTGTGTTAAGGAGAGACAGTTAATGTGGTCCCCAGATATTCTCTCTTTGGTAATATGCATATATCAGTGTAGCTGATTATTTGATTTCTTGCTTTTTTGATGTATGGTGTAGGAGGACAGGGTGGATGGTAAGCTGAATGTGGAGGTGAAGCTGAAACTCAGCCACAAGGTAAAAAACTTGTTTGATCAGTGCGAACTTCACATTCCCATATACAACAGGTAAGAATTTTGTCAAGTTATTGAAGAAACTTTATCATTTTGCAGGTAGTTAAAAGAAAACAAAAAATGTTATTGTTTGATTGTGAAATTTAATGATGTTTTTAGTTTATTTTTTTTGTAACTCACTATTTAAAAAAGTATTAAAATTTCCATTTCTAATTTTACATCTGATTAAAGTATGATTCTTAATTAATAATTAGTTATGTAACATTACTACATCAATGATGTGAAAGTTAAATCAAATGAATGACACATTTACTTTCCATTATTATGATGGCACTATATTTATGTTGTCTAACATATGTTCATGGAATAATAACTATCAATTCTATTAGAATTTTCTCATGCACATACATTTCTCTATATTTTACAGAATCTCAAAACCTTACTTACACCCTGATGCTATTTGAAGTAAATTTTCTATGGTCTTATTGTTTTGGATGGTTTATAGGTGAAGACTCATGAACAAAATAAGATTTTTACTTAAAATTCTTAAAGTTTGTCTCATGGCAATATGCTGACCCAACTACATTAAATCTGACTTATTTTCTTTGAGAAACATTTACCTGTAAATAGGTGTCTAACTGTCACATTGCCAACAGTTGTCTTGCTGACTCATCTGTACCAACATGTGACATATATTCTATGTTTAAGTTTTCATATAATATTTTTCATTAAATAATTCACTACTCATTCTAAATTTTATATCTAATTTCTAAAATCTTAAAGATTTTTTGTTAACTACTATCTAGTTTTTCATGGCTTGTTGACTTTTTAAAATGTATACTGAAACTAATCCCATTTTTTCTTAGGTGCTGTAATTTTTTTACAAAACTGATTCTGAATTCGCCATTTTGTTTCAAGATTCAGGTCTTTCTATAATGAAAATAACTAAAGAAATGATTATGTTCTGTCTCTTTTAAAATTCTCAGAGGTATTCTGCAAAATGTGGATATTTGTGTAAGTCAAGGATATACACAAGTTATAGAGAAAAGACTTTTGATCTGGACCATAGGTAAGTTAAAGATGCTGTTGTATACCTATATGAAAATATATACTGAATTCCCCAACAAAAAAATGAAAATGGAAAATTTCTATACTGTAGTTGATTAGTACTATGACAAGCTGAAATACCCTTGTAGATATATATGGTGGAAAAACTTTGTACTGTCAGTGGAATAAGATGTATTTGGAGACACTGGACTTTTAGAATCCCTCTGTTGAGATCAAGATGCACATGATACTGATATAGTATACAAAATAGGCATTAAATCTTTGTGTCTCAATTATAAAGAAAAAACACGAAAAATAGTAGAAACACTTTTTGTAAATACAAGTGAAAAAAATAGCCAATGCATTTATTTACATTGATAGTTTATTTCCTCTTTAATCATTTGTAGGAAAAATCTGTCATGGCTAGTGGCAGCTTTGAGACAAGATTATCAGATCAGGTGGATCTTTGTACAAGGTCAATTTAAATCTAATAAGACAGTTACAGGATCCACTAAAAACCATCCACTCAAAATATTGTACTCAAAAAATTAAGCACAAGGGACCAGTACACCAGAGTCAACCAGGGATCACTTTGGCACAATTTTGCTTGAACCAATTCAGATGGGAGGCAACAGTATCTGTATCACATAAATGGCAGTGGCTGATACTTATCAATAGATTGATTGTGTATATACAAAACTGTCAGGAGAATACCTGTGCTGAATAGTGGCTTGCTGATGGTTGTATCTTGAATAAGACATCTTGGATATTGCCCAAGCATTTTGATATAGAAGCATATTGTAGCTGATCAGCGTTAAGGCTTATAATTGTTTACATGGTTACAATCACTTTTTAACACTGCAACTCTCTCCTTGTTGGCCAAATTCTCTGTTTGGTGGATATGCTTCATTGCTTTAATGTCCACTTCTTTTTACACGAAGTCACTGCTGGACCATACTGCCAACACAGCAAGAAGTGCTTAATCTGAGCATGACTTTAGTTAAACTTTGTATAAGAAGTGATATAGAGAGGAATGAATTGCTCCTTTATCATCTCTCTATGCTTAAGATCTGTGATATAGATCTCTTTAGGCCTGTAATAGTTCGTTCTTGTCAGTGATCTATAAACAATTTTTATTGGTCGAAAGTGCTGTCAAAATGTACAACTTTCATGCAGGTGACTGTTCTAGTCTAAAGAATCTTTTGTTGGTCAGCATAGAAACCTTTTATGTTATCCAAACAGAGGAAGATATCGTTGAAAACAGATTCAGCATCACCAGGAATAAATGGCTGGAAAGTAATAACCTTTTTTAGAATCATATTTTATTTCTCTTTCTCAATATTTTAAACTTCATTGTAGGTGATTAACGCGTGAAGTTGATATCTGACACGCCGAGTAGGTAATAGGATTGGAACATGCATCTTTCCTGTGAACACTGCAAACTGAAATAAATTCCATGAGGAAAAGAAGCTAGTAGAACTCTCTTGATGAATAGTGTAAGGAGTAGAGCAACCACCTAACACTGTCCAGATCCATTGAGGAACTAAACCTGGAATGCATGTTGAGCAGGAGTGCTATGCTAACCTGCTGCCTGTTCTGTAATGGTAGACTTATTATGGATATCTAATACATTTTCACCTTTTTCTTTCACTTTTGGTACCAGCATCTGCTTTAATTTTATTGGCACTTTAAAGTGTTTGTTAATTATTTATTTTAACTTGCTTGATCCTGATTTAAGTTGTTTGTTATACCTGTTAAACATTGTCTTTAGTTTAGTTAACTGGTAAACTGATTGTAGCAAAAGCATTTTAGAAAAAAGAGTAAACGATGTTTTATTTGCTTTCTTGTATCTAAACATGCATCAACATGTTAGCACTCATTCATTCTATGGTTAATTTTAATTTCAGTTTCATATTTTTAAAATTTACTTTTCTTTCTAAGGACAAAAATTTCCAAGCAAAAATTTGGAGGTGTTCCTGTCAGGAACCATTCAGTATAATACTCAAGGTCAGAAATCTGCTGCTCATGAAGACCCCTTCTGTACTGGACAAAATGCTTATGCCTTGGTATGAAAAATCATTTATAAACATTACAATTATTGATTGTAATATGAATTATCCCCAGATCTTCATCTCTCTCTCTCTCTCACTCACTCTCTCTCTCACACACACACACACTGGTTTAGAGATTTCTTTAGATATGCTAAGTATTTTGCATTAATCTTGTTAGATTTTTACTTCAATTATACATCAACATTTATTTAGAAGGAATTTATAAACAAACCAGTATGCACAGCATAATCTGCTGTTGGAGGAAGGAAAAAATTATTATATTTATTAGTTTATGGAACTAAAAATTCAGGCATTTGTATGTCATTAGAGTGTTATCTTATATTAAATGAAGTACATAAATGATTGCGTCTCTTGCAAAATCTGAAAAATCTCTATTTGGCCATGCCTTCTAGTTATGCAATTTTAATGGTACTAGTGTTAGATTTATTTTAAAAAGTATACAAGACTAACAAAAATTTCTTTATTTTTTTTTGAAGATCTACATTTGTGGATGTTTATGGGTTTATCATTTATACGCAGATAGCCCCATATGTTCCTAAATATATTTGCTTTTTAAGCTTAATTTCAAGATGGCTGACTACACTCATTCAGGATGCTATATTGATCCCAAATCAGTCCAGATTTCCAGCAATATCAAGTACAAACTAACTACAGGTAAAATCGAAAAGCATTTGCATTTATTATCTCTGCTAGTGAGTGAGTTCTTGTTTGATCAGAGTAAATGATGAGGTTTGAAATACACAGGAAACCAGACACCTTTCATCTGTTTTTTGTGACAGTGAAATTATCTCATTTAAAATTTGTTTAATTATTTTAACGAAAGACTCCAATTCAACAATGTTTAATAAAGTTTTTTCTGCATACTAATTGCCTTTATATAACAAAATTGGAAAAAAGCACTGACTGACAAACCTCACCACCATCATTCGATAAACACATAGTTTACTCACTTGTTTTGATACTAGAGTGAGTTAACAGTTCTGTTTCTTCCCAGAACAGGCAGTCTGCATAAATAATTTTTTTTCCAGATTTTGTTTCCACTAGCTAAATGTGTGCAATGATATTTAACATCTTTTTTGTTTGTTTCACTGATTTTATCACATTATAATGAAATGAGAAAGAAAGACAATTTTTCATAATTACACTGAAAACTGCAAATTTCTCCTGTTTGGGAGATTACTATTTTTATGTCACTTTAAGCTGGTGAAATGTTTTTTTATTTAGAATAGAATCTCACAAATTGCTGAATGTGTGTGTGGGGATTATGAGAAGCAGGAATATGAAAACTGTATTTGGCAGATATTTTAAAACATATCCTATAAGAAGTTATTTCAAAATTAATTAATGAAGTTTATTTGTTGCCAATGATAAACCAGCTTTATCCTCTATTCTTCTATCTACTAAAATAACCAAAGGAAGATAACCTGTTAACTCATGTCATTGTTTTGTTTGAAATCTTAAAGGAAGATTAACCTTTTATCTAATTTTGTTATTATTTAATTTTTCTCTAGTATTCATTTCATACAAATTTAAAACATTACACTGTTTATGCAAATGAGAACTTAAGTTTTATAATTAACCTTATTTAGGTTAACCAGTGTCAAAAAGTTTCAATAATATCATATATACTGATTGAATCAATAAGGACATTGATACAAATTGGATGAAGCATTTGCATGCAATTCAAAATTGACCATAAATTTTTAGTCTATTTTGCACAATATCTACATTACTCAATTCATTTAATGTTGTCCTAATGATAACAAAAAGTCACTACTTACACACCTTAAGTTGCTTCATCTTTATTAGCATGCATGGCTGTCTCATGTTCACCAGTAGTTTGACATTTTTGTAGCAGAGTGGTCCACTTTTCTTTCAAGGCTTCATGCAGTTCCAGAAAGGTCTAAGCACAGTGGTCACTATCCACTGTGGCTCGAGAGCACATCCCAGATATGTTCTATGGACTTTAACGAGCAGGTCACACAAGATGCAGGAACTGTTCCTCTACTATGTAGTTTAAGACTATTCTTGCACAATGGTCCTTCTCATTATTGTCTATGAAGGTGAATTAATTATCACGACTGTGAACAAATGCTACAACTACAGATCTAATGACTTCATCTAGATAGCACTGTCTTATAACAGTTCCTCTTGTAGTCATGTGACACAGCACCTCAGACTAAAACTATCACCCACCGAGAACCTGGCTCCAGTCTGGCAAATTCCAGTGTAAATGAATTCTCACTTTATGGTGTGCTAGGAATATTGGATATAGCATCGTAGATTAGCACTGTCTGTTCAGAAATACAGGTCCCATAGAACTGCTGCAATTTGTTCTGGATGGAACACATCAAGATAGTGCAATTATGTTGAGCCAGATGGGTGATGTAATGGTTATGTTCAATATCATTGGTTCAGCAGCCCTATTTGTTTGTCTGCTTCCAGTCTGTAATCTGGCTATGGCTAGAAATTTCTGCTTATCTTTAAGTTAGTGTCATCAAAGTGCTGTTTAGTAACTTCATTATGTGAACATTTGTGCCATTTTATTGTCAATTTAACTGTTTTTATACAAATATAGAACTACTCAACAATGATGTGACTTCACTCAGAGACAGAGCCATATGACTCAAGCCTTGTGTTGACAGAGTTAATGGATCATACAATGCCAAAGCAACTGTAAATAGTCATGCAAAATAACCCTACATTGTTTTATTCAGTATACATCTACAGATTACACAAGAGTTTTGTAAAATTAGGTGTTTTAGTAATTGTAAAATTTTCAGTATTTTTATTTTTTTAAAATTTTATTTAAAGGCAATTTAGTTAACAAATGTGTAATTACAAAAAAAATTTAATAAAAAATTATGGCTTAAAATGAAATTTATTTTGTTTTCTTTTCCAGTTCGGGAATATCTGTCCTCTGAGTACAAAATCTGGAATTCTCAAGGTGATGTCTTGAAGATATATCAACCCAAAGGAGTCTTGTAGATGGTTAAATTTGAGCCAATATTAGCTTGTATAATCTTAGGGAGATTAAAAAAAAGATTAATTATAAAGGTTTGTTTTAGGAATTTTCATACTTCTTGTACAGTTTCTGTTTGGTGATAATTTTGGAAATGGTTGAATGAAGTTATGTAAAAGGTGAAATTTTTGAAAAAGTGGAATTAATAGAGCTTATTGTTTCAATATTGGTTAAACAGTATTTTCATTAAAATATAGACTTCTGTTGTCTTCCATGCAACACAGTTTGTATTAGTCATGCTATCTTACAACAACAACAACTTTTTTAATTAACTCAGCATTTACTGGAATTTTACTTTAATGAAAATAAATATTTTTCATTTCTTATAAATACAAAATGAAAAATTACCAAAAACTATATTTATAATAACAACAGAAGCATAATTCAAAAATATTCTACACTAAAAAAAAAAATTTCTTAAACTGATTAATTTTTTCTTTATTAAATTACAGAAAATATATGTGAATTGAAAACTTTGAAATAAAGTCCAGTAAAGGCTAAATACAGCTTTTCATTGTCACTCTGTTATCTTTTGAAGTGTAAGTCCTGTTACTACACTTGTGATAAATGTTTTATTGAAAATCACTTTAAAAATTAAGTGCTTCAGAATATTTATGATTAAAGCAGAAATGGGAAATGCTCAACTGTCAAGTCGTCAATATCTTTATGCTTAATTTTTGTATAAAATCTGTTGTTTTTTTGTGTCATAAAACAGGAAATAAAGAAGTCCACCAATGCATTCATGTAAATAGCTGCTTTTACCAGAAGTTGTGCAATTTTTTTCAGACCTGTTGGCAGACTAGGATGGGTGGTAAATTGCTTTGAATTTGCAGTGATCTCTGGGATGTATAGTAATGTGCCAGCTACTTAGCCTGGATTCTCACACTAATGTACAGCCTCAGTCAGCTCAGGATTTTCTCACAACAGAGAAATATCAGAGAACTTTACTTCTTGGTTATTGCAATCCTTGATTACTCATGAGATATAGAAACAAATTCTGTAAAAAGAAAAATACAGAAACTTTTAATCAAATATTAATTTTTGTTGTTGGCAAAAAAAATTGGGTGAGTCAATATTTGTTGAAAAAAAAGAAAAAATATGATCGAAAAACACCAACTTCTTGCTAGATTCCATCCTGGAGGGAGTATAGTACTGCTGTTGCTAACTTGAGAAATGCCTGTTAATTTAAATATATATATACTTATAAATCGAGTTAATTACTGAAAAGTGTTAACTTTATTTAATTTGGTATAACAAGTCATTAATCTATTAGTATGTTTAATTTTGAAAATATTTTTTTAGTGATTTAAATTGTTACCAGGGGTGAATTAGTCTAAATAGCAATGGATATTTCTGGTATAATACTAATTTCAGTTTGTATGGATCTAGTATCACTAAATGATCTAACATGTTCAGATTATCTGTCTGTTTTTATGTTTTGAATTTATCCTTTTAAACAGTTCTTGTACTGTTAGCATTGATGTTGGAGTTAACTTCAAATGTAGAAATTTTTAGCACGCAAACTTAAAAAGTAATACTCCCATGGGTAGTTTTGCTAGAAAGGGTTAAAATCCTTCCCTCCCTATGTGCATAATTAATTTTACAACAGATGTATGTACATAAGATTCAAAATCAAACTAAAAGTACTGTCTTGATGATGGTAATTTTTTCTAGTGAAAATTAGTGTGAAGGGTGTTTATATAGTCTTTGAGAGGTTTCAATATTTAATTTAACTAAATGAAATAAAATAAGGAACTAAATTGTATTTGAAAGCCATATGCTGAAAGTTTTTGAGTGATACAGCAATGAATCTTTAAACTTTTGCTTAGAAGGCATCTCCAGCTATTTGTCATTTTCTTAAATAAGTTTGTCAGCTGGGCTGTGATTTGAGCGATAGCTGCTGAAAGGGTTTGTTTAGTTTTTGTGAGGTGTAACGAAGCGATTTCTGCAGGCTGAAAATGGTTTTTTGACACCTTTCAACTGATTCTTGGTTTACCAGAGTGGCTTGTACCTGTTACTTTATCTAGCTTCTGTTAGTCTTGTCTAATGTATCCGACCTAAACCTTTGTTTCACTGCACTAGCAGACTTTAGTTCAGCAAGGCATGAGATGCAACTAGCCGCCCATTTGCTGCCTGCCATTTTGGTTTAACAACAATGTGAACACTAAACAAAAAAACTAAAATATTTTAAGCACACAGCTTTGTAATAAAATCTATTTCTTCTTGTACTTTGTGCAGTTAAACATTTATTTAACATTGAAAAATGATTTCATAAACCCTGCATATAAAAGAATAGAAAGTTACTGGTGATTATATGAATACCCAAACTGTCTACTATTTTACAAGAATCATCAAAATTGGTTTTTTTAGAATTCATTCTTTTTGTTTAATTTAAATTTGTTGGTCAGTAGATTCTCCTGACCAGAGATCAAGTAGTAGCCATAAACACATTACTGGTGTTGTAGGAGCTGTTTTGGTTGATACATTCGATCAACGGGACCCTTTACGCCATTAATGGGAAGAAGAGTATGGACGACATGCAACCTAAATGCTACATGTAAGCGATGGGAGATAACTCGCTTATGGAAATACGTTAAGTTCTCTACAGAAATGTAAATGGTACATTTTATTAAATTGCAGTGGCATGATTATATAAGCTTTTCTGACTGCATAAATCGCGATTTCAATTTCTTTAATCCAGTGTTTAAAATAATCTAAATATTAGAACATAAAGTATTTTTAAGAGTCGCTTTTTTGATGTTATTAGAAGTCGCGGAAAACAAAAATTCACAAGGTTATTATTTTTTAAAAAAATACAGGACGATTTATCCAATTATTTTCTTTTTTATTTTATAAATAGTAGCAAATCCTCTAGAGAAATAATCGACCCAAAAGGAGCAGTTACAGAGTCAACGGTACAATGGGCAAGAAGACTAAATAATCCAAGGGAAATAACCCCTTTAAGTGTAAAAATAGCGGGAGACAAGTACACTAAAGTGTTCCCTTCAATTATAATATCTGCACCGGATATCTTAGTATATATAATTACTGATATATACTTAAGAGTTAATTATAATTTTGTTTATTTGATTAAATTGCCACTTTACCAGTGAACACTGTACCGATTATACTGGAGCGTGGAAGGAGAATCTTTAAGCGCCATCCGAAGAAACTGTTCCCTCGTTTCGTGAGGGAAGCCGACACCGCGTCTCCCCGTACATCAGGTTTTCAAAGCGGCGAAATTTGATGTATCTGCGTGATATATTTAATTTTTACAGACTAATTCGGGCTAGTAGCGCTAAGAGGGAAAGGACCTTTTTGAAAGCAGCGTCGAAAAGTAATTATCGCGTAAATACCTTGGCAGGTCTGATGAATGTTGTGCCACAGAGGGTCTGGAGGTTCGCTACCGAGGGGAGAGACGCTGGCGCCCTGATGGAGCCGCCTGCCCGCGTACGGGGGATGAAAGCGCTAGACCGAGATGCTTTTTCGACTACCGTGGACATACCTTCGCTGAAAGTACCGTTGAAAAATATTGGGAAGTTGGGTAATGTCCTGAGGAACTCCCGCCTAAAGGTTCGCCGCCTGAAGCCCGTCGCCAAACTGGCAGACGACGACCCAGACAGGGACAGCTACAGACTCCTACTTCTAGACCCGAGAAAGTACCGCGGGGTCGGCGACTTCGACGATCACGAGAGGGGTTTGCTTCACGGCTCCGACGTGCGTTTGGATTCATTTACGCGCTGTGAAGTGGAGTTGAGATACGAGAATTGGAATGCTGCGGATATTTTGAAAGCCGTTCTTCCCGAGGACGGCGAATCCATCTCCGCATTCGCCATCATAGGGCACATAGCCCACCTGAACCTGAAGGTTCGGGTCCTGGAGTACAAGACCCTGATCGGTGAGTTTCTCGTGGGGGTGAAAGGCGATCCCAGTCCAACAAAACGCGAAGGTCGGATTAAAAGACGGGTGATGTGTTCTCTCTCTGTAGTAAATCTCAGAACGTTTTTATAAGAGAGGCCCAGTTTACAGTAACATCGCTGTCTGAGTGGAATTGGTGGGGGGGGGGGGGGAGGTTAGAGCAGATATTGACTCCGTTGTTTTAAGTTCATATTCCTAAGATCTGACTTTGGAACTAGTTTTGAATTTCTCAGTCATACATCGAAACGTCTCCTTTGTAGTGATTACACATTTTTCTCCTTATCGTTTTTAAAATCATTACATTTAGTCATAGATTTTGGATTAGAGTTTTTTTTTTAAAAAACAATGCATCAAATAACAGCATATTTTGCTTACATTATACTAACTTTTAGGGCAAGTCATTCTGGACAAGAATTCCACAGTGAAAACTGTCGTCAACAAGCTGAACACCATTGATTCCACTTTCCGAAACTTCCAGATGGAGCTGCTGGCTGGAGAAATGAATTACATTACCACAACAAAAGAAAATGGATGTACTTACCAATTTGATTTCTCTAAGGTTTATTGGAATCCTCGTTTAGGTAATAAAATGCTTATAGTATGTACCATATCAAAGGATATATGGTGAACTCAGGTTTATGTTTTGGCAGGGAAAGTCACAGATTATGTGGCCATTTTATTTTGTATATTTATCATTGAAGAAAATCAAAATTCAAATTGTGTTTGTAAGGCAAAACAATAACACTAAAAGTAATCTATATAATTGATATTAATGTAGTGTATCACTTCATAATATATTGGTTTCAAAAACAGCAAACAAACAAAATATTTCCCAAATGGTTTAAAGTTTAATTCACAAAATGTTCATTACAAACTTTTCATCTATAACTTTTGTATGAAGACCTGAAAAATAACTGGCTTGTTTTCATACCAATTTTGGTTCTGTTAGGTTATTTGTTTTGAAAGGCAGTGTTACAAATGGGTAGTCTTGTTTGGAAGATTCTCTAAGATGGAGAGCTACTGGTAGGTTAGCATCCTGACAGTTACAAACCTCAGAAAAAGTGTGAACAAAAGGGGTTTTTCAACTATGGAGGCAATTTCAAGTGCATGGAGATTTTGTCTGAAAACCAGCAAATGAGTGATTTGTGTTACTTTTAGTTTAGTGAAACAGAACTTCAAAATTTACCCAACTTGCTACTCTCTCTGCAACCACAATCATATTTAGGAGGCTGTATAAAAGAAGGTTCTATGTGAGACCTCTCGTGGTGGATATTCCCTTGACTTACCATCATGAACAGGAGTGGTTCAACTGATGCTGTGAACATAACACTTGGACACCACATGAACTGGCGCCATATTCTCTCTACTTATGAGTCAAGATTTAGCCTTCAGTTTGACTTACAGCATGTACTCATGTGGAACATGCATCCAGCCCACAAAAATCAGGGAAAGGGATCACTATTTTGGTGGAAATGTGGTTGTCTGGGAAGGAATTTCATTGGGTAGGTTTACAGACCTGCATGTTTTTTATGGAGATAATATGATTGCAATGATATATTGAGGCAAGATTCTGGATTCCTGCATCAGATGATATCCATGTGAATTGGAGAATACCTTCATTTTAATGGACATACAAAGAACGTAATCAATCAGTATCTTCAAGACCAAATCATTACCCACAGGATATGACCAGCTCATTCTCCTGTAAATTCTTTTAAGAATGTTTGGGATGTTTTAGTAAAATATGTTGCCTTCCTACAAGAACATCAAACTTCTCTGCTAAGATAGTGCACTCCACTGCTCTCACTGATAAGATTATACAAGCAAAGCTGCTGAGTCATGAGTATTATTTCCTCTATTGACCATCATATTAATTTTTTTTTTACATTTTGTTAGAATTCTTTGAGTGTGTTACTCCCCTCTACATCCCTAAAAATCATTTTAAATTTACATATTTCTTTGATAAATGTTGTGTTACATGAAGAGATTGTATTGATCATTTTGTGCAATATTTTAAAATTTTCAAACCAATGTATTATACAAAACAGTTAGAAAAACTCTTTAAATGTAAGTTTTCTTACTCTTGAATTTTCATGAATACTAATATTACAAACAAAGCCATTTTAGTGAAATCTTTTAGTACAGTAGAAAACTCACTAGGAGTGAAATAGCAGAGTCTTCAGAGAAAGAACCACTTCAGGCAAGTGTTTTGGCTTTTTAACTTCACACACTAGGGGAGGGGGCAAGGCCACACCCATGTCATGAATCAAGGTGTCTTTCTATTTTCATTTGGTTCTAAGCATGATTGTCAGAGCTGGTCTGAGTTGTGGCTATCTTTCCAGAACCATTTGAATTATAAAACTCTGATCAGCATTAATCTACTTATTTCTAGCCACACACATTCCCTTTCTGCTCAGACCAAACATGGTTTATTCTGTAGTAGTTTTAATATTTTTCAGGGTTCTAGATATGTTTTTCTCCACCAGGTTGTAAAATGCCCTAGACACACCTCGAGGTGCCCCAACGACCTATGGGTTATGGAACAAGTGAAGTGAAGAAGATAGGTTTTTAAGTTGAAGTGCTCATAAAAGACTATGTTGATAAAGCAACAAAGCCTCGTGCACCAACTTTCAGTGCATAGAGCCCAATGATTTGTAGGTGACCACAAGATCAGAATACTCTTTAGTTTTGTATTGGTGTTGCCCATCTATTCTTGATTCATATGGCACTAAAAACTCAATCAGAATGCATGCACTGGCAATTCTGGAACTAATAATTATGTCTTTTGCTTTGTTCAAATAATTCTTTGGATGGAGCACTGGATATTGTTCTCAACGGAGCAGGCTTTTTGTGGTCAGATTCTTAAAAGAATACCTTGGCATGGGCACTTTTTGTTATGCTGTGTTAGCCTCTTCAGCAGCATCACACACTTGAAGAATTTCATCAAGGACTCTATTGTGACACTAGCCACATCTGTTCAGAAACAAGGACACTTTGCACATGGCCAGGATATAGTCAGGTGTTTTCTGACTACCACACAGTGGGCACATCATCTATCTGTGACTGCCATACCAGATTTACATCTGACAGAAGCAGGTCATACACACTTTTGATCATAAAAGTTACTCAAAGAGGGGATAAGTGCCAATGTCATTCCATGTTAATGATCTCTAATGGGCTTATCCCAAGTGTGGAGGTTGTTGAATCACTTTTTGGATTCTCCTGACATCATCATCTTTCCTGATTTCTTCGATTACCATGCCCCTTTTCTCTTTGGGTTTTGCTTTTAAGCCCTTCCTGCCAGTTTGCATGTGTCTTATTATTTTCTAAAACTTGAGTGGCTGCTTTATTGAGTTAACAACTTGGCCACCTTTTCATTCGCAACCAGTTGAGTAGGCACAGTATTATGCACCTGCTCATCCTGTGACTTTTGTAGCATCATTGGTAGGCAAGCTCTTCCTGTTTTATATTCTTCAACTAAAGATGTGAATGATAATTATAGCTTTTGCTTGCAGTAAAGAGCAACACTAGAGAGGCTGCCAAGCCATTTCTTTATTTACTGATCTTAGCTTCTATTGTGCTACATATCTCATATCAAAAAGGGTCACAGGAGCTTGGGTATTAGCATGAAATGAATGCACCACACATTGAACTTGTCTACTAATCCCCACAATCATTGCAAGGTTCTTTTCTGTGGTATCTACAAGTTCATTTCTCCTAGTGTTTTTTATCATGGCAATGTACCATTGCCACAGGCTTTTGACAGGTGGCTCAAATATTGTTGGGATTATCTGGCCTGCTATAGAGAAGCATATACCCTAGTCTACTGTTCCTTTCCTGATTGATGGAGTTTTTGAATTTTTTTGGTTGGAACCTTATATGGCACCAATCTATGAGGCTTTCCTCGATGAAAGCCTTTAAAGGTGCCTTTAGAAAGCTTTTGTCTAGTTTTGCACCAGGTGGTTGGTTCTCAGAAGCTTTAAGAATCTTTTGTATTGCCATAACAAACAGGATCAGACTCACCATGCACCATATTGCTACACCTGTCTGTAGCCTGATGTATTCAGTATCATATCTTTTGGTTGAGAACCTTATTCTGAAGTTTCCAAAGTAGGCCTTCAGCTTCTGATTGGATTAGGTACATCGTACATTTGTAGAGCCAACCACAAAAGCTGATGGGGGACAGCTCCATAAGCATTTGCCAGATCCAACTAGCCTGTCTGACTTTGTGAATTACTTTCCAAATCATACAGGCAATGCTCTAAACAACCAGGTATTCTGGGCACTCTCTGTATCAGTGTATCAACAAACTAATTTTCTATCAGATATATAGTCACTACTTGGCTATCACAGAGATCTTGGGTCAGAACTGGTTAAGTTCTTTGGATTATTTTTCTTTTGAATTGTACACTCTGCTTTGTTCCACTGGTTGCTCATGCATATTTTTCCATGTCTCTCTGAGAAGTTTATGTAGAATTTTCAAAAATATAGGACATTTCTTGTAAAGGTAGGGAATACTGTTTGATCCTGGTGCTGATTTTGCTTTAACCTTTCTGACAATGCTCTTAATTTCCTTCATGGTAGTAGGAGATTTGTCAAGCCCAACCTCAGAAACAGTAAGTGTATATGTTTGTTTATTCTTCTGAGTTATTTTTTACTATCACTACATAGTTTTTTGTCTTTTTTTAGGTGTTCTTCAAGGTTCTCATCTACTTCTAGTGTTCCAGATCTGGACTGTTCAATATTTTAAAGATATTTTTTAAAAAAAAACAAAGATATTATGCTAAAAGTATTCTTCTGTAGCATTATCAACCGAGTGACAATGCCAATCGCTTGACAACTCTAACGTCTGGTGAACTTTGATAATGGAACTCTTCTGTCAGATTCTCTTGCTTTCCTAATCTTTTTTAGTATATTCTTTTTCTTGTTCCATTTTCCTTTGGTATCTATTCCTCTTTGATGGCTTCTTAACTTTGTTTTAACTCCATATTTCTTTGCACATTTGGTGTTTGAGAATGCTTCTGTTTTTCCCTCAAAACTGAATTTTCTGATGCCCTTCCATATAATCTTTGACAACTTTAAATTTAGTCCCTCCCATGCATCTGAACCAGCTGCTGGGAGAGTATCCTTGGACATCTGCTATCAGCAAGTTGTAGTAGTTCTTCAAGTGTCTTATCTGAAGTTTTAGAGCACTCCTATCGAATGCTTACATTTCTCTTCACCATCACTTTTTTGTCTTGTGGATCTTCATTCCCCTCAGTCTTGAACCTCCAACTACAAGTGCAAAAGTACCTGGGGAATTGTTTGGAAATCATAATCTTAGAGATGGGTCAATTATTCTCCCCTAATCTTGTTGGATCTAAGAGACATATTTTCCTTTCTCATCTTGTAGCATTTAAATGACTGTAGTAAGGGACTTGGCTCTTAATGCCTAATCTTTACCAGTGCTGTCTTTCAAATAATTACCTAGCCCATTTCTGAAAGGTCAGAGATTTAACCCAAGTAGTATAGTTGGAGTCACTGGAAGTGGGATAGCAGACAAATGTTTCAGCCTTTTAATTTCCTTACACAAGGGGGGGGGCACACCTGGGCAATGAGTCCAAGTTTTCTTTCTGCTATTTTCATTTGGTTCTAAGCACCTAAGCACATTCAGAATCCAGCTGGTTAGAGTTGCTGTTATCCTGCCAGAACCATTTGAATTATGACATCCTGATCACCACTGTTAATCTACTTATTTCTAGCCGCACATTTTTTGCCCAGACCCAGCATGATGCTTTCTCTGCAACTGTCCCAATATCATTCAGGTTTCTAGATAGCTTTTTAAATCCATGTGATCATAGAAGACTATATGTTGACAGAAAATGTTTAATTAGTTACTGCAACATGTCCATATATTTTATGGGCTCCATAGTTTCTTGTGCACTTGAATATAACAATCATGTCAAAAAATCTTTAAACTGTTTATTATTTTGTGTAGCCAGCATTTAGTGCATATTTAAATATAATAATTTGCAAGAAATTATTATCAACATATATTAATCACTGTCAAATAGTAATGAAATTTAATTTCAATTCCATTGTACAAATTGCCAAAAGTTATTTCCTTTAAGCCTTAGAACATTTAACTAGGTTGAAGAATTGTTCTATTGCTCTCATGATTGATTTCTTCTCATTACATTGTCAGGATTTTTAAAAAAATAGACTTTCTCTACGAACTTTCTGAATATTTATGCAAAGATATTTTATTTTACTCAATATACTTTTGAAGTTTTTTTCTAACAAAGTAATTTTGATATATTTTTCATGAAATTTGTCTTTAGAGTTCTGATTTTGTTTATGGTTGCAAATGACCTAAAAGCTTTGCATCAAACTTGAATATCTTTTCCAAAAAAAGTTTCTTTGTATTTAGGTTTCTTTGGTGATTATCTGGTTGTTGTTTTGTACTGTCTCACTGTTTTCTTCTTTGAGGTGGATATTTTTATTAGGTTGGTTGACATACGTGGTGTCTGTCTCTTACACATGGTAACCTTGCAGGTCCTGTTATGAATAATTTGGAGTTATGATTAATCTTACGTGGTCAAGCAGTAAAATTTTCCAGATTTAAAAAAAAAAACAAAACAAAACAGGAATTTAAATTAACATCCTGTCCTATTTACTGCAAGTAGTTATGAATAAACTTGAGGCTGTGCATGTCTAATGGATCTGCTCAAGATATCCAGCACATGGTTCATCACTGAAAAGTTGAATGACATGACTGGCCATGGGAGAATGTTTTTCTACCCATTCCTGAAGTGGTTGATGATAATTTTTGCATTGAGATCCTAGGTATTGTCCTGGAATGTGAAACTAGTACTGTGACATAGCAAAAGGCACAACACAAGCTTCAGTTATGTTGTGGTAACAGGTACTTGTTACACAACAGTTTAAGGTAGTCATTATGATGCCACATAGTGAATATCTATCCATTTCTGTTATGTAGGATAGTGGCTACCATGTGGTACTACTCTCTGCTCAAGATTGCCATAACTTTGCTTGCCTATCATAGGAATTCAATTTTTACTTATCCAAGAAAATAACCTAAGACAACTGCGACTGTTTCCTGTCAGTGGCAGAACAATGTAAGATTGGCAGTATAGATACCATTAAGCTAATGATTGATGAAAGTCAGTATCTGTCTTAAGATGTTAGGTGACCACATTGGAGCAATTCCCTCACACACAGTTTGCAGATAAAGTATGTTATTTATAACTAGCTAATCAGTCCGAGATGCTACACTGATTCCCTCACTTTCTAGTATTCCAATAGGTGTCCATCTTTGGTTTTCTGTGATTTGTTGTTTTGTATTGATGATAATGCTGACTACATAACATTTGTATTTCCTATTATCAAAATAACCAAATTTTGTATGTATCATATTTGCAGTTATAGCACCAGCCTTTTGTGAAAAGGTGTACTATTCCTTTAGCAATCTGCAATATGTAGAGATGTAATGTGATGAATGAATGCTGATATTGTATGCATAGGTGGTATACCCCATGTTTACTTGTTGATTTCTGTTCTAACTTTTGAGGTGTCTTTAGATCAGTATCTCCTATTTTTTAAAGCAATATATGAAGCTAGAAACAAAAAAAAAAGATCGAACAGCACTCTTGATTGGATATTAGAAAATTTTTCCTTAGTAATTATATCATCTATTTGGCACTCTGAGATAATTAAAGCAGTATTTATATAAAAAAAAATGATTTGACATTCAATCTCTAGAAATGGAGCTACATAAAGTTTTATATCTTCCTGGCTGACTGCTTTTGGAGTGCATTTGTGAAATTCTTATTAAAAATTTTTGTGAGTGAACTAATTATGAGGCAGAAAATTGTGAGTAGACCAAATGAGAATGGATAGATTTGAAAAAATTAAAAAAAAAAGATTCTGGATAAAATGTTATGTACAAAATGAATAAATGAATTATTAAAAAAAAGCTGAATTTACATTAGCTAACAATCAATAGACTAATGAGTTATGTGCAACAGCATGTGAAAATTCTGAAGCTTAGCATATTTTCTTCTGCAGTAGGACATTGCCCATCTTGACCTGCTCTATACTGCTTAAATTCCACATGCTAGGCTGACTGCCAGAGAAAAATTTGTTGAACTTACGAGACTCATTATTTCTGCAAAGCAGATTTTTGCTCTACCAGATCAGAAGATTCCAAAACAACTGGTTTACATGACTGACTTTCATCTAATATAGATGTCTTATTTAATCTGGATGCCTATAGCATATAAATAACTTCTAAGAGATGATTATTGGAGATTTTCAAGTAAATAGCAGAAGCAAATGAAATGGTATTGCTAAAAGAAATTTAATAGTGCCCAAACTTTATGTTAACTGACAACTTTATATCCTACATTTGTACAATCAACTGGACATATGAAGATAGTCTTGAAAAGTTGTGATCTGATAGTGTACCGACAGCAGATACTCTTCTTCTGGTGACTAACACATGAACTAAAAAAGTTGGATAGCCAAAAATGAATAGATCTTGGACGAAAATCTTTGGAAAAAGAATGGATCAATATTGTATTTTTCAAACTATAGGTCAATATTTTTTTCCTGAAAATTTTCACCTTGATCTGCGGTAAAATTCAACATGTCTAAGGCTAAAATTTGAAATTTTTTGAAAGAAAAAATTTTTAAATCATGGAAAAATGGCAATCTAAGAATTTTTAGTGATTGAAAATAACTATTTTGTGTTAAGCATTTTATATTATTTTATAAAAACTGGACTGAAAATTTGGCTATAAAATATTTTATTGCATTTTACAAACAATGTTTTATGTCTAGTGCTTGCTATCAACTTATTTCTCATAATACTGTGTTATTTTTATGTTTACATATAGTGAAAACATATAGTATAAAGAAATTTTAAAAAGTTAAAACTTTTGATTTTTTAAAATTTAATAATTTAACTATGATCTTGGGGAAAAAAAAAAATCTACAAGCCAAACCAAATAAGTACAAATTCTTGGTATTACTTGACCACCGGTTTTACAAAATTACTTATAGAGAGCCTCAAACATTTCACACATGCACATATTTACAAAATGGCAGATGGAAAAACATTTTGTCAGTTGAATGGATTGTTGGATCCTCAGGTACATTTAACACAGTTTGAGATTAATTACACTGACTTTATTTAATTGTCTTACAAGTGTGGTTAAATAATACTTCAGTCTATTGGGCCTTATATGACAGACAGGGTAAAATATATTTATTAATCAATAAGCAAATTGAGCAGCTGATCAACGGTAAATCACCTGTTGATTATGTTAGCCATGTGAGACTCCAAAAGAATAATAGATTAAATACAGGTGAATATATGACATGTTTATTGTTTTATAACAAAGCTCTCAAATTCACTTCTGATTCGACAGCAATCAAGTACCTTTCACACCTTTGATATAGGTTCTACATGATGACAAAAGATCAAAGAGACTGATTTTATTCCAACAAAAATAAGACAGACAACACAAGAAAAATATGTCTTTATTAATTTTTCAAACTTTATCAAACAATAGCTTAATCATAGCATGGTTGATTCTGAGCTCATACTTACTGAGGTTTTCTAAACTGGAATTTGGATATCTTTTGTCTAGGGATCAACCTGTCTGCCAAATTTACCTATCTAAGATCTGTTATCCGATTTTAGTAATAAAAAAAAAGACCTTCAACCTATAGTCCAGAAATCTTAATTTTTTTCTGCATTAAATGGGGTCAGCAACTAAATCTTTACAAAAAGTAGAGGTAATTAAGTATTAGAAGTGCTTTTTTAAGCCAATATGTTGCAGACTCATGAAATGATTTGTGCAGTAAAATTGTTGAAACAGAAATATTCGTAAATCTTTCTTCTCAGGCTTTATCTACAGTACTGTGCCATAGTGTTATCATTTTGCATGACATTTATTTAATAAATGGTAATTATATATACATTTTAGTTTATTGTTTAGTCAAGTGTTGAATGAGGCAATGTTTATACAATTTTTTTGTGATCTTTCTTTTTCTTGATTATTCATAGAGATCTGTCATCATAGTGATTTTGTGTTTACAGAGAATTTTAAAAAGAAAAAGCTCATCCCTTTTGCAGGTTATCACATTAAACTTTGTTTATTAGGACTGAGATCTGGGGTAGCTACACTGTTTGCTTCAAAATGCCAAAAGTGTTCCTCCTCTTTTCCAGCACAAGTTATAAAAGTATTTAGAGTTGTTTTCTTAAAACCAGAATCGCTTGTATGGTAATCTGACATTAGGAGTAATGGCAGACTAACCAGACTGGTGTGGTGCACACACGTGTCCATTTTCGATCTATTTTCTTAAA
Organism: Nautilus pompilius; assembly: GCA_018389105.1. Classification (NCBI taxonomy): domain Eukaryota; kingdom Metazoa; phylum Mollusca; class Cephalopoda; order Nautilida; family Nautilidae; genus Nautilus; species Nautilus pompilius. Next base: position 1,046,084 of record JACATO010000667.1, read on the forward strand.
ACCACCAACTCTCCAACAACATCACCACACTTCCTTCTGTATCCTTTATTGTTGAAAATTCACAGCTCTGAACCTCTTTTTCATACTAACTTTGTTTTTCAGTTTACATCTTGCTTCATTAATCTTTTCACTTATATTTGTTTTGTTTTTTGACAAACTCAAATTTTCTTTTTATTGACAGAAAGCAGTAATAGTTTATTTTATTTATTTTTCCAATACCTTCAGACACATTTGATCTTAAGACAAATGTACCAGCACATTAACTTATGCTGTCTAACAATCATCAGGCTGTAAGATGTTTATATACAGTAGTACAGTGGTAGACTACTGGTTTGCTACAGTTGGGGAACCTGAGTTTGAAACTTGGTATGGACTGCTCAGTTCAGCATATCTTGCATTTTATTCTCCACCAGCTAAAAAGTAGAGTTCTAGTAGGAATTTTCTGTGGTATGCATGTGGATAACTGATGCATCCTTCTGTTTAGGAAACCGAAACCTGGGGATTTCTTTTGGTGAGTGTCCTATATGCTGACAAACAAAGAAGAAATCTATTTGCCATATCCTCTTAGGCAAAGTAGCCTCTCATCACCTCTGTGCTTCTGCTTCTTGCTTTTATCAGATTTTACCTAAAGTAAAACCTGTTCTCTGAGTATTGTTTGGCTTTCTCCACATAGCATAGCAGTCTCCTTCTAGACAATCATGCTTAAATTAATAGTAGTATTATCTGTTAAAAATTCTTGAAAAGCATGCAACATTTATGGGTTATACTTTATGATGACTCACTTTATATGACAAACATGATCAGATATCATTGCACTTCATATGTAGATAATATCACACAATAGTAGCAATGTTATCTGCTAGAAGTCAGCAATTATAATGACAATAACAACACTTAATAATAACAATAATAATGATTCATGTATTAAAAAGTACATTGTTACTTAATTACTGCTACTGCTGCTTCCTGATATTGGCACCTCTTTGTTTGGACCAAGCAACTTGGCTGTAGCAATCTTGAGTACTGTGTTCAGGTATGTGTCAGTAAGTTGAAAGCATACTCTATAGACTTGCTGATGTTTATTACAGAGAAGACCTGTTTACAAATGTACATTGTCCCAAACATAGAAAGAATTCTCAATGTAAATGACTTAAGTAAAGGATAACTTGGTCCCAAATATTGGTAAAACATGCTAACACCAACATTGGAGAACCTTTTTTTTCGACAGTGTATCACACTGCAACTTTATTATTTCAATTTGCAGAAACCTTGGGACATCATGCCCATTGATGGAAAATGGTCTACAAAAAATTGATAACTTTCTTTCAATGTTTTCTGAAGTCAGAGAATTGTTCTTGAAATTCCTTTTGTAGCTCAGCAGTTTTGTCCCTATACTTTTCTGCCACCTTATCATACTGTAGTGCCACATAGATTTCAAGGTAGGAAAATATATCAAATACTCCTGGAAAGTTGCTTCTCCCATAGCTGAAGCTTCATGTCAAACAAACGAATGCTGTCAGTATTCTGTCATCACTTTGTTGTGCCCCTGCATCTTTGTGTTTAGCTAGTTCAGATGTTTTGTAATATCCACCAGGAAAGCAAAGTCTTGAAGCCATTTATTCTCTTGCCATTCAGGTACATTTTTCCCTTTCTGATTCATGAACAGTTATATCTTACCACACAATTAACAGAAATATTCAGTACAGCACCACAACTTAGCCACTCCACTACTGCAGTGTGATAAGTCCATGGTGAATCTCTCCTCCAAAAGGCAGTTAAATTGCTTGTGGTTGAGTCCTCTTGCTTGAATGAAGTTCATGATTTTTGTAACCACATCCATAACATTATTCATATTCAGGGTCTTACTACACAGCACCTTTTGGTGCAAAATGTAATGGAAATTACAAAACTTTTGGCTTGGATTGACAGTTAATATTGTTTCCTCAAATTTTGTGACATCTCCAGCTTCTTACCCACCATTGAGTGTGCCCCCATTTATGGTAAGATTCTCAGTCCAGTCCAAACCTAATCTGTTGAAAAGGTCAGCAGCTATTGTTTGTCCTCCATAACTCCTCTGCTATGTGCATTCTTTCATCAACTCCATGAATGAATACTGCAAGTTGTGCCACATTAGTAAGTCTCAGAGTCAAAATTATCAGATAAATCATTGATTTTCTGTGACTGTTTTTTTGGGAGACTTATATTTGCAAAAGCTTGGTGTTTATCTGGATGTACTAAGGATGCAGTTCTTCACAATTGGTGTCAATGATGCATCTATTTTGTGGGCAATCACCTGAACACTGCAGGCTTGCCTGACAAACATTTACAAACCGACTACTGCTTTTTTAAAAACTTTTGCTAATTCAGAAAGTTTGTCTTTATGTAACTTTCCATTATATTTACTGTATTATTATGGTCAGCCTCACAGCCTCTGAGCATTGTATTCTTTTAAATAACTATTTGTTGCATACAAATCAAACAAGTGGGATTTTCATTCACTTCCACAAAGAAATAAAAATTTCTCTATTTTTCTTGAATAGAGCCAAAAGTGCCCTTGTCAGATTATAAAAAATCTCCCATGTCTTATCAGCAACAGACCACCTCCACATGGCAGTGGTGGTTAACCACATGACATAGCAAACCAAGATCTGGATGGAGCAGTTGGCGAGCAAATACCAGCTATTAGCACATGTCAGTAGTGCAATTGGTTGGAGACATTCCATTGACAGAATTGTTAGAGATAGATGCTGGAACTCATATACCACTGCCTCATAGAATGAGAGAACGCTTACTGGTAGAAGAGGAGAAGCCATTGAATTCCCCAAAGCAGGAAACTAATGGTAGCACATGAAGATGTAGAAATGTTGAACATTGGTGCCACTAACCATAAGAACGATGAAAAACCCAGAAAATCTTTTAACATAATGCTTCCAGCATCCATTTTTTTGGCATGTCTGCTTGAAATTTTAAAAGATAGGAACTGGGAGAGAGTCTCGGGGGAGCCGCAAAATACACTAAAAGCCCTTTGATAAAGTTGTGCAGAGGTATCCAATTGGTCAGAGTTGTGGTGGTGGTCAAGTGTAGCGGTCCCTGGACTGAAATAGGGGGAGTGACTCCCCTGAACCAAAGGTCACTGCAAGGCTATGGTAGCAACACAATGCAAGGACACTTTGTTGCCTTAGTAGGAAGTTTCTTTGGTCTATTTTCTGTCAGACTGGTTTTTCTTTGATGCTGGAAAATAAATGCTGCTAAACTACTAAAAAATAAATTATATAAATATTAGAATTTTGTACAAGACTGGTCAGCTGTTTTGGCTCAGCCCTTTGCATTTGCTTATCAAATATTTTTGTGTATACTATGCAAAGATCATTGCATATGGTCACTACAGTAAATGAACAATTTGTGGTATATTTTTTCAATAATTTCTATCAATTTGATAAAAATATTGTTTTTTGAAGTTGGCTCACCATGAGTCATTACTTGTCAGCTGGCTGAATGGAAGTCTTGGGTGGACTAGGTGGAGCCCTAGAGGCAATGTTTGACACCCTTGACCGAGATCATACAAATCTAGTTTTTTTTACCACATTAGAAGTTAATGTATATTCCTTTATAATGTTTAACACTCATATCGAATTGTAAATACAACCGTATACAGATTTTAATTTCGTTGCCAAACTTCTATATTTATGATAAAATTTTTCCTATGGTACTGTATATATGCTTGTTTGTGGGGGGAATGGCTTGCTTTCTTCTCACCTTTCTTCTTTTTCCAGCCACATAGGCTTCCCCCAGACACTTTGGTTTCATTCCACATTTAAAAATGAAAAGTTCTAGTAGGGACCTTAATAGTGGCATCCTTACTGAGAAATTTCAACCTAGGATTGTCCTCGGTATGTTGTTAAAAAAAACCTCTCTTTTAGATTTTGCAGGATTGGTAGTGGACATACTCCATTTAATGGATCTTCTGCCAAATCATATGGCCAGAATCAAGAATATCTATTTATATATTTACAAACATTGTGTAAATTTACTGATCATTTCATTTTTTAAAAATTTAGTTTCTGAATATTTCTAATCTTTAATTTGCTTTACAATAATGGCCCCATTATGAGAAAGTTTTTGTCATTGTAAATCTGAACTGATTAATGCTTTCATTATTAAACATTTTGCTACCGAATTATTGATAGCAGTATTTGGTTAATCCATTAACTTCTCTCTCTCTCTCTCTCACCCTGAATTCTTCCCTCTAAATATCTAACCTGCCCTACTTGTGTAAGTTAGTGTTCTTGAATAATTTATTAACTTTCATCTAAAATCTTATGAAATCGTGTAATTTAAAAAAAATATTTTCATATGCTGACTTAATTGTTTAGAATAGCATAGAATTAATATGACCAAATTATATATTTCATAGATAATTAATAGAATAATGAGATAAGCAAATGTTTAGAAAGAATGAGTATTTGTGTTTGTTTATTTATTTTTAACAGGTACAGAACATCAAAGAATTGTGTCATTATTATCTCCTGGTGATGTGGTGTACGACATCTTTGCTGGAGTAGGACCTTTTGCTATTTTGGCTGCCAAAAAAAAGTGCCTGGTGCTGGCCAATGACTTAAATCCTGAGTCCTACAAATGGTTGAATCACAATAGAACTCTAAACAAAATCACATCTGGTTTTGAAACATACAACTTGGATGGGCGAGAGTTTATTAGGACTGAAGTAAAGAAACATTTAACAAAAATATGGCTGAATGAACAAACTAATGGGGATAAAGTACAATCTCATGTGATTATGAATCTACCAGCTATAGCACTGGAGTTCTTGGATGCCTTTTTAAATTTGTTTTCTGAAGAAACAAACTTTTCCCGCAGAGAATTTGAACTACCCAAGATCTATTGTTATTGCTTTGTAAAAAGTGAAAATCCTGAATATGAACTCCAACAACGAGTAAGAAATATATTGATGGGTGAACTTCCAGAGGAACATTCCATCCGATTTGTCAGAAATGTGGCTCCCAACAAGGAAATGTTTTGCATAAGTTTTAAAATTCCTGAGCAGGTGTTGTTTGGATCATGTGTGTGTAATATTGCAGGTTAGTATAATTGCATGGCCAAAGTAAGACCTGTGCAGAGTCCAAAAAATTACTTGTAGGAAACTAAGTTTAGTGTGGATTATTTTTTCAATGGACCTCCAAACCAACCAAATTTCATCAAAATTAGAGAGTTCGGGTAAATTCTAAATATTTTTGGGTTGGTTTTGGAAAGATCTGAATAGAAAATTTTCATAAATAACAACTGTTTAAACTAAACTTTAATATGTTTGGAATAGTTAATTAAAAAAATTATAAGCATTAAGTGTTTTTAATTACATCTTTTTCAGAAAAAAACCTGTATTATCTAAAATTGTAGTGAGATTTCTGAAATTTTTAAACAATAGTTGCAATCAATTACAAGATGGCTTATAAATTAAACCAATAATTTTGTTAATGAACTGGTTTAAATTAAAGTCAATCAGACTCTATTATAGACAGAAACCAAAATTTTAAAGAATAGTATGAGTGACAATGAAGTGTTAATGCAAATATCAGGATTAATGAAAAGGTGAATGTGTAAAATTGACAGGTGTGAAAATTACCATCGTTATTATGTCACTTAGGCTAGATACTTTCCAAATCTCAAATAGGTAAACACCTGCGTATTTGCTTAAAAGAATTTTCATTTAGAAAATAAATATAATAAGTCTTCTAGCCTGTATTTGTATTTAATTTTGTTGACAAAATTTGTTTCATTATTTTTGGGGAATTAATAGTTTCTTAATATTTTCAACTTTCTATGCAAAACTGTTTTCATTTGTAGAGAAAGCAGTTTGAGTTTTGATTTAATTAATTAAAAGAGAAACAAAGTTTTAAGGTCACCTGAGAGCAATGGTAAATCTTAGTAATTTTGGAAGCTATAGGTACAGTAAATGTATAAAGGGATCATCTATGTATCTTGTGATTAGCCTGACATACATGGTGGTAGTGTGAAGGCCATGCATGCTCATAGTTTACAGGCAGTTCTCATAGTCATATCTAGAATTTTCAAATGATACCCAGCAAAAAATATATCATGTATCTTTCTATCCTGTAAGGCACATGAACCATTACATAACTATGTATCCATAAAAATTTGTTGTATGTATTAAGATTTCAGACATTATGGCTAATGATCATGTAATATAGACCTAATCACACATGGTAGGTAATTTTTTTAAATCATTAGATGTATGGATGACTCCGAAGATGTCGATATGAAAAAGTACTTAGAATAGAATCCATTTCATTACAATACTAATAATGGATGATTCACAAACCGGAATTAGAATATTCACTTTAACTATGTATAAAATTGTAAAATAAGATTACTGTATTTGCTACCCATAAATACATCACTGAGGAACTAAAAGTTTGTAGAGATCTGATTGAGTACTCCAAAATAAATAATCAGATTAAGAATTTACTGCATTTCAGGTGTTTGATTCAGCAAGATTTAACTTGTTTAAACATGACAAAACAAGACAGTTCATTATTTTATCCAGTAAGTGAGAAAGAGAGATATTAAACCTGGTTGAGGAATGTATTGTGCTGAAAAAAAGTAGTTGTCTCAAGAGAGAGAGTTACATAAAATGTTTGTGATTGCATATGTAAAAAAACTCACAGAGGCAGTCCATTTTAGGATGACCAAAATAATTTTCTGGCAATTTGTCAAACCAAGTAAATTACAAATGCTCTTTAATTTTGGGTGTTGACATGACAGGTTTGGAATTATGTCCAATTTTAGCAATTTGATTTAAAACATTTGTGCCTAGATAATTATTTGCGTAAGCAAGGTAATAATTCACTGATAATATCATATTTTAATACCAAATATAAACACTAGAAAATCATTTAAATATTAGAATTCCGTGTTTTCAAGATAGATATTATTGTGTTTGCTTTCATTAAAATGCCTTATTTAAGCTAAGTCAGGAGTATTTCAGCCCATCATATGTCATATTTAGAAAACTTGGCTCTCTGGACATGCTGCAAATAATATAGTCAAAACATTTAGCTACAAGATTTTTGCATAACAGAGTATATCATTTTTTAAAAAAATTATAGTGTCTCTTATTATCAAGGCTGTGCATTTTTCTCTCAGAAATTCTACAGAATATGGGTCTGCTACAAAATCTAAAGCAGATGCATGTAGATTTTTTTCCTCGCTTTGCAGCTGGAAGCATATGCTTTTCTTGCGAGAAAAAATATTTTATACATCATTATTCAGATACACACATACAATTGCTCACTTAGTGGAAGCAGCTTCATGATCAAATATTTATAGCATTATGTCAGCACTGCACATACACAAGCATATACCCTGTGAACAGCCGTTTCTGAGTCAATTTCACTGAACTGCCTACCACCCACAGTGAAAAAGCTGTAAGCATCACTTTAGCATAAGAACCAATTCCTAAAACAGAGCTCCTACAGCAGTGATATATATCTATCACATAATCACATCAATGTAAACACGGGTTATCAGCCCTGTACACTTTATTAAATGGCTGTTAGTTTAGGCTGAGAGATAAAAACATACAACCATTTCTGAGTGACATTTTTACTTACTTAGCTGACATTACCTCTTCTGTTTTAAGCTGTATAATCTCTGTTACACATCAATTAAATAAACAATAAAAGGAGAGCTGTTGAAAGTTCATCCAACCAACAAGAATTTATTAAATAGTCCTCCGAATGGAAAGATAAATCATGACTGACACTGACCTTACAGTTTTAAAGGACCCTGTTTAAGGTTTTTCTGCTTCTACTTGGTCCTTGTTTACAATATCATCCACCAATCCTGACATTTGCTTTAAAACATAATTTATTTTCTTTCATTTTTCAGAATCAGGACAACCAGAAAGCAAAAGAAGAAAAGTAGAAGAGTCCTAATTGGCTTATAGTTCTTATGAAATCAACTGGAAATTAATGGTAAATTCCCATTGACCCTCAAGGAATGTAATGAGAAAAAAATTTTCTACTGTTAGAATAATTATAATAGCAGCACAAAATTATAAATGTTAATTTGTTTCAAATGTTAAAAAATCATTGATTATGAAGATATTTTGAAATTCTTAGTAAATTATTTTAGGAAATTGTCTAACTTTAGTTCATAGGAAAAATGAATAAAGGGTTTACAGATTTTTCAGCAATACCATTGCATTGCACAAATTTAAAAATTAAATAGTTAACTGAATAATAAATAAATGCAACATTTCAGTAAAATGAGAATTTTATAGTCACATGATAAGCATGTAACATTTATTGAAATAAGCATTTTACTACAAATTTAATGCATTATTATTTATTTCCTGTAATATAACAATTGAACAGATGACATTTTGGAAAGACTTGTCGACATAATGAATAACTACCAAAAAAAGGTAAAGTATAATTATGACAATTTAATGAGATTAAAATAACTGTTATAAGCAGAATATTAACCTTATTGTTTCTAAAATTACATTTTCAGCCTAATCTACAGGAGCTGCTGATTTCCTTACAATATTTGGGGGACAGTAAACTAAAGAAATTCTATTACTGCTTTTTTTGTACACTTGCTTAGACTTATTTACTAGATCTGACTTTCAACAGAGGTCGAAGAAAACTTTTATTATGATTCTCGGTGGTGCAGTAGTCAAGTGGTAGAGAATACTGGATTGCTAAGGTTGAGGGCCTGAGTTCAATTCCAATTAGGATCGACTTGGTTTGGTGTACCTCTCTGGCATGGATTATTCTAGCTCTTCATTACTAGCTGGCCACATGGGTTTCCCTTTCACATCTGAAAACGAAACATTTTGGTAGGGACTTTCGCTACATCACATAGTCTGTACAACTGCATGAGGGCTGCACTGAGACTCAGCATCTCATAGCTGCACAAGTTGTTGTTGGAGTAGAGAGTCTGGGCAGCTGAACTATTGCTCTCCTGGTGCCAACCAAAACTATTACATTTTCTTTTTGTCTGAATTTTGAAATAAGATTCAGTTTGTGTGCTTCTGTCTTGGAGAATTACCAATGCAATTTGGGATAAGAATTTTCCCAACCCACTCAGTTTTCAAGGATAAATTCTAGTTCTGTCTGCATTATTAATCAGGAACTCTGGTTAAAGAGAAAAATCGCCAGATTGTTCTCTAATCGTAGCACTAAATTTCAGACAGTAAAAAGCAGTTAACCAAAATTAATGGCTACCATGATTTTAATGAATGCACTGCAGATTTGTATTAAAGCAGCCTTGAAATAATTATTTGAAAAGATACGGTTGTTTTATTTTTTTAAAAAAAATACGTAACTAAGAGAACTTACTTCCTAAATAATACTTTCTACCAGCAGACCCGCCGGGAGAAACAAATTCCTGGACGGCATTAAATAACGCAACATAAGAAAAATCATAATAGAGAGATTGGGGCCTGCGGTCAGAGCACTAGCTAGGCTTTAGGCCAACAGGGGGCTATGGGCCCCGAGCCGCCGGGACTGCCTGCCTGCCTGCCAGTCTATAGTTTCTGAACTTACCCTCGGAAAAACACCATTCTTCATTCACAACAGAATTACGTGACATTTGATGCTAATGAAAAATAAGAAAACAGAAAAAAACCACCTTTTCTTGAGACTTTCTGCCCAATGCTACAGAGTGTCGCAAAAACAAGAAACCAACTGGCACGTCGGAACTTCGTCGTTCTCCCGCAAAACCTGCGAATGAATTTCTTATGAAATTTCTCCACGAATAGTGCCTGTGCTAACTAATATACGGGGGGGGGTCGTCTAGTTCTGTGCAATAATTAACTAGCATCACTCAGTTCTCGCAGCACTGCGTCTCAAAAACGTGAGGTGACGTAACAATCGCTCGTTAGCAACTGTCGACCCCGTCAGGCGACTCGAAGGGTTACCATGCTTACGTGAATATCCAGCAGCTTTAAGGATAATTAACGAATGGCTGCTAGAGATCTGTTTACTTGTGAGGATCTTTTTAAAAAATCCTGTTAAATGTATTTTTCTTACATAAACGTAAAAGCCCTTCCTGCAGGGTTCTTTACCCGTACAACTTCGGGCGGAGAACAGTGGGAAACCTGGTTAGCAGAGGCAGAGGTGGATTTGTGTGGCATTTTATTAAGTGCTGGGGTAACTTAACATTGCACAAGGGGACAATGGGAATCGCATTAATTCGGTTTACAGGAAGTGACGTCCTTATCAGACAATTCACTGAGCATCGATTACAAAGGTGAATCAGAAATGACCTGATGTCAGTTGTTATTATTATTAGATAAATAATAGTAATAAAATACTATTAAATTTTCTCATTTGAATGTTGGAAAAATATACATAGTCCTTTTTTTGGTTTTAAGTCTGTGTACAGGAGTTTTATTACTCGCGTGTTGAACCGGTGTCTATTGTTTAGACCAGCACGTGCTGGGGGACAGAGACAGTTTAAAGTTATGACTAGTTCAGCCTTAACGGATGATCATATACGGTCAGTAAAATACCTATGCAATCCTAAAAGCAAGCAGTTTACAGATATTTCAACGTGTTTAACAGACTTTAGCTGTATGTGCGTCCTGAGCTAATAGCGCGCACCTGTAGGCCGAGAAGCGGTTTGTTAATTTTCAAATTAAGCTTCCGTAAACAACATGTCAGCCGAGACGTGATGCTTTCTTCCGGCCGACACGCGAGATTTGTCGTTTGTCAGCTAGCTGCGGCACTCAAATAGAACAGTGGAAGAATTTATTACGTTGTGGCAACATCTAGTAAGAATCGACAATTTTGAGAGTAAATCATGAATTTAACGTAATCGAAGAAAAACGGAAAAGGCCGTGGTGGCTGGAATACTGCCACTATAGATGAAGTAGTGTTTACTCCAGATAGCAAGCGTGTATTCTTCATCCATCTTTACTAAACAAATCCAATCGTTATTTGTATTAAAGTTTTATTTATCATTCAGACTTTAAGTAAGATTTACCAGCGATAGCTGAATACAAAATTGGCTAGTAATTCGTTGCTAATGCGCACAAAATCTACCCAGATATTTCTGGTTTCTCAGTTCTCGACACGTGACGCCGGAAGAAAGTTACTGTGAAAAACGATCAGATCAATCAGTTATTCCCTTGACACCGATCATTCGATTAGTCGTCATATTCAATACCAACTTGTAAAGTATGAGTTAGTGAAAATATAGACTGCGTGTCATTGAGAGAGTAACAAACTCTCCAATGCAATTTTACCATTCTGATTTTCTTTTTGTAAAATATATTAAAAACTGGAATAAGTATAAATTGTTTCGTTCTTATTTGTTGTTGTAGCGGGCGTAAGTTAAGATATGGAAACTATCTCTGAAGGTTTCTTGTTTTCTTGGGGAGGTAACAAGAACAGAAAAATTAGCACTCCTAAAAACAGACTGATTGGAGAACGTAGATAAAGGGGATGTTTCCATATCCACAAAACGCGTCATTTACGGATATTTTGACTTTAACTGTAGGTATTATTCATAAGACATACGTTTATCATAAAATAACGTTCTTATACATAAAAACATAACAGATGACGACTTGTTTCTCAAATAATAATAATAATAAAGATTTATTTTCCAAATTGACACTTTAGTAAACAGTGTCCGAAGCTTGGCTAAAGCAGGAAATAAGACGCATGGGATTTCCGGTCTGCACGGGTGGGATTGTACACAAAAATTATTAGTGTTTGAAAGTCGATTCCAAATATTTGGAAATGTTTACCGATTTAAAATCAGGCTATTTTCACACCAACATTAATTTGGTAAACTGCCGGAGGGGGGGGGAACTAAAATGGAAACGTGTGAGAAAAGTTTTGCTAGAAATAATTGATTGACGTTTGTCGCTAGTTCACTATGATGTTGTCTAAAAGTTATACATATTAGTGGATAATGGAGAGAGAGAGAGAGAGACGAAGATGCTGCCACATCTGTTTTCCTTTACCTAAAACCTAAAAGTAGATCTGAAGAACATATCTACTCTAAAGATTTCCGCTTTCTCTCGGTATCTTTTGCGAACTCGAGGAGTTAACTTTAAAATTATCATCAGATCACTGCAAACGGGTACAATTTAAATCCAAATACACGGTGAAATGTTTTTCTAATGGTAAAAGGGGCAAAAATCCTTGGAGAAATTATACACCAGTTAAGTCTAACATTGCTTGTCAAGAGAAAGATGCTGCAATCAAATTTTAAAGATATCCGAGAATTCCTCAGCAGATATTGTTTCCTGCCTGATAATCAACCTGTGCAAAATCTCTAAAATACAAAAAAACAAACTTAAAATGTAAAAAACAAACGAAACTAAAAATAAAAGGTAAAGTAAAGTGTAGATTCACGTTTTACGTATTTTAATTTCTCGAAATATGATTCTTCATCTGAAAGATGGTACAGTATGTAATTTAGTTGGTGAATTATATATTTTAATTTGGATTGTCTCCCTTTGAACGTATTAAATACAAAATTTCGTTTTTTTTAAATTTTGTGTGCAAGTGAATAAACGCATTTGTTATTAGTATTTCTGCTTGCTTATTGAAATCCATTAAGTTTTACATATTTATTCTATTGATGTTTTGCTTTAAAATATTTATAATTATTATGTTGTTTTTATTTTAAAATAAAGAAGCAAATAATGCACTATTTCTAAGGAAATTATTTCTGCAGAATTTAGAAGCAAACTTTATACAGGCGCAGAAATACCAAATATGTAAAACGCGTAGACTTTTTTTTTTTTTTTGCAGTTAGTAATTAGGTCCTTTGGTTTCTCATCTCTCTCCACCCGACAACATTTTTCTTTTCTTTACTCTTTTAAAAACATCTCGAGGAAGTAAACTCTTGTTTGTGAATACTGGTTTGAAGTAGGAAAAATCACTGACTTGAAAGAAAAGATGACAAAGATCCTGGAAGATTATTTACAGCTGAGTCGCTCCTTAAATAACAATGAAGCATTTTGTTTTATTTCAGAAGTAAATGAGCAAAGCCAGCCTGCCACTGTTAAGTTTATAGCAACAGTTCTCCAAAGGGAATTTCTGTCTTTAAGTATATATTCCAATTATTAATAAAACCTTAAAAATTCTGTTGTTTCGGTCAATATCTTGACTAGAAAATTTAAATATCTCAACATCCAAATGGCAACCAAGAGTAGTTTGGCTCTTTTAAAAGTATTTCTTGGCTGTTGCTAGAAAAGTTTATTATTATTATTATTATTATTATTATTATTATTATTATTATTATATTATTATTATTATAGACAGTGAGTTGATGCTTTTCTTAGGCAAATTACTAAGACTGGCAGCATAAATAATTTTAAAATTCTGATAGCTGTATGCAATCTTTAAATAAGAGTTCTACAGGCTATGTACGTCTTGTTCCTGTGATTTAGTTCAGAATGTTGCATACCCTGGTAATCGGGAGAAGCCGACGTTCGCGCAGAGGACGAGTTTACTTCACTGTTGTTTTTTGTCAGCTCGATTAATTAATTTAGTTGAAAGACAACAAGGATGGGAGCTATATACTCTTCCTTGCGGTAAGCCGTGGATGATCAGCTGTTTGTTTCCGGCTGTGCACACCACAGGAAAACCTGGGCTGCTTTAGAAAGAACCAAAGAAAAACAATAGCAATCAAATTGTTGTTCGCATGCACTTGTGAAGTAGAAGAAAAACAAACAACGTCTGATTGGGAAATATCTACACTTTATATATATAGGGGGGGTTCTGGAATCTGAAACAAACGCTGCTCCGTCTGTAATCAAGGAAATGCTCACGCAGCGATGAGTCGCCCAACTCCGTACTAAACACGGGCACTATTTATAGCGGCTACAGAGCATCCGTATCATCATCACTTCAGCGTGCTTTTTGGCGGCCTTCTGGATCCGAGTGGAGTCATTTGCTGAAGCATCATCGCATTATGGAGATGATTTTTGAATTGGCAGCTGGTAAAACCTGTTTTTTGGAACTTGTGGCGGCCCGACCGACTCCCTCTGGACCGGTAAATGAGTAAAAGCATTCTTTCCGTGTTAGCGATAGAAATCAGATGACGCCATGAATGTTGGCAATTTATGTCGGGCCAGGGTTAGGCCAGACACAAAAAATAATTAAAAATCTAACCGATTTATTTACTGATTAAATTTCATTAAAAATCGGTTTGAAATCAACGTTTACTTTTTACCGTGGTTTGGTGCGCTAGGCATTTACTTTGATACTTCATTTCGGTGTACCAACGATGTCTTCATCCGTCACACTGGTTTATACACTTGTATCTATGTTCATTAACAAATGTGCTCAGGTGTGTTCTAAGAGTCAACTCTGAGAAAAAATGTTTTTGTAATACTGTACGAATTCCTGACAGGTGGTTTGAAGGTGCAGCACACGTCTACAAATAGCTGCTGGAACAGATAATTTCAGTATTTTGTAAGAGCATCTCTTAAAATGTGTAAAACCTGTAGACGACTGGAGACAGGATCAATCATCAGTTTACAGCGACTTCTTCCCTTGTTGCTATGAGGTCCACCTTGGTTGTGGGACTGTATCGAGAAGATGGATCCATCACCGACAGAATTTAGTTGTTTTTATTAGATGCAAAAAGAAAAATAATAATCTCGCTAACGACATTGCTCCACATCTACCGTACTCCGGTTAAGGGAGGATACATCAGGTTGTTTAGTCTATGGAGACTGCAGATCGTCAGTAGTATTTGAGAGACCTGCTCACACGTATATTGTTAAGACCCTATCCACATCTGTAATAATGGCTTTCGTTGCGCAACACGTTAAATATACTCAAGTTTGCACAGTGCCTCAGACGTGACATTTGTTAGTAAGGGATCAGCAGTAATCACGACAAATAACCTGACCAGCTCCGGATCAATCAATTACTAAACCTAGCCATGCCCGCCCGTTCCTATATTCATGAAGGCGAACATTTAAATGCCGTCTTTTTCTTTTGAAAAACAATCGATAAAGTCTTGTTCTAAAGTTTCTCTTCATTTTTTCAAAAACTTATAATTTTAGGACGGGAACTCTGCAAAATAATTTATTGAATACAACAGAAATGAAATAATAAAATGTATCCATATTTAACACTCAAAATACCAAGCTGGGGCCTTTTTTGAGAACCCGCCATTTTATTTTGGAGTAAAAATAACCCCAGCTTGGTATTTTTAAGATGGTGGAAAACGCTTGGTATTGTGAGGGTTAAAGCTGTATTGAAATACCTTTTACTCAGTGTAATCAGTTAAAGAATGAAATCATAAATGATTATAATTATATACGTCATAGTCACAAAATGCTTCGAAAAAAATCATAATAATTATATTATAGATATATGAAATAAAGTATTAAAATATAAAACAAGTTTGAAAAATGTTTCTAAATTCTAACTTTTCTGGCTTTTGACATTGCAAAATCTTTTACAAGCTCATTTAAAATTACATCATAAGCTAATTTTGATTCGATAGACAACATAGAGAGTCCAACCAATCTTTCTTCAGTCATAGTGGACCTCAAATGGTTCTTAATAAGTTTTAATTTTGAAAATGATCTCTCACCCCCTGCTACTGATACTGGTATTGTTAGCAAAATTCGTAAAGCTATTGCTGTGTTGGGATGTATTTCTTCTAAATGGCGATGATAAATGAATTTTAGAACGTCTTTTGGTCCTTTATTATCTTCAAGAAGTTCGCAATAAATTTCAATTCTTCAAACAAGTCGACTGCTTCAATATCAGTTTTTTAATCTGCCATTAGAACAACTTCTGAAGCTTTACAATATCTAAGCAAAGTTTCAGGCTTGCAATCGGTCAATGACTTAATGTTAGATAAAGTGAACAGTATAATTTTCTAGTTGTTAAAATCGGTCAGTTATTTATGCTGTATTTGCGTCAGCAATAGTATTAAAAAATTCAGTCTCATATATTTTTACAGAGTTTTGTAGCGGAGTCTCATCTAAAATTTCATAATAAAAGAGTCGTTTTTTTTTCTTTTCTTCTATCATTTACGAATCTATCTTTCGGGACGAAACTCTGCTGATATTTCAACAGCATCTGAAAGCTCCTGAGCAGTAATTTTCGTCTTTAAAAAATCTGTTCTTTCGGTAGTTTTGTAAAAAATTGTAATACTTCTCCAAATGATCTGACAGCCAAATTAGTGTCAGTATTTACTGACTACAATTGTTTGCTCGAAGGAATTATTGCGCTTAAAATTTCGTACCATATTATGACGCAGCATTGATACCATGCGATTCTTTAAAGTTTTCGCCATCTTTGATGAACACCAAAGCGTCATAGATTTCATGAAATCGAATAGGTCGTATTGCATCAATACCTGACTTACAAAGTCGCTTCAGAGTAAAGGATGGTAAGAATTTTAATAGGATCCTCCATATGTCTGTGGAAGCAGAGAATAAAACGTAGAGTTGTTGTACTAAACCAAAAAAAAAATGAAATAAAGTCTAATGGAACATAAAATGCTCGTGGATTTATATTTCATTTTCCTTACCACGCATGTTATCTATACTTATATTAAGTTTCAAGAGTTCCCCCATTATTCGATCACTTAGACTCCTCCCGGTTTTATCATCGATTTCAACAAAACCTAGGAAATGTTCTTGAATATCACCAGAACTAGTAGACACAAACCGTACTATAATGACCATCTGTTCCTTGTGGCTACAGCCAGGAGTGCAGTCTAGAGTTATCATGCGAGGGCTTAGGTAATGTAATATTTATTCCTTTCTTTCAAACCTGTCTAAATGTCTGAATGATCTTTAATTGTGTTATCAAACGAGGCAAACAATCTCACTATTTAAGAAAACATCCCCGCTATCAGGTGTGCTTATTCTAGATGAAGAGCCGCGAAGCACAAGATTCTGAGTAGCTATACAACGTATTGTTGAACATAACCGAATTAATACCAAGTTGAGATTCTTTATCGATAACACTGGTCAACACAATATTTTTGGCAGGAAAAGTGAGACTGGTTTCTGGGGTTTTCAAGGGCGCTGAATCCGAATCTGACATTTGTTTTTTCAAGTTGGCTCTAGTTTTGGAGATATCACAGGGGGGTCGTTCGTCTGAAATCACCCATTCGCGACCATAACTAAACGTACAAAAAACGGCTAAATAGTGCAAAAATGTCAGATATTGATTTTTATGATAATCCAAAACCACAAAGACAGTGTAAAATCTCAATCTAACAAGTTAAGTTAGATATAACATCATTTCATTTATTAATAAATGAACACTTTTCATATATTTCGAGAATATACAAAAAATTTGCTAAAAATTTGCTGAATTTTAATTCTCCAAGGGAAAAAAACATTTACATAATCAGTTATATATCATAAATTAATGCAAAGCATTATTATACACTAGATTCTTAGTTACAATGAACACACAAAACAATATTTTATTCACAAAAGTGAAATTGACGTTTATACGATTTTCGCTTGTGAGCAACTTTCGGGCAGTCTCTCAAAAGGTTCCAGCAGTAGTCTGCCATCATGTGCTCATCCCATTTGCCTTGATACCTCTCTTCCATTGTTTTGATGTCTTGATGGAATCTCTCTCCTTGCTCCTCACTGTAATCACCAAGATTACCAGGAAATCTGTCGAGGTGGCTAAACAAGAAATGAACTTTGATGCTCACATTTGCCCCTAGTTTTTCGTATGCAGTAAGCATCTTACGGACCAATTGCTTGTAATTGTCAGCTTTGTGATTTCCCAAAAAGTTTGTCACTACATCTGTGAAGGACACCCAAGCATTTAACTCAACCATGTTCATATGATTAGTGAAGTCAGAATCCCTCATGAGCGTTCGAATCTGAGGTCCATCGAAGATGCCACCTTTAGCTTTTTCGATGGAAAGACCTGGAAATTGCCTGCATATGTACTTGAAGCAATCCCCATCTTTGTTCAACGCCTTAACAAACTGCTTCATGAGCCCTAGTTTTATGTGCAATGGAGGGAAGATGATTCTATCCCTGGGTACCAAAGGCTCATTGATGACGTTGGCTGTGCCGACTTCGAGACTTTCTCGTTCTGGCCAGTTCTCCCTTCTCCAGTGCTGGATTCTTGCTCTGCTATCCCACAAACAAAGAAAGCAGGGATACTTTGTGTACCCACTTTGCTGACCAAGCAGAAAATTCACCATTTTCAAGTCCACACAAATCAGCCATTTATGAGTGTTGTAATTTAGCTTTTCAAGAACAAATTGGATACCATCATACTCTTCTTTCATCTTGGTAGAATGGCCAAGTGGTACAGGAGCAAACTTATTGCCATTATGCAAAAGTACAACTTTTAGACTTGCTTTCGAGCTATCTATAAAGAGACGCCAATCTGCTGGGTCATATGACGAGATCCCCATGCAGTTAAGAAGTGCAGAAACGTCATTACAAAAGATCAGGTCATCTTCTTTAGAAAAGAAACGAAGCAAGCTGCCTTCCCTTGTCCTATAGTATGTTACTTTTGTGCCAGAATCAAGAATGTTTTTCTCTTGGAGTCGTGATGCAAGAACTTCAGACTGCTCCTTCGACAAACAAAGGTCTCGCACTAGGTCATTAAGTTCAGATTGATTGAAAAGCTGAGGGCCATTTGAGGGTTCTTCATAGTCACTACAGCTATCACCACTTGATATTGAAAGATCAGCTGGAATCTCTTCGGTTTCATCGATTTCAGGCAGACTGGTGAAAACAGGCACAGGTAGATCCTCAGAGTGCGCAACAGGACGGATAGCAGAATCCAGGCTCGGATACTGCCAATTTGCTTTCTTGTGCTTGTTAAACCCCGTCATGTCATTGATACAGAAGTAGCAGTCATCAAAATGATTCTTGGGCTCTCTCCACACCATTGGTACAGCAAACTTCAACTTCAGCTTACCATTGGTCCAACCGCGGAGACTTTCTACACAGGTTTTGCACACCATATGTGGGGCCCAAGACTTATCTTGGTCACCTAGTTTCATATCGAAGTATGCTTTGTACGCCCTCTTGACAAAGTCTGTAATATTCCTCTTTTGTTGTGCCATCATATACTGTCCACAGATGTAACAAAAGACATCCGGTTCATATCTACAACGTCTTTTAGAAGAACTCATTTTCAACTCTGGAATAAAAAAGGAAAAGAATTAAAAAGAAAATTCTTAAATACTGTTTTAAAAACACTACATACATAATAATTATTATGTATTTTCTGATATTATTGAATCATTATAATGATTATAATCATTATAATGATTCAATAATATCAGAAAATTATTATTTACTGCTTCTATATTGAAGTATTTCAGGGAGAATTTTAGCAGTTTAGGCTTATTTGAGGCTATCAATATCTTCTAAACTAGAGCCAATCAGACAAAACCAATGTTATATTCGTAATCAGCGACCTTCAAAACCCCAGAAAACACTCCTAGATGGTCTGCCAAAGAAAAAAAATAAAAATTTGTTGACCAGTGTAATTTGTTGATTTTGTGCGTCTAGTATTTGATCCAGTTTTAGTCAAATTATCATCTCTTACCAATTTGAAAAATGTGAAATATGAGCATTTGACATTCCGTGGCGTTCTAACACATCTGAAAGATTCTCCCAATCTCTAAACTCAGCTGCTGATGCTATTCCGCTGTCAGCAATCTGTTTTGTAAACGGTCTTCAGCAGAAACGATGAACAGAATAATTTTTTGACTGAATGCACAAGCTAACTTCTCTGAATGACTCCGCCATTTTTCAAGGTACGGTGATAATATGCTTTTGGAAATTTTCTGCTGGCTTCATTTTGCGAGAAATGAAACGTTTTTATTTGCATTTATGTACCCTGATTGCATCTGAAATTATCAATGGACACTCACCCGGATCATCTGGTATTTCTATTGTTTCTGCCACAGATTCGAAGGATGTTTCATCTTTTGTGTTCTCTGCTACACCGTCTTTGCCAGCCTCAACAATTTCTTCGACATCGGAAGGTAATCGTTCTCTCATATCAACTGTGGGAGCAGGAAGTGGTTTTGATGAAGCTGATGGTCTAGAATCTGCTTCCGGTACATTATGGATCTTTTCTGAAATATTTTGTATGCCTGCCTGCCTGACTGTCAACATCCATCCTTTTCGCTTCTCTAGTTTCTTTATATGCACATCGGTTATTACACTGGTAATGTACTTTTCCTTGAGAACTAACACCTCGATCTTACCCCAAAACCTACAGAGAATATGAAAAACCGGCACTAATTGCAGCAGCTCATCAAAAACGTGTTCTCATAAGGAGGCCGCCATCTTGAAAGCAGTCGGCGAATTCACCAGTTCAAAACAGCCGAAAAATGGAAGTGATGGAGTAAAATTAACGTAGAAGTGTTGCTTCATTATCTGTGGCGCTGCAAGTTTGTATGTGAGACCCCAACATTCCTTAAACACGGAAGTCGTCCATGTAACCAAAAACCTACTGTTAAAGGTGGCGGATGATTTAAAGTTTGCAGCCTGTTTTTCCTGCTGAAAACAGTCGACGACCCCAATAAAGGAGTCATGTGCGCTTAATACGACCATTTCGTCCATAACGGTACAGGCTGGGAGGTTCATCAACTATAAATACAATGAGAATTGAACTTATTAAAAGCATGATTACATAATTATGAAATGCAGTGAATCCCAGTCTCCCTAACTCAGCGGCCCGCCCTCTGGCGGCCGGCGACGGAAGTCCGCCCTCTGTAAATTGTGCACGGACTCTTCGGTGGTTCAGTTATTATGACAGGAATCTGAAGTTTGTAAATAAGCGGAAGCTGGGGCAAAAAGCGGATTAAAGTGTTCACGTACGTGATGTTTTGCTTGTATTGTTTCGGCCTGGCGACGCATGAGCGACTCTGTGACGCCGCTGCCAACTCAAAATGAGATATAATTAGGATTAAACAGCTTAGACTTATATTCTCTTCTACTTTAATTCCTGAAATCGAACTATAAAAATATTAACGTTGTGAAAGCTCAACTTGAAACTTTAGATAATTTACAAATTTTACACAAGCGCAGTATGAACTTTATCAAAATTAAAGAAAACTGAATATAATTTAATTTAAAAAATTTCTGATTATCACTTTTATGAAAGCAACAACAACGAAATAGTCATTATTAACATCTCTGCAAAAACCCAGTGTACGCTGGGAATATTCCATTAGTTTAATTCTACATTGTCAGACAACCCGACCTTGCATTAAGCCCCGTAACATAAGATAAGATAGATTTACAAAAAAAATGTGCATTCATCATCATTAATAATAATAATAATAATAATAATAATAATAATAATAATAATAATAATAATAATATAATAATAATAATAATACATGCGTTAACTTTATAACTTCGTATCAGTCTGTTATAATAATCCAGTTTTAAACATTTCGTCTAATTTTCAGATTAAAATGAAAAAAAAAAGCTGTTTTTTTATTTTATAGCAATTGAAATTACTAATTGTCATCTTAATTTCGTAAAATGAACTATGGGTACTGAACGCTTCATCTTATTTATTAATTCATATGCTAATTTATTTGCTGTTTTTTTTTTTTTCAGAACAGAAGTATAATGGCATAATTACATTAGTCCATCGAAGATAGGTAATTCTGGGCATTTTAAACATCTCTCACGGCTTTCTCTGGGTTTTGTGCATAAACAGTCTTTTGAAAACCTAGAAGGCCCGGGGATCTTAGAAAGGCTCAGGATCCAATAGTGCGCATAACGAAAGTAGAAAAATCAGACATCGCAAGTTCCTCTTGGAATAGTTTGGTATTTACTGCTTCCTGTGGCCACAACCGATGCAATTATGGGCCGTGTATACAAATTTGTTTATAAAAGTTTTTGTTATTTGGCAGTTCTTTCTGAGGAAATATAAATAATATTTTAACCTTATGGGGAACGCTGAAAGAAATTACATTAATTTCAACTCAATTTAAGGCAGTTCTGAGCAAAGAACACTCATGTATTGGAAAGGAAATGTAAAATTACAGATGTTCCGTTGTCGACGGTGTTGGACCATTTTACTCTCAATCAAAGCATGTTGACATTTCTAGCTTGTTAGTCGTCTGCTCTTGGGAAGGAAGGCCACGGTCATTATTGTATCACAATCTCATTTTAGCAGGAAGTTCTAATACAAAACTTTCTAGAACGGCTGTCACGTGGTGTAGGTACAGAGGACGACATATATGTCTGGTAACGTTCACCACAATTACTGTTATTGGAAGGCGTTAATTTGTCGAGAAAAGGTCGCCCAGATCACGTTTCGTGAAAGGAAAACAGAAATTTATTCCGACTTTGTAGGAAATATTTGCCCTGGAAAGGTTAGACCTTCACAGTTGCAGAACTTTTCCCATTGCTACAAATATGAGAAACGCAAACGCTGCATAAGTGTGTTTTGTGTTAACAGAGGGCGCTACAGGACTGATTCTGTACATCATTAAGCGCACTGTCGGTGCCAGTGGCTGATGAAAAGCAAATAAACCAATAAAACCTCCAAATACTTTAACAAGGTTACATCAAAACTATTCTATTTATTCCCAAGCTTTTGAGTAAATCATTTCTTAAATTCATTCTTTTGTTTTTTTTTTATTAATTCCGAAAATTTCTAGCATAGAATGGAACATAACAACAAGCAAACAAAGTATCCACGGATCTCTTTAAAATCCTACAATAGGTTTCATGTGACAGAGGAAATGTTTTTACTGTAGTGTAATAAACGTTTGTTCATTCACTGTTATATTGACAGTGCTGGACAGCAAGGCACGGTGGAACTCGGCGGAAGGGTCCCAAACTCCAGGGGCGCTGGGTAGAGTAAACTACACACCTGTGTGAAAACTCTAATTATCTCCGGAGACGTGAAATCTTGATAAACGAAGAAGAAAACACAACCATAAATAATGCAACCGGTGTGACGGAGGTAAGAAGGAACGATGTAATCTGTTGTAATGTTATAAATAGGTTAATTTAATCTATTCATAGGTATGTTTTCTTCCATGCGTTTATAAAGCTCTGGTACACAGATTACAGGGATGAAGATAAGTAATGACTTCGAACTTGGAGTTATTACTTCTTAATTGCTTTATCTAATTCTGGTCTCCAAGTAACATAATCTGTTGTGGAAAAAATACACAAATTTTGTTTGTCAACATATATATACGGTATTTATTTACTTATAATAATATATGTTTTCAAACTGTTTTTATTTATAGGTTTCAGATTTATGTCTAAGAACTTAAACGTCAAGCAGCAGGTTTTATGGGATTTCTTTGCTTTATTTGTGGCTTTTAATAGGAAAATTATCTCCACACTTGAAGTATTTGACGAGCACGGCTGATTAACCAAGGGAGCCCATCTCCGGTACTACTATCACGTCTCACCTGATATCTGGTAAATATTTACAGGTCGTTTAATTGAACATTTAATGTATATTTTGGCAACTATGGCTAATAATTAACAGAAGCTTTTATGTTATTCGCCCTGCGTGTAAATTCGGCCACATTGCGATATATTAAAATCTGGAAATAATAACAAATGAGATTTCAATATCAATAGCTATCGTGTAATGTTCTATGGATTGAAATATTTCAAAATTATTATTGCTGTTGCTGTTGCAAAGATTTATTGTTAGTCTAATTACAGTCGGAAAGTTCTAAGGATGATCGGTAAGCAGGTAAAATAAAGAGTAAAAACCCCAAAGAAATTTTTTCACATAATAAATTATTTTCTTTGCCTGTATTTTAGAATCCCTCTAGTATCAATCAGCATATATTTCTCATAAATGAACACAATATCGCTGTACATTCGCGCAATTCATCAAAGTTAACTGTCATCTTCGTGAAGAATGTAACACGTACCCACTTAAATGATATGCGTTGCCTCCAGAGAGTACAAATAACGTGTTTTCCGGATGAGTGCTATGGAGTCATGCGGATGGTGAGATCAAGGTTTCCACAGTAACACTGATGGGGAGGCTGTAGGCTCTTTAGCTGTTAATCTCTCGCTACCCGTTCCACACAGACTGTCTGGCCAACAACCAGGATCGAGGTAAAACTAGAAAACTCTCTAATCTACATGTATGCAAATTTAAGTGGTCATGTGACATGGAGTCGAATGAGAGTTTGAAGCATACTGTCCGACAACAGTAATTGGAAAGCAGGAGGATATAAGCGACTTTACAAGATGCTAACCCTGACTAACGTGTTCATCGAGGCCGTATCTCAGAGGCTCTTGCAACAGAAACACCCACAGAAAACCATCTCCGTATCGCTAGTAAGTCATAGTATGTCAGGTCCGCCGGCGTATGGAACGTGTTGTGACAAGTGACAGACAGGCTAAAGTGGCTCGGATCGGAGAGAGCCGTACCAGTGGACACGACGCACCCGGATAATGTGCCAACGGTCTCCGGTAGCAGGAGGCTGCCCGTGCGTGGCTGGCACCGGTACTCGCAGCATCGTAACTAGAAAAGAAACCAATACAATAGAGTCATGTGGTTCGACAAATTACCTTTCACCCAGGCTGCTGGAGATGGTGTCAGCTTCAGGTCCATATTTAGTTGGCGTGGCTGTAGTTACCCCATTCTTTTGCAGGCATAGATAAAATTAGGATACCAGGTGCTGTAATAAATATTCTTGCTGCTCCATCGAATCGATTAAATTGGTGCCACCTTCTTTATTATTTCTATTTTTGGCAAGTAACCAACCGGTTATTATAATTTTATTCACAAAGTATACAAACAAGACAGAAAATATAGAAAAAATTACCATTTTGTTACCTAAGAATTATTATAACTTCCGGCGTCAGTAAAAACCATGTGCTAAGTTTTATTTCAATTAAATGAGTGAAGAGGATCTTTTATCTTCCGGGCAAAATATCTCTTCAAAGTGGTTTTACGTAGACGTAAACAAGAACATATAGAAGATTAAAGAGAAATACAAAATAACAAAACCATTCGCATGTTGTCTTATAGAAGAGCTGTAAAATGTGGTAGAAATGCATAGGCGTTACCTAGGAAATGGAAGTATTGAGATTTGATTCCAAAATGCCAAAAAGGAAAAAAAAGAGAGAGAGAGAGATGAGAGAGAGAGAGAGAGAGAGAGAGAGAGAGAGAGATCTGCTGCTCGTTTATATCAGTATGCTACGTAAAAGTGACGATAATTAGTGGATTATTATCTGTTATAGCATAATGGAAAGTGTAGAGATAATTCACAAATACAGCAGTCTTAGAAAGATCTTTTTATCAGGTTGTTTCAAAAGTTTTTCCGTTTTTTTTACCGCAACAATGAGACTTCATATCGCTGCTGAACGTGAAGTTTGTTCCATTACAATCAATACACTTCTCTGCCAACGAGTTACAAGCGTATATATACCGTTTTGAAACAAATCTGGATTTCTGGAGTCGATAAACTGTTGGAGGGCGGTTTCAATTGCTCTTTGGTTGGAGAAGGGTTGCGTACGGAGGAAGCTGTCGAGGTGTTTGAGAAGGTGGTCGTCTGTGGGAGAAAGGTCTGGTGAATAGGCTGAGTGAGGGAGAACTTCGTACTCCAAGTGTTCAATCTCTGAAGAGTCACTTTTGCAACACGAGGACGATCATCGTCGTGGAGCAGGATCGGGCCTCTTTGATTCACCGATGCCAGCTGTCGTTGGGAGAGTTTCTGATGAACAACGTTTAATTCACAACAGTACCTTTCAGCTGTCATGGTTTCTTCGCCAGGATGCAAGAAGTTATAGTGGATGACACCAGTTGCAGTCCACCAGACAGTGACCATGACCTTCTTTTGGTGGAGGCGGGTTTAGCAATGTGGCTCTAGGCACCTTGTCTCTGTGGAGCCACTGTGCTGATCGTTAGTGATTGTCGTAAAGGATCCATTTTTCATTACACCTAGTGATTCGGTCAAGAAATGGATCGTTTTTGTTTCTTATGACAACCGAAGAGCAGATCTCCAATCAACGATTTTGTTGTTGTTCATCCAACTCGTCAGGTACCCACCTGTGAAGCCTTTTCACCTGGACGATTGCGTCAAGATGCCGGGAAACAGTTGCAGTGCTTACGACAAGCTTTCCAGAAAGTTCTCGTATTGTTGTTTTTTTTTGGATCGACGAGGCTTTCAGACAGTCGTCATCACAGCTGGAAGAACACCCGCTACTTCCATTATCTTCGAGGCTCACACCTCCTGATCGAAACTTTACAAACCATCGTTGTACTGTGCGCTCATGAGCCGTGTCCTCGCCCCGTGGCCTGGTTTGAACTCGTGAGCAAAATGGCTCGAAAAACCTTTCTAGCCGTGATTCACTGAGAACCCTTGAAACAAATATCCATTTTATGATTTTTAAAAAGGTAGGTTTTACATAATGTATGCCAAAGCACATGCTACAGAACAGTATATAACTTGTCTTCACACACCTTCACGAGCTTGCAAAAGATGAATCCCAAACTAACATAATATGAAAACCGACAAAACTTTTAACGACCTGATACTTCGTCTGTTGCTTTGATCAGCAATTATAGCACAAAATAATAACAACACGAACTGTCACTCACGACAATGGCTCGGTTAAGACATTCACGTTTTTCTTGATCCAGATAGATTCGAATAATCGAATACTAAACTTTCTCCTTTTGTCTTCCAAACAGACACCAAACTGTTTCCATTCTACAAATAGTTTTCAAAAGCATCAGTAGTTGTTCACCGGTGTAAACCACATTCTTCTGTAGTACATATGCCCGCTCATTACTCAGTGAAAACCATGGCAATAACAAAGCAGGAAAGATGGCAAAGGCAGCGAGCAGAAGTAGTGTATTCTTCTCAGTCTTTCCAAAGCTAATTCGCCACGTTCTCGTATTCTTGCAACGAGCACTGACCTGATATTTCTGTTCAGGACTAACTCATACTGCATGCTGCTTCTGTCATTACGCTAATTCTATTCCTTTGATATCATCTCGCTATCATCATACAACAGAAACAACAGACGGATAAGTTTCTTGACTGATTGACACAGTTTACAGGTAACCAACTTGTTTAGATTTAAACAAAGGACGAAATGCAGCAGAAAATCGTTTTGTTTCATCTTGGTGACATTCTTCAGAGAGAGTTTTAGGAAATAGAAGTGGTATTAGCGGCATTTCTCCTCGGTCTTTGGGAAAAGTACACTATCTTAGTTTGATTTTCCACGCCGACTTTCAGGGATTTTTTGGATATTCTTCGTTTGCTTTCTTTGAAATAATTTACAGATATCAGGAATAAATATCCAGAGGAAAACACAGCAGAGAAGACTTGTTTTATCTGCCCAAGAAAGTGTGATCAGACCTTCGAAAAAGTACTCTTTTAGGCTTCTTTACTTTGCCCTAAGCACGCGCGCAGAGAGAGAGAGAGAGAGAGAGAGAGAGAAGAGAGAGAGATGATGATGATGGAGAGAGAGAGATGGAGAAAGAGAGAGAGAGAGAGAGAGATGGAGAGAGAGAGAGAGAGAGAGAGTTATAAATGGTTGTAAAGGTATTTCTAGATATTTTAGAATCAATTTCATTATTTATGTTTTTACCTAAAGTATAATTAAAATTATATTCCTAATATGAATTGTTTACTGATACTTCAGCTCAGATTAGTATTAAAAATCGTAATACAACTATAGATACAGAAAGGAAGCTAGAGATGTGGACATTATTTTCAAGAAAGCGTTGAGAAGAAAAATTTCAAATAGTCTCTTGACTCACAAAAGATAATGAATATTAGATTTCTATTATCAACTTCAGATACCAACTTATGATCATAGTGGATATTTTGGAACCGCCAAGAAATAGTTACAATATAAGATTGAATATACACGCAGACGTTAGACACCAACTGTGAAAAAGAGAATAGTTAACAAAAGTAATTATGTTAGTTTTAATGAACACATAAATAAAATTTAAAAGAAAATTATTTTAGGTCGACCGAATATTAATGACCAATGGAAAACATCTAGTTAATATTAGCTAATGGTTTCCACGACTTCATTCCATATCCTCGATTTCTAGCATTAACTAAAATCAACACGTGCTGCTCATTTACTTGGTAGTCTGTTCAGCATGGAGGAGAGACAGAAAAGGTGAGGGACGAGTTGGGCGGATGGAAAATAAACGAGTCGTTGTTTCAGACCCAGGTGAGCGGGCTGCTGATGGGGCGCTGGCCGCTGCGTTGTTCCAGTGTAGTAGAAGAGGTCTGTAGATATTACTAGAATTTATGAAAGAGTTAATAAGGTAGAAAACAAAGGAAGAAAGAAGTTTCAGATGGAATTAAATAATTTATTGGTTTAGTGAATAAAACTGAAAATAGATTTTAGCATTAACAATGTAAATTTATTCAAACAAGGATTTTCTTCTTCTTTTATTACAGATACTAAGTGAGAAAATGTACTTTCAGAAAAGAACTCGGCAGTTATTAGTAACGTGGGCGGGCAGAGTGTTAACGTTGTCAGGCGGGAAGCTGGCACCTGACCAGCCTTGCATCAATCTTTAGTCCGTCCACACCTGTGCAGGCATGAAAACCATATCCAAGAACAAATGAAACAGCTTAGAATCAGTAGGTTGTTTCCGGACTTTAAGCATTTAGAATATTCCGAACCATTGAAAACAATGGATTTTAAGATACATTACAGATGACCGACCGAGAGTAGAGCGGACAACTTTCTCTGCCGGTATGGGTAGTGTCCACACACACGTCCGTGCGTTCGGGTGTGCAACAGACAAAGCCATCTGTTGGTATCCCTGACCGTTCGTCAGGTAATCTACTTCTTGATGCGCGACAGGATCGCGGAAAGCTGGGAGTTCTGACGATCTGAATATTATAGCAGAAATCAACTTCGAACGTGCGTCTAGTGCAGCCGTGATTGGTCTCTGTATCTTCTGCCAGGCGCACGGAATGCGTCTGTAGGCGTACAGGAAAAATTCTATGCATATACTAAACAGCGTTTTGTTCAGTGAACGCAAGTGTTTATTTAGTAAAAACAAACTGAAAACTTCGTAAAGACCAGACCAGTTTCCGTCCATTTTTGTCAGCTGTTTGTATTCGGGAGAAAAGGAAGAAAAAACCTGTTTGACGATGGAGCTGCTCTCGGTGAAGTCTTGGCGCTACTAAAGGCACACACACACACAACCCCAAACTAAGTCCGCTCGTTAGAATCGGCTAAAGTAAACAAACTCTTGCGATAAACCTTTGGAAAACTAAAAGTGAAAGGTCATCCATCTATTTTCTAAGTTGGAGATTATTCGGGTGAATAATGACGGGTAATCAGTGCCAGAGAGAGAGAGACCTATTTACCAACAGTATCATTATGGCGTAGTTTTAATACGGCTACCGGGAAGTGTAGCTGGACCCTGATCAAAACAACGAGTTCTGTGAACTAAAATAATGCGAGATAAATCCAAATTACTGCATATTTCACCGACCACTCCTTCCATATTTCTCTAATTACGACTTCCTTCAACAAGATAGGGGCAATTTTCTCCCTGTTTTGAGATATCAGATTAGGCCACCACCCCCTTAACAGTCTTTATAACTGTTTAGTAAAGTCAGGCAGGCGCGTTTTGATAAACTCCATCACACCTGACATTTCGACCTAACGTTTTATATTCCAAATGCCCCCGACCTTCACGGACGCCCACCCGACTTGTTTGCAAACTCCACTCCATGAATGATGCTGTCAGAACAGAATTCTCTCTTTTGGCTTCACTAATCAATTGCCATTCATTAAAATGGAGACAAACAAATTCCTCTAAACGAAACACCAGTTCACGGAAACATCCGAGAAAGAAATATTAATTGTGCTAGAATATTATCATCGTTATTATTACTATTCAGAGTTTATTCTTTGAAAACTTAAAAACATCACATGATTTCTTGAACAAAATTACCACCAGAGCTCCCCTGTTATCCACCGTACATCTTCCCACGTGGGTTGGGCGTAGCTCGATAGCTTCACAGCAGAAATACGTGGAGATTTATCCCTTATTATAATCACGTAAAAAAAATTAATTTAATTTTTAAATTTAAAACTTATCTAACTAGAATTTTAAAATTTACGTCACACATATGTACAATGGATAATCGCTAACAACTTATTCCTATATAGAGGGCAGCACTATCAAATCATCCTCCTCTGTAATCGCAGAAAAAATCTACTATAGATTGATGCTGCTTGTGATATTACTGTCTCTCCTTTCTCGCCTTCCCATATTCTGTAATCACTTTGATAATTATTATATAAAAAGATATTACTAATTGTGAAAAACTAATAATAATGATAGCATCTGATTTATATTAGCACTATTTTCCCTTTTCATTAACTATACTTCTTCTTCTTCTTCTTCTTCTTCTTCTTATTATTATTATTATTATTATTATTATTATTATTATTATTATTATTATTCAAACAGTCGTTTGAAGTGCTTTTCTGTCGTTTATAAACCCAGAAACCCATGTTTTCTGTGTAGAATTACCGGAAGCAAGTATTTTCTTTTATCCGTCTTATATCATCAACACATTAAGTCACGCGCCCAAGCACTTTCTAACCTTTTGTGTTTATGTGAGAAATTAATTGTACTCAGAAATATAAAGTCGGCTAAAACACCAATAAGATATTCTATTGATGCATTTTGTAAGATTGTTGAGATAACTACAGAAACCCAGAAAAGTAAACAGCATCTTGATTTCGCTGTAAGTCGATGCTAACAATAGCTTTTATTTAAAGCTTTATAATACAGATATGTTAACCACCACGCTCTCTCCACCATCTACTATTTGCTTCTATTTCATTTCCAATGGAAGCCTATGACAACCTACAGTGTTCTGTGTCTTATCTGCTGTGTCTGTGTTTAATTAAAAGAACCGCGGATTCGATATACGTGTCAGTAATTAAGAATTTAATGGCTGTAATTTGGAAACTAGAAATAAAAAGTACACAAGTAACTTTGATAATGGATCGTAATTTTGTATACTCAGTTTTAATTTTAATGATTTTTTCGAAAGCTTTTTTCCCCTTCCTTTTCTTAGAATAGCAAAAGTTGCAGCCTCAGCGTTTTATCTTTACTCGTCTGTATACATCAGGAACTTTACTAATCTTCCTTCAGATAGTAAAACAACAATAAAAGCAAAATCATGCATGTAAAATTAAACGAAGTTTAAAGATCAGAACCACTGTTCAAAGACAAGCTGCGCATTAAAGATGCATGCTATTTCTTCTAGCCAAATAAAAAAGAAAGAATTCACTAGACAAAATGTCATCTTTACTTACTTTCAATGATTGGCGTAGAACCAAAAGTCAACTTTTCAAGGTATTTACATAACATTAAATATGAAAAATATTAAATGTCATGTATACTATTTCAAAATTTGCTAAAGATCAAATGATTAACAACAAGCCAGAAATGTAAGATCTAATGCTAGTACAATTTACTTTTGGTCTCAAACTCAAATCCCCTCTTGGGGACACTCACCCACAGGCTGGCAGAATTTACTGCAGTGCGTTAAGGTTTGAGATATACCGCCCCCTATTTTTACGTAAACGTCAGTGCTTCATCGCCAAACTTGTCATTTCCAATGCTGGTTGGTACAAACGGCACAACGGTGACAGAGACAACATTTAGCATTCACAGAACTCGACAGTACAGTTTGTTCACTGGAAACTGGAGCAACTCGACGACATGTGACAGATGACTTCAGCGTGAGCCAAGATGTCAGTTCTAAGGTCTGGACTCGACAACAAATTTTTGGTAGTGCTGCTAGCCGACATGGTGGGGACAGGTCCAAGTCAACAACGCATCTTCAGGATCGCTTATTGGTCTTGCAAGCGAGAAGAAACTTTACGAGCAGCAGCTGATTTGGAAGACCTTCAGAAAGCAATAAGTGGCGGCGTCTCAGCACTAATATTTCGCATTCGGCTTCGGGCTAATGGCATAAAGTGTATATCGGCAAGCCAGTAACCATGGGCTACCGCGGGGCGCGGCGAGACTGGGCTCCATGGCCATTTAGGGTCGACAGTGAGAGATCGGACCCCTGTAACTTCCATGGACGAGCCCAGATTTTGCTTGAACTTTAATATGGACGTGCCAAATGGTGGAGAAGGCCAGCCAGGTGGTTTTTGTCGTTGAACACGGCCGTTATACGGTCAGTGGAGGGATCAGCGAGTATTCTGGAACTGCAGGATGTTTACGTGAGGCCATACGATGGCGCTGTAGCGGATAATTTTTTTTTCCTGGATGATAATACTTGTTCACGCCGTCAGTCCTCCGTCTGGAGTGGAGTGGCCGGGACATCTCGCTCCCGGACCGTAATCTAACCGAACCCGTTCGGCTGCCATCGAAAAACTCTCTGTGCTACGATGAATCTTGCAGAAACTTATGTGTGTTACAGTAAAATTGTGAAGCTAGGGATTCCGTGAAATCCCTGAATTACTTGAGATGACATGTTCTACAGATAGCAAAATATTGAAATTCTTTATTCGACCCGAATCAAATCTAGTACACAGAATAGAAATATTTTTGCAATGCAACAGCTGACACTGTGGTGGCATCTAGAGTTGCACTTTAACTTTGCCTTGAAGCACCTGCAGCAATTTGTTTTGCAACGCTTTGTACCGCTGCATTTTCATTTAATGAAGCCCTGACCACCAGAGGAAGACTCGCTTGATACAGCTTCACGAAGAGAGACAGACTTCTCCACACACACACATCCTCCATACCCAAGAGACGTTGAGGGCATAGGTCAAACTGATTTCTTGAGTAATGTCCTTTAAGTAAACCCCCTTTCATTGCGATTTTGTACTGATCATTGTCAGTCTTGTTCACCACAACTCCTAGAATGTTTCGTGCATCACCTCTGCCTCTGTCTACAACAGGAACAGGAACTGCAACATTGTCACCTATGACTCCTGCTTCGAGATCAGCACGACTTCTTTTCATCATCCTCTCGGCCTGTTCTGTTTGGGCAATGGACGCTTCATGTTCTCGCTGGGTTATTTGCATGGTGGCTGCTTCACCGTCAGCTTTGTCTTCAAACACCGCGCACTGGTCGACTTCACTCTCTATGCTGAACATAAATTCATTTTGGAGTGATGAAGATGTAAGAACAATGCTAGCTTCACTGCCAAACATGGCTGAATATGGTGAACACTTGATTCCAGAATGATGGGAAGAATTCTTCTGAAATTGAATAAACTTGATTCCAATGGTCCAGTCTTGGGAATTATTGTCAGAAAACCACGCAGCTAGCATGTCCTTTATGTGACCATTAGCAGGTTCCACCGAACCTTGACTCTTTGGATGACGGGGTTTGCCGTGAACCAGTTTCATTTCTGGCCAAAAGCTGCTTCAGTTCGGTGATGACATTTGCTGTGAACTTTGAACCATTGTCAGACTGTAGAATTGTAGGTGCACCAAACAACAGAAATACATCCATCACCTGGAAAGCAACCTCAGCTGCACGCTTAGAAGTAAGAGGTCTTAAAACACAGAACTTGGTCAGATGGTTTTGTTAAACCATTATCCATTTATAGTTCATGTATGCCATCGACTGCATGTCAATGAGGTCAACTTGACTTCTGGAAGCGAAATCTTTGGTTAAGCTTGGTCGCACTACAACGCCTTCGTCATTGGCCTCTTTCTCTTACTTTGGCATTCTTTACAAAGAGACTTGAAACGTTTTACGGATTCAGTTGTGATGTTAGCATACTTTTTAGAAGTTCTTTAAGCATGCGGTCACGCCCACCATGGCCAGTGGAAAGATGAGCTCGCTTGATGATGTCAAAGGTATCCTCGATGGTCACGTAGTAGAGAGGAGATTCACTGGAGTCCCCGCTCTTCTTTATACAACATCTCCACACAACAATATCTCAAATTTCGAAAGTAAGTAGTAACTGTGTCTTATCTTTGTATGTGTGTCTTCTGACGCCATCTTCAAGTCGCTGATCATGGTGTAGTACTTCGACTTGGGTATCAGATACTTCCTGCACTCCTCATACATGGCAAAGAGCTTCTCTCTAAAAACCGTATCTTTCTCCTCTGGTAACATGGTCAAGTTTGTGTGAAAATTACTAGATGT
This sequence comes from Nautilus pompilius, assembly GCA_018389105.1. Taxonomy (NCBI): domain Eukaryota; kingdom Metazoa; phylum Mollusca; class Cephalopoda; order Nautilida; family Nautilidae; genus Nautilus; species Nautilus pompilius. The sequence continues at coordinate 1,080,209 of JACATO010000667.1, forward strand.
TCACACTACTTATAGCCAACGTTCAAGCCAGCTTCGATACTCGATACCAACACTGGTTCATTCAAGCCATGATCTCGTGCCAAGGTGGTTGTAAGTGATCATCATAAATTAGGTAAAGCAGGGACTGGCAGATGCTAGGTGTTAAATTGTGTTGCATAAGACGCAGGAAGTGTCAGACAAAGTGGCGCCATGATCTAATGTAACCTGCATCCAAGATAGGCTACAGACCCACTAGCGCAGTCTCAACCTGTCACAAGCCGATCACAACATGAAATTGTAATAGAAATTCTATACCGCACACCTTTTATTTTTCGCTCCCTCTTCAAGTCTGACCACTCCTTCTCCCAGTGTCGTGTAGCCCCAAGATAAGGGAAGTTAATCTATGCAACCAATTAAAAGAAAATGTCCGGCCTTGCATGAGGGGAGGAGTAAGGATTACCTACTGAAATGACTTGAATTATTTAGGGGACAGACTAGATTAGCTGTCACTACAAGTTTATCTCACCACACAAATAATGAATGAATTTCTGAAGTAATCTTCCACTCTGGAGGAAAATGTCAGATTTTGCGCTCTCTAATAATCTGTTTTCTAGAAGTCTCCTTACTGAACTTGTGACGTCATCTCCGATATTTGCTATCTCGGTGTCTTCCTAACGGATACTCTACGCGCAACATTGCTTCCGTGTTACAGTACTTAACGACATCACGACACCGACTTCTTGTCGCTGACCCTGAACCATTGTCGAGCAGCAGTTCACTCCGTCATTAAATGAACTAAAAAATCATTCCTTTCCAGTGGTACACTAACCTATCGGTCGATTTCTAAAGTATTGGCGCGAAAAATAAAGGAACTATTTTATGAATCGTTTTGCGCGCTAAAAGTTATCGAAAATTCTAAATTTAAGAAAATTTATTTATTAATATTAAAAAATGAAAAGGTTCTAAGTGTGCGTCAACCAGAACCCTGATTCTGGATCAGCAGCAAGTAACGAGTGGAGTATAGGAGCACAAAATAGTTCAGATGGATAGATAGAACTCAAGCAATGCTCTCCTTTGATTCCTTTTTCTTTGTTGTCGGACGTAGACGAAATATCTAACGCACAGAAAGCACCTGTTGTTCACGGAAAATCTGTAATATTTTCTGATGTAATTCTGCGTTCTAATGGAACACAGAGGATAATGAAATATTCACGGAATTATCTCAGAAAATTGTAAGAATACAAGAACCAACAGCAGTGTAACAGATTTACAGCAAGGGAACCCTGACGGATATTTATCGGTTTAAAATCATAAATACAACGGGATGAAAACAGCTGCATCTCATCAGAAGAAACTTGTTTTACACACCCATCGCTATCGCCATCCTTGGCTTTGTTGTTTTTGTTTTTACTTTCGCTGCAAAGCCAAGATAATGCAGTCGGGTGGTTTGACGATGAGACTGCTCGTGGACTGGCTGCTGGATCCGTAAGGAAGTGACGTCTTGACACGGAAGTAAACAAACCGCTGCCAAATTCTGCCTGTGCGGGGCCACAACAAAACAAACTGATCTCGTGACGACGTTTAGCAGCCCGGACCACCAACGATCTGCCCACATCAGCCCCGTCATAATCACGGACAAGCCAGCATCTACCGAAAAACCTCTTTACTAATAAAAAGTTTCTTGTAGCAGCCCCACCCCATCCAAATCTGCCTAAGCAGGTTAGTCATTTCCGCACTGGTATTATGTGTGTGTTTGAAATCCAACTCACGCCAGCAGATTGCCACATATTTCGCCTGGTGGAGTTTAGTTTCTCACTACACCTGCCATTTACCTGATTACTATCCGATCTAATATGCAAAAAGGTTATTTGTTTATTGTATTTAAATGAAGATGAATCTCAGGTGTTTACTCAGAAAAAGGAAATGTGGAGTTCGGTGAAAAGCGAGAAAAGCAGTCCACACTAAACGAGATGTGATCGGTAGTAATGTCTCGATCTTTCAGTAAACATTTGGCGAATTGTTTGACTTCCGGTTGGATTATTTCACATCCGGTACAGAGAAATCTGGCAACGCATCGCCAAGACATAAAGAAACACACAGACAAGCACGCTCAGTCGTAGAAAGCCGCTTAACTCGACTGCTGTTTAAAACATAGACACAAGAGAACTATAACCTAAAACTAATACGTAAGTACAGATGGTAGATAAATTACAGTTAACCCAAAAAGTCAGTACTCTGGATTAAATGTTGGGTTTATGGCCAAGTGCACTGGAATTCTTCACGTTCTTTTTTTATTTTTTTTACATAAATAACTGTTATGAAGACTAATAATTAATAATTCCCTAAATAAAATTTTTGTTAGTCACTTCATCTTTTTAGTTGATTTGCAATTTTGTTTCTTCTCTTTATTTTAACTCATTTACATAGCTTAATATAAAGTTTACACTTTTCTCCCGCTAAGTTTTCTATTAATAAATGATTTATTTACAGTCATTGATACTAAGAAGAAGATATACAGGTAGAAATTCTAATTTTTAATCAACACAATTTTAAAATTAATTATGATGCAAATAATGTAAAAGCAAAACAAAAACATAATGTAATAAAAATCCAGGGTTTGCCAGGCTGAAAATCAACATCAACTCCCTCCCTAAAATGACCTAAAGTCAACTTTTTAGGTAGTTTTACACCTGTAACACCATTTATATTAGTCGGATTTACTTTAAACTTGCCAGGAAGGTTTATTGCAAAGTGTGAACATGATTATACTCATTAAAGTCAACAGTAGAAGTCATTTGCTCCTAAAATCAGCTTTTTCCGGGATTTTTCATTTGTAGCTTAATTTATATATCAGCTCTTTGCGCAGCTCACTCGCCGGCCTCAGCCAGCCATCGCTGCTGCTTATTTTATATCTGACTGTTGTCAGTCAATCAATTAATTGACGTAACAATCCACCTGGACAAAAGAGGAGGAAGCAGTAGGTAACTACTGGTGAGGTTATAAATCAAAGGCTTTGGACGAAACATCTACTGTTCCATACAACCATTAAAAAACAAAAAGCATTGAGAAAATATGGAACTGCATTCATATAAATGCAAAATATTTGTGAGTTATTAATAGAGAGTGGAAAACTCGATTTGTTTTTACAACTGAAAAGAAGCAATGATCAAAAGGAGGTCTCTTACATTTGACAAACCCTGATCTTTTTGATGTCGGAAGGAACATAAGACTGATGATGGATTATTATTCTATTAGGATCAAAAGACACCAAAAATCAATAGGTTGGGCGAAACCATCGAATGGAATATGAGCTACAGCCACAAGATGAACAACAAATAATTGGCAAAAAGAAACTGCATGTTTTGAAATCTTAGATTTCCTGTTAAATATTCAAAAGTAGGAAGCCATGTTTGACCAACCTATCCAAGTCAGTTTAGAAGTAGGTGTGCAACCTAAAATCAAAATAAAAAAATACGTAACAGATAAACGATTTAAAACACCATAGCAACAGTTAGTTACAGGGCAGAAATTTCCGATGACTGCTCGGAGAGCTTGTGACAGATTCTATAGACAAAATTTTACTTGCCACCAGATAAAATTAAAATGTTTGAACCACAGTTAGAAACAACATCAAAGAAAGAGGAGCTAAATGGATCGAAAAAGAACATCAGATTATTATAAAAAGCATGGATGGAAAATGCGTAAAACAAGAAATTAAAGCTAGAATATGAACTTCAAAACAATGAAGAAATTAAATATATCACTGAAACAGTGTTTATTTTTTGTAAATTTTCGATCTATTCCAATCAGGCTGATGGTACTCGATTTCAGGAGAGTTTATAGAAATGTAAAAACTCTGCGAAAAATCTGGTTTTAGGGCATATCGCGGGTACGAGCCGTGGATTTTCAGCCTGGAAAAATCTGGATTTTAATTAGATTGGCTTTTTCACACTATTCGCATCATAACTAATTGGTGTGACCAGTATGGCGACACTTTTGGAAAACAGCCCTATATAGAGCCCACTTTTTTCTATATACATGAGTCATAACTGTATATACCTTTAGTAAGGTTTGTATTTAGCTGTGAGCGATATAATTAAATATTTATATTTTTTTTAGTTTTCTTATCCATGACCCGATTCATTGAAACATTTGGAATGAATTTCTTCTTGGTTATTCACCATTCTGCATTTACCTTGCTGTGTATATCAGAGCCTTAGCGTATAGAGCAAAGAAGCGACCGGTCCCTCTTTAGTTAGCCAGTGGCCTTAGAGCAACAAAGCTGGTTGGATCGGACTGATGGCGACGGCCAATATCCATTCGTTGTAATTAAATGTTCCTTATTAAGTTTCCGATATTTTAAATAAATTCTTCTTGTTGCTGTCGAGTAGAACGATTGGTCATTTTAAATTTTCGGCTGGTCTGGCTAACATTTTTGGGCAGAGGGTAGAAACAGGACATTTGATCTCGGATTGTAACTTTGGCGCTGTGCACGATCTATTTATATCGGTGAAGTAGTTCATGAGCTTGCGGTTGATGTTCTGTTGAATTTAACAACATATCTTCCACAGATACGTTACAGGTACCTGTCTTTTTGTTGTTTTTTTTTCATGTTATCGCGATGCTTTGTTGGAATTTCTTGTACCGGAAGCGAAATAGTTAAACCGGAAGTCTAAACCGTTACACGTTTCATGTAAGGTCGAACATTTACTACTGCCACTGTCATTTGTGTTTACGTGGCAGAGAAGGAAGCAAATCGATCCTGTTACAGCCTCTTAAGAATGTAAATTATTTTTTTTAATTTCTAAGATCAAACAATAATCTTAGCAGTAATAAAGAAAGAAACGATGCACACTACACCGTTTCGATTTAGGAAAAGAAAAACAAAAAAATATCGGGGATTTGTAGAAATAAGAAATGTAATTTTTCAGCATATAAAAAACTTTTGATATTTTTCTTTTTATTCCCATCCTAAACCTAAACGGTGCATTCTTTTCCTCAGATCGTAATCCTCATAGTCATCGTTAACTCGTCTTTTCAAATTACAGCTCGCGGGTTATCATCTCACTCCTCACTAATTCCTCGGCTCAGAAGCTCCGCTGTACTGCCCTCAAGAGTCGCCTGACCTTTACAGTCGTGGCTGGTTCTCACATTTCCCCTCATTCATATATGCACATATAAAGCATTTAAAACAACTCTTAACAATTTTAAATATTTAAATTACAATTTAATGTTTAATTAGAAATTTGATTTAAGTTCAAATCCGTCTCGTTTGTTTCCTTTCCGACAAGACAGGGGGCGCTGGTGACTGTTCCAGTGTCTTCAAGGTGCGCTTTCCCTTTGTCGGCGTACACGCTGCTCTGTTTACTGGGCAAAGTTTACACCACAACAACCACCAAGAACAGCCTCCCACGTTCAGAGAAAACAAACGAACAAGTGGCGAGTAACCGTAAAACTTAAACAACACAAAGTGGCCAACAAGACAGTCATTTCTAAATTGGGCCGTTGCAAATTTGCAGTGCATCACGGGATACAGATTCAGCTCTACGTGACCGGGAAAAAATTGTATCGTTTCTACAACACTATGATGGTCTGAATAAATATTTGACACAATTTTCATGAAGAGAGAAACATCCCTAACTTACCGGTGAAGCGACTGCGCGTGACTCCCTTGGGGGACTGGCTTATTTCGGGTATCAAATTCAGTTGGTGCGAGAAAAAGATAGCAAATACAGACAAATACCAGCTGCCGATGGGTATTAGGGGCGAGGGGCTTCGAGATAAGACAAAGCTATTAACTCGTAATGATGGAAGCTCACGATGAGTAACTTTGCAGCAGGTTTGTCACGTCGCCGGACCGTGTGGGAAGTTTACTGGAGAAATTCGCTGTAACTGAGCGTTGTTTGTTTTCCGCAAACCGCATCACTGTCGCCAGCGATGGCCCCGTTGTTGCATGTCGCGGACGGTGTTGTTTAAAGGTATTACGGCTCACGAGAGGGGCGACACTTTCAGACACCGGACCTGTCAGTTGCTTTAGACTCGCGGCTGTAACTCCGCGTGCTTTGTTGAGCATCGGAGCTGCTACAATGAGGTCTCTTTCCCGCTTAAAAAGAAAATATTTCGTTAATAGCACAGCACACAGTCATTGTCTGGTCCCTCATCAAGCCTCTCCCGAATTCTTCTTGTTTAAGACCTGACAACGTCTTCATACACAGGTAGAAAGGAGGATTTTAAATGCAGTACTTTTTCCTTATAAATCAATGATGGAGAGCCAGATAACAACCGGACTGCTTTCAATTCTGAGCGTAATTTTATCAGTTCTTAATGGGATTTGATAAAATAATTTTTATTGTCAAATAATAAGAGCATCAGCAACATCAAGGGAAAAGACAAGAAGTACGGATGAAATATATCGAGATGGAGAGAGAGACAGAGAGAGAGAGAGAGAGAGAGAGAGAGAGATGATGATGATGAAGAGAGAGAGAGAGAAATGGTATAGCGGTTAGGGTTCAGTGTAACCACGTGTAAAGTTTACAAGATAAATGTAACATCGTGAGCTGGAACCACATCCTAAGGAACAAAGAAGTGACTGGTCTCTAAATATGAGGGATCTCTTATCTTTCTGGGGGTTTACTCGCTAGTGTGAATAAATCTAAAATGGAAAATAATAGCTGATGATGTAGCCAAGCCGGACAGCTCTGTCTTCAGGCCAGTAACCGCGGCGACGGGCTTACAAATGTATTGAAATTGTCCGGCATAGGACGGAAGCGGGGAGACTGTCGAACACCCATCTTCCCAGCATCATCACGCTGCCCAATTGGCCAATCGGCGAGACTGAGTGCCTTAATTTGACCACGGCCGGTCTATGGCAGGGAGTGCAGCATACATTTGATAACAACACATAATGGGATTCTGCTCGGACGCTATACCGAGCCCCTCCCGCGGCTGATCGAGAGAGACGGTCGTCCGGTCAAATTAGGGCCACCGCCGCTATCGGGGTTCTCGAAAACTGCCCAGAAATGTATTCACGTCAGCGAGAATTGGGTAATTGTTATGACGGTCGGCCTGGAAGGATTAATTATTCTAGAGTGAAGCCTGCAAACCGTGGCATTGTCTGTGAATATACAGGTATAACGTCAATCAGTGGACAGCCAGCCAGCGCCGTTTTTCTCCGACCACTGTCCAACACCCACAGCGGCAAATGGGCGCCACGTGGCCTTTTACAAGATTTACGAGTCAAACATCCAGCATTAAACACGAGATAAAACTTCCCTGAATGATCCATTGTATTCCTTTTTAATCCGAAATTCTAGACGGTCGTCCCGCAGGTGTAGAGGGGTAGGGCCGACTTATTTTGACAGTTTGGTGTTTATGGTGCATGGCTGTCCACGTCCCATGTTTCCCTGATTGGCGAAAAGCTCCGCTGGATGTGGATGAAGCGAAACAGATATTCTATTGACGAGTGGTCAGTGGTGCTGGTGCTGTAGTGATGAAAGAATGAATAGGACTCCAAGAGACCTGCTGTCGTCTATTGTATTGTCAACAAAGGAAGTCACGCTCTCACGTAAACAGTCTCGAAGATCACGGTCTTCAGCACGTGCACGTGTGGGCTTCCTCACCTTTTTGGAATGCCATTTTCCAAAGTATTTTTGTAATATTGTTTCTTCTTTTTGTTAAATAGCAATGTAATAATTGATAAAACAACAACTAATGGACCAACAGAGTGTATGGGCTTGCCGCTCTATTTCTCCTGTATCAGGTAAAGATGGTGGAATATTGCTTTTGAGAATTATTTCCACTCGCTGTGGGCGTATAACTTAATCCACGCCAATGTTTTATTATATGGCACACCACAACAGACAGCTTTAAGATCTCTGTAAAGAATTGTGAGAAAATGGAATCGTTTTTCAACTCACAAAAGTCATGAGGTATTTAATTTGCCACAGGCACCATCTCGCACGCCTTAGTATTAAATAAGTAGAAACGAAATTAACTTTGAAGAAAATATTAAAATCTTTAGGGCGATACAAAATCATAGGGGTCGTAAACTTTTCGAATGTAAGCTCTCGCCACCTCTTAGTCACGGCCTGAGTCTGGTGCCGGCACACCTTCACCAGGTGTTTACTGATCCTTGCTCTGTCATGAAGTCGCCGATCGCGGGGTTAGCCTTTGTTACCGATAGCCACATGCCCTCCTGGATAGTGCCGCCACCTGACGGGCTAATTTCGAGATTTGCATATAACAACTCTTTGTGCAAAAATATTCTCTAAGAGAAAGAATAAAGTAGAAATTTAAAAGAGAGAATTGAAAATTTACTTTTGAAGAAAAATTCACTTCCAGACATTTAAAATGAGAGTAAAATCTAACCGTCAGCATTCATATGGCGTTCAGACGGCTGAATTATGGGTTCCATACAGCAGCACAGAGAAAGAGAAACGTTGTGAAGTGTAGTTAGCTGAAGAGTTACTCACTCATAAACGGTCTTAAGCCATAGTTTTACTGGCTTCGGGGATTGGCCAAATGATTGTACTGGTTGTCGTGTTAGTCGCTAGGTGGCTGGCGCGAAGAATTCGTGTGATTGATTACCAAAGTCAAGTAATTCCCCTCGAGGAAGGTTTTCTTTACTAAAAGAAAATCAGTGTAATAAAATAAGAAAAAAAAAATAAAAAACACAAGTGCAAGAAGAAAACTGCTCAAATATTCAAACTATATAGATCTTCGAAAATGTGATTGTGTTTCTCATAGTAATGGGTTTCAGCGAGACTGACATCTATCTCTCCATCATGCCTCGAGAATTACGGTATCTCCTGTCTTTCTCTTTGTCTTTCTCATTGTTATCATGAATATTATCATCTAGTTCCAGCAGAACAGTCCGGCGAGAGAAACAGGCCGGTATTTTATGGAACTCCTGCCGTTCGAGTAGGATACTGTTGCTCTGTCCATTATATCATTGTTAGAGATTTCCCAGTGATTATCGCCCGTCAATACACCGCTGCAGGTGTCGCCTCATTAGTGAAAGTATCCTGTGCACAAGAAAAAGAAAGAAGAAGAAGAAGCCTTTCATCATCAATTTCAGGTTGTGTTCATGGCCAAATGACCACACACTAAAGGTTTTGGAGTTGTTATTGCATACAGCTGCGTGTCCACTTCGATCAGGCCCTGACCAACTAGAGGACTTTTAAAATACGTCAGGTCTTTTTTGTCACTTGACGCTGCAAAGTGGCTCACAGACTCTGTGTGTCCACTTACTGTGGGATTTTCAGCTGCTCTAGAACATATTTTGTTTATTTTTTGCTAAGGAAAAAATACACGGAACACGAAAAAGAGAGAGAATGTATGGCATTTGGAGTGATGTCGTGTCCTTAGACCTTTGGTGGCATGGAAAACGAGCAGAAACGTCTTTCAACTCTGAATTAGCCATAAGATCCTTTTTTCTCTTAATCGATTGAAAAAGTTTGGAAATAATGAACATAAATCCCATAAAAAACACAAAACAGAAGAACCCACCCAGGTTTTATCCAAATTAATTGCAAAGTGGTTCAATTTTGTAAATGTAATTTTTTCTGCTTTCAAAGCATAAATATATGGGATACAGCACTTAGGGCTAAAGGGACAATAGTCTACAAGCACTTGATCTAATTTGAAATTATTTTAGACACAATGACCGAATAGGACTTCATCACAGTACAGGGGTAATACTGTGAAACCAGGGTTTGTGCATATCTGGCCAAGCTTGAAGAAAACAGGGTTTTAAAACTAATGACAATTGCTGAATACGATTCAGTCATAGTGGAAGGGTGATTCTCACGAAATCGTGTCAACTCTAATTATTTAATTCATCTAAAACAGAAAGTAGCAAATAAGGATTATTTTACTTTAGTGGATTTTGACGTTTTATTTTTACAAAGTAGAATTTGCGTAATACGTCACCTTTTAGCTGGTCCCTCGAGGTGGCGGATTACGTGAAGGTGTGTTACGCAAACTGAATCAGCGAAACAGGGATATTGAAGACTACCTTCGTGGAATAGCCCATAATCTTGGATATTAAGCCATGCCGTTATTTGCTTCCAGTTTCAATTACAATGCAGTTTTAATATGTTCCAACTGAAGTTAATAAGCAGAATAATTCTGGCATTATGGCATAGTGTTTGACTCTGCTGAGGGATGATGCTGCTATAAATATAATCTATGTAAGAATAAATGTTAACTGAAATCTCATCCCAAGCCATCTGCCCCTGAAAAAATGTAGAAACAACGAAAAGAATATGAAAAATAAGATAAGGTTGCTGAACTATTTTTCAGAATAAGTAATTTTTTTGAAATACTGATTCTTTATGTAACTAAGGAAAGTCACTGGCAATTACGGCGTAACATTAGGGCAAAGGGAGCAGTCTGGCGTTTTGTTGATACAATCACAGGAAATTTCTGGCTGTCTTCGCAGACGACATTAATTGGGAACTCTATTAGCAGCTGCAGGCTCCGATTTTCAACCGCATCATCTTTAATGGCTGCTTGTCATCGGACAGTTCTGTAGCCAGGATAAATGAACCACAGGTGTTAGCGATGCAAGTATTTTAATGTGATATTTGGTGAGTCAATATTATTCTGAGATGACTACATTTTGTTTGTATTGATGAAGAGCGCCAAATAAATATCTGTCATTGAATGGAAGTCCGAGAACAAAGAAGCGGCGGGAAAGTCAGGTGCTCCGGTCTGTTAACAGTTTGTTGGGGCTTTTAGAAGTTAATCCTTGTTTTTTATTTCAAGACCTGAGTTTGACAAAAGTATCAGCAAATCAGTGTAAGCAGGTGTTACAACAGATAACAATCCAATTCTTTTACCAGAAGTCGGCAGAGTCTTCAAAAACAATAACATGGATGAACCAAACCGGCTGAAAGGTTCGCAGACTTTATCCAAGTTACACCGAGAAGTTTCCTTATCGCACGAGAAAATACGTAAAATCAGGAGAAATGAATACAATACTGTGATTCCTGTAATCTGGTATAATCTATGTCCGCCCCCCCCCCCAGAACTGCCCGTGTTTGACGACAGCACCGTAGAGTTTTCTGGATCAGTTTGTTTACCTTGTGCCAGACTTTCCAACACCTGCTGAAACAGTAACAGTAGTTTACTAATCACAGCTGGGGAAAACAAAATTACATCAGTATAGAAAAGTCAACAACAACACCGACAATACCAACACCAACACCACCAACACCACAACACCGACAATACCAACACCACCACAACCACACCGACAATACCAACACCACCACCACCACCACCACCACCACAACAACACCAACACCACCAACATCACCACAACACCGACAACACCAACACCACACCACAACACTGACAATACCAAAAACACCACAACAACACCGACAATACCAACACCACCACAACAATACCAACACCACCAACATCACCACCACAACACCGACAATACCAACACCACCACAACAACACCGACAATACCAACACCACCACAACAACACCGACAATACCAACACCACCACCACAACACCGACAATACCAACACCAACACCACCACCACAACACTGAAAATACCATCACCAACACCACAACACCGACAATACCAACACCACCACCACAACACCGACAATACCAACACCACCAACACCACCACAACAATACCGACAATACCAACACCACCAACACCACCACAACACTGACAATATCAACACCACCAACACCACCACAACACTGAAAATACCATCACCACCACAACACCGACAATACCAACACCACCACCACAACACTGACAATACCAACACCACCACGACAACACCGACAATACCAACACCAACACCACAACACCGACAATACCAACACCACCAACACCACCACAACAATACCGACAATACCAACATCACCACCACAACACTGACAATACCAACACCACCACCACAACACCGACAACACCAACACCAACACCACCACAACACTGACAATACCAACACCACCACCACCACCACAACACCGACAATACCAACACCACCAACACCACCACAACACCGACAATACCAACACCACCACCACCACAACACCGACAATACCAACACCACCAACACCACCACAACAATACCGACAATACCAACACCACCACCACAACACCGACAACACCAACACCAACACCACCACAACACTGACAATACCAACACCACCAACACCACCACAACAACGACAACACCAACACCACCACAACACTGACAATACCAACACCACCAACATCACCACAACACCGACAATACCAACACCACCACCACAACACCGACAATACCACCACCACCACAACAACACCAACACCACCAACATCACCACCACAACACCGACAATACCAACACTGACAATACCAACACCACCACCACCACAACACCGACAATACCAACACCAGCACCACAACACCGACAATACCAAAACCACCACAACAATACCGACAATACCAACATCTTCACCACAACACCGACAATACCAACACCACCACCACAAGACCGACAATACCAACACCACCACCACAAGACCGACAATACCAACACCACCACCACAACACCGACAATACCAACACCACCACCACAACACCGACAATACCAACACCACCATCACAACACCGACAATACCAACACCAACACCACCACAACACCGACAATACCATAGGTACAATGTTTTACTTTGATTCCTTTATATGTAGACAAATCTTAATATCAAGAAAAAGATTTTGGCAGTTCACCTTTAGTCAGACGTCCACTTTTCGACGACTCTTATCGTTTTCTAGGTCTTCTCCTAGATTGCACTATTTAATTGAATGTCATTTTATGTCTTCATTTGTATCTATGTTGCCTACTGAACTATTCGAGAGCCGTTCGGTGTTTAAACTAGAAGTTATAGTCCACACGAACTGTTAATCAGCCGGTTCATCTGCTTATAAATGTACAATTTTAATTTAATAAACAACAAATGAATGCTGTAAAATTATAATTCAGCTTTAAATGTTAAAATATAATTTGAATATCAAACTCTACAATGTTAAAGTCAACTTTTAATCTTCGAACGATGTATTAATATCTTTAAAATCCAATCATGCAGTTGTCAAATGTTATTTGTTCTCACAGTTATAACTCCGTGAAATCACTTTGTTAGTCGGAGACACGGAAAGAAAGAGAAGGCGTCTGTGGTGTCACGTGGACCCAAGAGGGGGAATAAGCCCGCCGAGTGTCGACGTGTCTGTGTTTACTGACTGTTGGTAAATAACTAGTTGGAAGAAATGCTGAAAAGAAAACAAATTAACTGTGAAGCGTATCAATCCTATACTGGCGATCGGGATTTACAGACAAACTTTGCGTTAAAAGACTCGTATAAGGCCAATTGACAACGAGTCGTAGGAACAATTGAAATTTGAAAATAGGTTGAAAAAGTTACACCGCAGTGTACCTATATCGTTGTGTGTGTGTGTCTGTGTGTGTCTGTGTGTGAGTGTCTGAGTGTGTGTGTGTATGTGTGTTTCTCTGTGTGTGTGTTTGTGTGTGTCTGTGTGTGTCTATGTGTGTGTGAGTGTGTGTGTGTGTGTTTGTGTGTGTGTGAGTGTCTGAGTGTGTGTGTGTGAGTCTATGTGTGTGTCTCTGGGAGAGTGTCTGAGTGTGTGTGTGAGTGTCTGAGGGTGTGTGTGTGTCTGTGTGAGTGTGTGTGTGTGAATGTGTGCGTGCGTGTGTGTGTGTGTGAGTGTCTGAGTGTGTCTGTGTGCGTCTGTGTGTGTGTGTTTGTGTCTGTGTGTGTGTTTGTGTGTGTGTGAGTGTCTGGGTGTGTGTGTGAGTCTATGTGTGTGTCTCTGGGAGAGTGTCTGAGTGTGTGTCTGTGTGTGTGTGTGAGTGTCTGAGTGTGTCTGTGTGCGTCTGTGTGTCTCTGTGTGTGTCTCTGTGTGTGTGAGTGTGTGTGTCTGTGTGTGAGTGTCTGAGTGTGTGTGTGTATGTGTGTGGCTGTGTGTGTCTGTGTGTGTGAGTGTGTGTGTGTGTGTGTCTGTGTGTGTCTGTGTGTGAGTGTGTGTGTGTCTGTGTGTGAGTGTCTGAGTGTGTGAGTGTGTGTGTGAGTCTATGTGTGTGTGTGTCTCTGGGAGAGTGTCTGAGTGTGTGAGTGTGTGTGTGTGTGTGTGTGTTTAAATGAGAATTTCTTGTGACATTTGTATGTCATGGAAACACAGTTTTTATTATTACACAGGCAGGCGGTGTACAGGGTTTATAATCTTAAAACTTGCCTAGCACGTCGTCTATAATTATTGTTTTCGCTTTATGTATTACATTCCTTTGTTTTGATAAGCAAACCCAAGTTTCAGCGACTAAAGCCGATGTTCAGCAAACTTTAATTTTCAAGCTTATTGATACGAGAGAGAAGTAACCCCTTTAATGTGGCTAAGCATAATAGGGTTTTTCTTTTTAGTCATTTGTCTTGTTTAGTTGACCATCGTTAACGCATTTCTGAACCTGACTCCTTGCTAAAATCTCGCTGAATTTGTAGGCACTGGCCACGTGGGCGTACATCCGTGCACGTTGATGAACAGGTAAGTAACAACCCTGTTAATTGTCTTCTTTTTCTTTTTTTTTTCACAGAAATCTCCCTAAAACTCGACAACCGAATATGCGCTTTTGGTGGGGCGGATATTTGAGTGGGCTGGGCAGTAAATTGGATTTTTGTCTGCTATAAACGTAATTAGACCGCCGATCAACAGGCTGGACTGTAATCGCAGGTGCTCGCTGGCAGAACAAGCTCGCCACGAGTTGTAGACTTCCTATGGCACAATCCGTCCGCCAGATCCTCTTCCCTCCAAATTCTATGATTACCGCCACGCTGTACGTCTCATTTCGTTCTTTCAGCGAGGCAGATATCAATTTTGGATGTAGCAATTAATACAGGAAATGTGAGATCATAAAGGCGGCGTGTTGTGCAAGTCGGGTCGTCTTCCGCAAATACGCTGCGACGGCTATGAAATGTACACAGAAGCTGATGGGGGCTGAGCACGGACCGTCAAGCGCGACGGCACGGTGATCAGTTTCACCCACGTGTGGCCGGCCAACGATTATCGGCTAACCCGCCCCTGCCTTTAATTTATCATACAATAAGCAAATGAACGTCATGCATATGAAGAAGCAATTTTCATCTGAAAGAAGCTGAGCTTATCGGCAGGTTAAATGAGAAACGAGTAACCCAAACCGCCTATTTAGACCATTTCCTGTTCCTTATACAGAATCGTTGCACTTACTAGTATATTCATTTCATATTTTGATTTCTTTTATAACAAAAGGCCGCCGTAGTTGGGAACATTGTCTAATTGGTGATAACACCAACACCTGACTTCGACCATGAAACTCTCAGACAGTGGACAACGTCTCCTCTCCTCGCCTAATTTACCATAAGGGGGAATTCCACCTGTGAAATAAACACTACCGATAGTTGTCCAATGCTCCTTAAGGAAGAACACCGAGTATCTATGAAGCGAAACTATAACGTACTTAGTTATTTTCATTTAAAAGAAGACTTAAAGTACCTTGCTAATTACTTCTGAAAATACCATTAACGTGTTTAAACATTAAATAGACTTCGTGAAATAAGTAGGGATTTATGTACTTAAGAAAAGGAGAGTTTTTATGACTTAGCAGTAAGGGGGACTAGGGTACGGCTAGCGAAGCAGAGTATGAACGTCTGAAAACTGATCTGCTTTTGTGGCATAAGTTTCTTCTTACCTAATTATGGTTCCTCTGCATTACTACATCTAATTAAGCTGCTTCTTGCGAGAAACGTATACAGATCTACATGTCATGATAATTTGATCACCATACGTTTCTCACATGTATATTTTGTAATGCATTCTCACTAGTTGGTTGTGGCACCGCTCTGTCTAAAAACTCGGATTATGTCACCAGATTATAAAAGATGACCTAATTCGGGATTATCTGCAAAAATGTCTGGTGCTCCTTCGATTTCTGCTGTTTGTGGAGGTTCTTGGTCGTTTGGTCTTCAGTTGTTTTTTTATTTTTATAAAGATACTCTTATTGTCGCACAATAGTGTTCATAGCTGAGGAGCAACAGTGCGTCGGCCTAATGTCAGTTCTTCAGAAGCAGATCGTTCTGGGCGGGCATGCTGTGACAGCTGGACACACGTTGGCGTGATTACTTCTTTCCATTCAAACAGACGAATTATCTGATGCACAGCGCCTACGAACAACGAAAGAGTGGCAACGATCCTGGATAAATGGAAAAAAAATGCCTCGGTTATCTCATTTCTCATCTACGAACAAATCCAGATCGGTCAGCTGTAGTCGAGATAAGTGTAAGTAAAGATTTTCACTTAATTCTCTTCATAATCTTACAAAAGGACTCAACATGATCACATGGAGGATGGCTTGTAGAAGTCTAGAAAAACTTGCTGGTGTACGTGACTAGTAGTTTAAAATCCACAACCGAAGAAACTTTCCTCCACACACCAGAAGACCAGAATAAATTTGTCAGCCTTTTATGTTGCAGTCATATTCTCAATCGTATTTTCACGGCATTTAGCTGTTTTAAAATTTGTTTTCTGGCCAACACTGATGGTCGCCGCTCTCAAGAGATTATAAAATTATTATTAAAGAAACAAATCCAGCCTTATATCCACGAAACTCTCAAAAGAAGAAAAAAAAACTCGCTTCTATCGAATGCTCCAATCATATGAGCTCAAGCTCAGCCAGTAAGTGACTGAAGATCTTTAACTTTATTATCTAAAGACAAGCAAGGAAATAACGTTCTGAAGCTCGCCAACAAACAGCGCAAACGAGCGGACTCCCACAAAAACCACAAATGCGGCGGGCTCATTTTCATACAGATTTACCACACGAGTTTCATTACTTTTCACAGCTTACTTAATTTTTTTTTAAAAAATAGCCAAAAATGGAAGTTTTAATATTTAAAGTTATTCTGAAAACCAGCCAAATAAACTGAGCTTGTCGGCAGACTTTGGCATTTCCGAATATCCTTATTTACGGATGATTCCAGTAAATCATTTTACCTATTAACTATGGGAAATAGTTTCTTACAGTTTTGTCCTTCTCTCAAAAATGCTTGTGTGTGTGAGTTAAGACAAATTTTTCATTAATTAACTAGGTTTCACTGATACCTACCTATTTCAGAACGAAAATGAAAGTAAAAGAATGCACACGTGATACTCTGGAAGCTCGGCAGGTAGCTACTGGAGCGTGACAATGTCTTCCATGCTCAATAAAACCCGTTGAAGGTCTGTGGCAGATCCATGCCAGGGTGTGAAGTGAGCAAGATCCCTTTCTAATTTTTTTTTTTTTGTAAATGAGAAAAAAAAAAACTTTGAGTAATTTATTTTAATAAGTAATTAAACAAAATAATCGGTTTGTTAATATCAGTATCTAAAGTTAAAGGCACCTTAGAGATAACTTAAGTTTGCGGTTCCTGTTAATTTGTTTTAGTTTTATTTAGAATTCTGCTTAAGTAAAATTAAAATAACAACGTTAAATAAAAGGAATTTAAAAAATGAAAAAATTTAAAGTATAGTTGGACATATTTAGAGAATACTTACAGGGCGACCCAGCCTTGGTTAAGGTCACCCACCTCTTTAGTATAGTTGTTCGTTGGCTAGTGATTAGCAACAAACGTCTTAAACTGACCAATAAGACGAAGGTTTACCAGCAAACAAAAAGAAAATGATGTACGGAAGAGAACAAAAGTACAGTTTTGATTACTTATTTAGAATATGCAGCATGACAAGAAAACCTTAAGATCACCGAGTTCATTTACTAAAAGTTTTAAAAAGCAGTTAAAGTTTCTCAGGGTTTGGATAGCCACAGATCCTTTTGTCCGTCTCTTATATTATGGACAACACGGTGTAGCATCCCAGTACGGTTTGACTTTAAACAAAAACGCAAATTTTATTAACAGCTTTGTAAACGAATGAAACAAACTGGAGATGTTAAAATTAATAGTAATAATTAAGTTAAAGTTAAAAATCGTATTGATAAGCATTTCTCTTTCTGGGTAGGAAGAGACTTGCACGAGTCTCTCCGCCTTCTAGTGTAACTGAACACAACAAACATATACTAGTGAAGTTCTGTTATACGTGTAAGATTTAAACGGAAATGTATAAAGATTTTGAAAATTAAAAAAAAAAAAAAACTGTCTTTATTAATTTGCTTTGCTCCATGGAAATATCTTGTAAAATCCGGATATGATGAGTGAGCAGACTCCAGTGCAAATGTGATGAACGAGATAATGTCTTGCTCAATATCAATTAAAAGACGGACAGGAAATGAAGGCGGTCCTCAGAGCTGCGAGTAGACATGTTTTCTAATAGGATGTCATCAAATTCCAATCAGTTTTGAGAGCTCTTTCACGAGTAAAATGAAGACCAGTATAACATGACCTAGCCTAATCAATATCCGTCTCTCTTTGGTGAGACAATACCGCCGCATTTAGGACCACTCCATTAGTCTTTGCGGCTGTCTGTTTAGAACATCTGTAACCGTCTTTTCACAGACCAGCCATCGCATCTACACAAAATCTGTAGTCTATTTACAGCGGACCCCGAGCGCGGTCTACCCTGACCGAAGACAAATGGGGTAATTGGTTAACGAAAGAAAACATTGTCGTTTATTGTTCTTCAGCTACAAAAAAGAAAAGTTGGCAGCAGAAATTCTAACAAACAAAAAAAATTTTATTAAGAATTAAAAATTATTATAGCAACAAAAGTAATTAAAATTCCATTTATAAAGATATGTTACTGTAATTTGGTGTAACATCACGTGTTGCCTATCCTCTTAAAATGTATCTACAAACTGTTCTCCCTGTGGCAGTGGGTGTGTTTCGGCTGGTTTGCAAGAGTCAGTGAAGGAGAACCATTTGCTTTGTAGTTGTCTTAGGTGGCGGGTCTACTGTTGAGGACTATTTACCTTTACGAGTAGACTGGAAACTGCAGTGATCGAGAGGTGTGTGTACCAGCTGTGAACAAATCCTGATTATACAGGGTGTTCCAAAAGTCTTGGGCACATTTTGACAATGAATATCTCGGAAACTATTAAGGATATAAAAACGCATCTGGTAAATTCAGAAAGCTTGTAATCTCAATTTTTACATGGAATGTTCAAAGATGTTCAATGTGAGCACCATTGGTCACACGACACACATCAAGCCTATAGTCCAATTCTTGCCAAACGCGTCCCAGCATTGCATTGTCAATGGTTGAAACAGCTTCTGTTATTCGTGCTTCAGCTCATCCACGTCTCTGGGAATAGGGGGCACATATACCAATCCTTTCACAAATCCCCACAAAAAGAAATCGCATGGTGTGAGATCTGGAGATCTGGGTGGCCAGGACATGAGATCGTGATCATTCTGCCCAGACCTTCCAATCCATCTGTCTGGCAGTTTTATGTTCAGAAACTGTCTAACCCTGAGGCTCCAGTGTGGTGGCGCTCCATCCTGTTGGAAAATGAAGTCACCAGACTCTTTCTCACTCAATTTATCCATTAACTAAAAAATCTGAAAAGATATCTAAAAAAATCTTAATATCTGAAAAGAAATAAAAAAATCAATAGCCTTACAAAAAATTAATGTAATTAGCTTTAAAATGACACAACTTTTATCTTACTACCATTCATAGTTAAATAGATATGGGGACTTCAAATGTGCCCAAGACTTTTGGAACACCCTGTATATCTCACCATTCATGTTTTAATTTTGAAAAACAACAAAAACGACAGTTTTAGCTTGAAATCCTGACAGACATATTTGGGAGTAACTCTTCGCTAGATAATTAACCATATAGTGCAAAATTCAAAGTGTGCTAAAGAATATATTTATATCTTTAATAAAAGTCCAGACCCATGAGAAATCTTATCAGGAAGCCAGGTTAGACCCTCGTAACAGCTCTTTTTCAGTGGAGAGTGCAGTGCCATTGTTCAGATGGTGGGGAAAATTCTGTTAATGCCGGAGCTTATTCTCTCGGTGGCAGAGCTGGGAAAACACATGGCAGAAAACGGCGATTTATTTCTGATTTCGGAATTGGAACGTTAATAGAGGCCTGCAGACCTTTTATTTTCTTTTAAAAATATTTCAGTATGCGTTTGACTGAAGAAAACAGTCTGACTTTGCATGGCTTAACGCATTAATATAATTTTAATGATGGTAATCTGATGTCATTATCCGTTGGAAGGTCGGAAGTATACACATAGGCAGTTTGGTCTAACAGAAGACCCACTCGTAGGGTTGTTTGAATTGGAGAGCGCCAGACCTCACATGAGACATAGAAGCTGTATGAAATTAAGATTCTTGTATTATTATCCCACTTTCCAGATCTGCCTTTCTGATGATCTCGCTTTTGACATCTGCTGCCACATCTACCAGCAAACACAACCTGTAGAAAATCTGGAAGATCTAAACTCTCATCTGTATATTAATCTAGAAGATATGTGCATGTGTTGATGTATGTGTACAGGTTAGTGCTTGAGTGTGTCTACAGCTGAGCGACTAAGTGATATTTTCACGAGTACTGACAACATGTTTGTATGCATCGATGGCATTTCAAACTGCTCTTTTTTCTCCCGATATGATCTGGTATTTAGTAATATCAGAAAAAGTCTTATTGTTACAAAAAGTTTTAGATTTTTATTATATTTTATTAAGATGTGCACACATATATAAATAATTAAACTATGCACATTTATATACTTTAATTCATTATTGCAATCTATTTCTTATATATGTGTGTACGCCATGAACAAGTTAAAACACGTGTTTTTTTTATTAATTACAAACTGCTTATCGATTCCTTTTTTCTGTATCGTATTAACACGCATTAATTCTAATTAAATAGTTTAAAGCATTTCGAAAAAAATATATTCACTGTGGTATACTTAGCATTTTACTTCAGGGCTGCTTGATATTTTTGTACTGATCTATCATTCCTGCTTCGTGTTTCCATGGACCAAAACGATTCAGCCGAAAGTCTAATTTGCCCCGACTTTATATTACACGTTTCTCAAATAAAAACAAAAGAAAAAGTTCGTTGTAAGCGAAGCAAATAATTCTTTGAAACTTCCAGATAAGAATAGGAAAATCTCCGTCTTGACTATTAGAATCCTCGCCTGGTATGGGTAATTGGCACTGATCAAGTGTGGACAATTATTTCCTTAGACTCATTTGCAACAGCCATTGGCGATGGAAGTAATGTTTTCCAATGCAGTCTTTCCATAAAATAATAATTGGTCACGTCCGCTGATTTGCCCCCTGCGCTTTGTCTGGTCGTTCGTGAATGATCAAGCCAAAAGTTTCCGCAACGAAACATTGTGTCGGCCACGAGCGGTAAGGAAGCACGGGGCGGAAGATGCAATTCTCGCTAATGCTTCAAAACCAGTCGCGAACCTAATAAGAGACGGAAACGAACACACCCAGCTTTAACCAACATAATAATTTCTTTATTAGAGCTTAAAAAACACACACGAAAGAATGAAACAATGGACTGGTGAGAGAGAAAGAGGAAAACGTGTGGCTGGTGATTAGTTCGGCATATGTACTCCTTCCGGCTGATTAGGGCTGTTGCGCAGAGTGGAGACAGACTGAAAAACAACGCGGCGTCCGACCTCTATAAATTACCGCCAAATTCTTGGTGGCTGAAATGTTGGCGTTAGTCACGTATCGGCACAATATATGTTACAGCTGAGTGATTGCTCAACGAAAAAGAAACGAGAAATTTGTGAGGAGTGTTAAATTAGTCACGAACAAAGCTTGGCTAGCAGGGAATGGTCTCCGTGTGTTACTTAAGCCGTTTTGCTACCTTCCACTGGTCCTTTCGACATGCGGCGAGGAAAACAGAGACGTCTCGCCTAAAGCCTTGCGATTATAAATGTAAGTAATAGTGAGAGATGAGGATGGAAAGTGATGTGTAACTTGTAAACGGTTTTTTCTGGGATTTTTAACCGTCTGCCGCCACTATCGCTGCTCATTCCTAAGGAGAAATACACGCCATCGTCATAGAATCGATAAGGGATAAGTTTTAGGCATAAAATCATTAAAGAAAATTCTCTGATCAATAGAAAAGTAATTATATGGAATTAGATCTTTAGATATCAGATTTAACCATTAGCAGAACGAATCCTCACCAAAAGACAAACCTCAAAACATGTGGCTATTAACTGGTACCAAGGTAAAACGATTTTCAATTTAAAATAACATTTTTGAAAATAATAATTCTAATATTAACTATTGTTTTTGGAATGAACATTTTAAAAAAACGGATTGGTTTAAACTGGAATTGTGGTGCAGCAGAAACATCTCCATATTAAATCAAAACTTCAAAGAAACCATACCGTCTGGGTTGAGAAGCAATGTTAGGTGCAGCTCTGGAAATTAAGAGGAGGGTTAGCTTAACGAAGATAATAAATACATTTTATGTCAAAATTACTTTATTCGCAGAAGAAATGCTTTTTCAATATTTGGAAAAAAATATTTTGAAATAATCCTTTAACATCTCAAAATAAAGATCAGATTATAACGGCTGAAAATGAAAGTGTTTAAAAAATAAGAGATCCATCAAAGAATGTCGGCTAAGACAAACGTAAGAACCAGGCGATGGTTGAGAAATCGTAGCTCGCTTCAAACAGGTTTTTTTTTAAAATAAGCAAACTTTCCTTGTACGATTCTGATGCTTCTTCTACTTACAACAGCACTTGTTCAGTGTTTACGTACAGCAAGAATTCCAGAAGTTACCTAATTTTATGCTGCGGCTCGAAATATTAATTTTTAGGTTTTTTTATGTCAACCTTCGGCCATTTGCTGTTCTTCTCATTGGTTAAGATGAGCCAGCCTCGGTTAAACATCAATTAAAATATTCTTCGATTGGGTTCTTTAAGAGAGGCGTCTGTAAGCTCACTCGTTGACTCACTCATCGATGTTTAGTGGTGAAGCGCTCGTCTACTTCTTTGTAAACATTATAAATATGTTGCGGATCGGTTCTGCAAAAGTAAAAGGAAAACAACAAGAAGAAGAAATTCTAAAAAAGGTTTAGCAGCTGAACCCGTCAGAGATTTTGACATAGCAGTGTAACTTTTTAGATTAATTCGAAACCATGATTAGCAGTTTACGAAGAGACGAGGCTCTCTCACACTGTTTGTGGAAGTCCAGGTGATGGGGAGAACTGGTCAGTCCCGCCGAAAGATGCTGTTTACCTTTTCACGTCTTTTCGAACTAACATAATTCACCAAACCTAGGATCAGGTGATTGAAACTCGGGAAGGATCTACCTACTACCGATGAGAAATTTCTCAAGCATTCTCTCGTTTCACCCCAAATCGCCCGCGTCGACAACAAAGACTCGAGCTCAAGGCGCGCACCACTTGGGTGGTCATATCTACCAATTCTGCCTGCTCCATCTGGTGGTACGTTTTACAGAGTAAGAAAAACTGGTCCTGAATTAGTGTCTACAGGAAGTAAATTTAAACAGCTAGGAAAAGCTTGTCTGGTTTTCAAGTAATATAGAATCAGTTAGTACTTGCTCGTCTGAAAAATTATCTTAAAAACTGACACTAAGGTATTATTTGAGAATGTGAAAGTATACTATGCAAACACAGAGACAGGTGCTGTTCCGTCTTAAGGTGCGTGCGTAGAAGATGCTATAGTTTTGGCCTGTATATAGATAGCATTGTAATCAAGGTGCTTGGTTAGCAAATTCTGTTGAAATACGCTAGTAATAGAGTAAAATTACATATTTTTCTATGAAACCATACTGAGTGGAAGCAGAGTAATCAGCATTTAGAATCTTTAAACTCCTACTTTGACGTATACATTATAACAAAAACAGCAAATGATTTGTTGTTTTTTTAATTGGCAGTATACTGAATTCTAAAATATTCCTTACAGAACGAGTCTGAAAACAATGCATATCATTCAGTTGACTAACGAACTGCGTACCAAATTATTTTATGAGTTTACATATATTTGGCACTTGAGATCAGAGAACGAAAGGTGCGCACATCTGGAAAGAGACTGAGAGGAGACTGCACGTCCATTGTTATCAGAAGTGTGCGAATATGGTTTAGAGTAACGTTATTTTATTGCATCTAATAATTCTAACCAGAGAAAATTCTTGCTCGCGCCAGGAGATGGTTCCTCCATCAGATATCGGCGACTGTGGCCGGCAGGTGGCAGGGTGGTGGTTCCCCGGGTAGTGCGGCAGGGCGTGGGGAGAGGGCGCTGGCTGGCTGGTGTTTACGTGTACAAAGTGGATTCTAGAACTGCGCATACTTACGGAGAACGAGTCGGTCCTCGCACGGCTCGCCTGCGGAGCCAGTGGCGGGAGCACTGGTAATTATCAGATGGAGTTAAGAGTAAATATTTAAAAGAGCAAGGAAAAGGTTGAACTCACCGACCTCGGTCTGTTTACAGCCGTGGACTGCGCTAAAGAGTCGGAAGTCGTTAGCGGCTACAGGCACCGGAACGGCTTGTCAGCACAGCGCCGTAAATCTCGCGGCGCTGCCTGTTTGTTTGTTGCACGACTCTGTTTGCGCAACCGGGGCTTTGTTTCGGCTGGCGAGATCGGCGACCGGGGGTGGGGTCCCCGAAGGGGCGACAGGATGAACGATCGGGACGCACCACCGGACAATGTCGGCGAACTGCTCCCTCGATCGCCTTTTCGAGCCCCATCCAGATGATTCAAGCGGTAGTCAGCGGAAGCGGAGCCCCGGACTTCGCGGCCGTAGCGTGAAAATATAATGTTTCTGTTGTTCCGCAGCCCGTGAGGTCAGCCACCGCGATATGGCCGAGTCGCCCCGCCAGGGGTCGCTTCCCAACCGCGCATGACCAGTCACGGACGGACATCTCTGAGCAGCAGGACGAGTCGACCGACTAACAGGCGCTCGCCCTGGTTGTTTCAGATATTCTTTGCACATGCAAATAAATAATCAATTTAGGAATTATATTTAAAGGCAGTTATGGAAGAAAGGAATGTTTAATGATCAATAAATATATTAATATTTGGAGAAAACAAAAAGGCAGGAGCATAAGACATAATAAAGAGAGAGAAGGTTCAGCAGCAACAGATTTTTACATAAACAGGCGAACAAAACAATAACGAAGAATAAGAAAATAATAAATTATAAATATAATCTGGTTCACAGTGACAAAACAAATAATTTGTAGGGTTTTCAAAAGGAAAATCTTGAATAAAGATGTAAACTTCGAATTTGGAAAGTCTTAATTTTGGGCGAATCTGACTTATTCTGAGAGAGGGTGCGTAGTACGTTATTAGTAGCAATCAAAGATCTTTTATACACACAAGCACATACAATTACATACTCACATACACAAGAACACATATAAACTCACACACACACACACATATACACACGTAGACTCATTCGCGCTCATGAAATCGGACAAGGAACATTTTTTTCACAGAAAACTTAATATTTACGAAAAATTAGCTCTCTTACCAAAAACAAAAATTAATTTTGTTTAATTTAAAAAGGGAGAACACGAGAAAGTCTCTTGTCTATATCTCGAGATACAGATTCACATATACTGGAGCTGGTTTAGAAATAGTACACCCGAGCAAAGAACAAAATTCCAAATTTATTAAGAAATTCGTAAGTATTCGGTAGCAGCTTACATTTCTCTATAAGATATTTTATCTTTATTTCTCTTAAAAGACCATGATTATCGAAACAATGAAGCAAACTCGCCATATCGCTCAAAAATTAGAAAATCTGGTAAGAAAGGATCACGATTTATCTTAGGTTGTGGACTTTTCTGTGCTACTGTGTAGGTTCACTACGTAGTCAGCGAACCACGTGCACAGCCAGTGGTTGTCAGGGTGATCTAACTACTCTAAGAACAGAAATAATACAAAATTTTAATGACGCTTAGCACTACATCAAGGTTAATCCAGCCTTTGGAATCGTCGTCGCCAGCTATCGCGAGAACTCACAAATGTGCTCTCGATCAGCAATAGGCAGCAGACCCACAGAAGCAGGCCTAATGGCAGGGCTGCTGTGTCAGCAAGACCAAAATAAGGTAAGAAGTACAGGAACTGGACCGTGAAATTCTCTTCTTCACCGAGAAGTCAGACCGACTTAGGAAGCGGATTTTTTAGCGTAGGAGGGAAGATAAACCGGATCTGTGTTCAGAGGAATTAATGTCTTGGGCTTCATCTGCTATGAAGTCGGACATATTAAAAAAAATAAATGAAATAATGAATAAGAAAGTCCACCTCAACATCCCCGCTCGCCATGTTTTCCAAGCGGACCCGGAATGGTTGGAGAGGCTGTACACGATGGAAAGGCAACGAAGCCAAATATACTTCAAATCTGTGCGGAGACCATTTGCTTACTAAAAAAACGACCCTAAAGGGCTGGAGAGGCCGCTAGGGCGGCGCTGAAGTATTTGCCGTAAAAGATGCCATTAATTATTAATTTAAGAAATCTATATTACGTAGTTTATCAATTTACATATTTATTTTCTGAAATAATACTTTAATATTTGGTATTGAAAATATTTTTCCCAACCAAGGATACATTAAAAAGATTTATTTTAAGTAGGTGGCAGTTTAAATTATATTTCACTTCAGTACTCAACCAGAGAGCACATTTCTACACTTGTGAGATAATTATGAAAAGCACTAAATATTTAAATACACGGAGAGGGCGTGAGATATTTTAAAAAATTTCATGGTTTAAAGTTTTCCCAAATCCTGTGTCCTAGCCCAGTATACAAAGTGTACATACATCATTATGGGACACTTTCTATATATTTATTTAAATAAAACAGTTTGCAATTAAGAAAAAGCACCCTTTATACATACTTGCATAATTTAAAATCAATTAATCAAACATTTGTTTTCATTTAATAAAATTTAAACCCCGTTAATTATTTCCATAAACCTAGAGAGAGAAAAGGACCCACCTGACACAAACACTCGGCTAAGTCATATCTCTTTCTAAAGAATGAAATATTTCCGAACACATTTATCAACAGCTTTTGAAACAATCAGTTTTCTCCCCATGATCTGGAATTTAGAATCTACTTTCTTTTCTTTATTTTTAATCCCAAAGGAGGATACTACAATTTTCTTTTTGACTCTCTCTCTCTCTCTCCATCTCCATCTCTCTCTCTCTCTCTCTCTCTCTCTCTCTTCTCTCTCTCTCCCCATCTCTCCCCATCTCTCTCCCCATCTCTCTCTCCATTTCTCTCTCTCTCTCTCTCCATCTCTCTCTCTCCCCATCTCTCTCTCTCTCTCCATCTCTCTCTCTCTCTTCTCTCTCTCTCCCCATCTCTCCCCATCTCTCTCCCCATCTCTCTCTCTCTCTCTCTCTCCCCATCTCTCTCTCTCTCTCCCAGCTCTCTCTCTCCCCATCTCTCCCCATCTCTCTCCCCATCTCTCTCTCTCTCTCTCTCTCTCTCTCTCTCTCTCTCCCATATCTCTCTCTCTCTCTCTCCCCATCTCTCTCCTCTCTCTCTCCCCATCTCTCTCTCTCTCTCTCTCTCTCTCTCTCTCTCTTCTCTCTCTCTCTCTCTCTCTCTCTCACAGTTTGCATTTCTTCATTTCAAACACAAACAGCATACAGGCTAAAATGTATTTGTCAGCTGTTCAGCTCACCGATCTTGTGGTTCATGGAAGTTTTGGTTTAACTCAAGGCTTTGTTTGCTTTGAAATAAATACAAATGCAACATCTTTTGGTTGATCTTAATGAAGGGAGAATTCTAAATGAAACAAAAGCATAACAAAACACCAGATATTTTGTTTACTGAATCACCCTTGCCAAACCAATAAAATGAAGAGTAAACAGAATTATTCAGACTTGAAAGTCGATGACATTATTAATGTTAATTATATTGACCGTATGCAGTATTTTTTCTATAAATCTGCAGCCTTTAACATGACTTGTGTGGAATCATAACCACGTATATACCAGTTTAATAATGAAATATTTCAAATAAAAACCGTTTTTTGAAAGAAAAAATGACTAAAGTTAAATATATAATTTTTTCTAAATGAAATTTCTTCAGAAGCCGTAAAAAAGATACAATTGACGCTGACTCAACATTAAACTGGCAGGAAATCTGTATAAAGAGCCAATTAGAAGTAAATGAATGAAAATAATCCTTGTGTTCACTTTATGTCTCCCCCGTCAGTCCCATGACAACAACAGATAAGTTAAGAAGCAGAGAAGAGAGTTTTTTCTGGACAGCCATCTTGGAGAAAATAGCAGAGAACAAAGAGGTAAGATTTTACAAACTTAAATATCAGGACGGAGTTATTTATGTTGTATTAAAGTCAGTTTTATTGTACTTGATGGTTTAAGTAGCTAAGGGACAACTTACAGTTCTGAAAAAAAGGTAACTAATTCATTGGGTGTCCACGTGGTTTTTTACCGTAGTCTGTTTTGTTTGTTATTTATTCCATATTAAATGACAGAGTTTTTCTATTTTTCTATTATGCTAATTTAGGTGCAGTCCACTTGACGAAGGATCTTTAACCGTTATCGCCATACATCGCGGAGTGATAAAAGACTGGAAAACGCAAAATGGTCTGCAAGTGTTCTCCAGGGCTCCGTAATATTCATTAGTTGCTTTAATTGTTAATAAAACAAACGCTTATTTTCTAACACAGCGATGCTCTATATTCTTATGTAGAGGATCTCCAAAAAGTTAAAGACCAAAATTTAAAAAATCAAATTGTGCTAATGCATTTTCTTATTTTGTTTGATTTTATGTAATTCGCGAAGTTTTGCATTGAATGTCATTAGTGAGATTATTTCACGCATGGCTGGAAACCAGTGTCTGATCACAGGAAATCTGTAGAGGAATCAACCTTCTTGGTCATAAGTCTTGTAAATATACACTGTATGTATTCTTGAGCTGCCAGATCGAATATAGATAGCGCTTGCACGGCTAGAGCTCCGCGATTCTAGAATGTCAAATCAAATTTTAGTTCAGGGTTGATTACCACCCGAACATGTATCTCCGATAAAAAAACGTTCGTTTATGTTGTCACTTCCAATACGTATCAAGCACAAGTGTCGTGTTGCGATAAAAACATGTTGGCGTATTTCAAATGCCTTGCAGGTATTAAAAATACTGGTCTTTGTGAAATGTAATAATTTAGAACCATTTTAGCGTGAAGATTTTTTTAAAAGAACGAGCACAAAACAGAATTACAAAAAAGTTTAAAATATGACTTTTAAAAAAAATTTTTTTTAATATTTAGTAATGTTTAAAAAGAAAGATAAATATTTAAAAAATGAGAAGTTTTAATATAACAATCTTTAAGAAAATGTATGCGTTAATTCTTTATTTGGGGAATATACTTAAGTCAACCATGACTCATTTTCACTTAAAGCTGTACTTTTTTTTACATATACTACTATAATTCGTGATTTAGGTTCAATGCTAAAATTACTATCAAGCATATATAAAACAATGACCGTTTGTTCCAAGAGAATAAAACATTCTCATATCAATATTTCGCACCGCCCATTGCTGTGTGTTTGAGCTCTCTTGAAGTAAGGATAAAAAAGGCAGTGAGGTCACCATTTGACAGCAGTATGCCGCGCTCCGGCGGACTGAGTCACATCCATGGCCAGCAGTAACGCCAGACATCGTTTTTCTGAATTTTATATAAAATGCACTGAAATTTTCTGGAAGTAGATAGAAAAGAGACCAGCTGACTTATCACATCCTGCAAGGTTGTCACCGGAGCGATATCGAAAAAACCTAGAGAGCTCTGTGGAAATTAATATCGTAACCGAGCATCGCACTATCAGAAACCATTCTTTCAGTTCAGAATAAAGTGCAGTTGGATTTGGACCGCGATTTCTTCTCTGTGTTTCTGAGAGTAAATCCCGGTCGGTTCAGCCGGGTGGGGATCGTCTCGGGGATATCTGTGTAACTTCACAGCTCTCGGTCTCTACCCCACCGACAAAAAGCCAACCATTCTGTGTCGTTCTCGAATCTCAGCTCATTATCAGAACGGACCCGACGCCGATTCTGTCTGCCTTCCTTTCTCGCCACCTGTTTGTTCTGAAGATTATCTCGGGAAGAAGAATTAGCGATAAACGAGAGACGCGGCTATACTTTATTTTTCATTTTAAATGCTGATTTTTAGTTAAATACATGGATACCCCCGAACGGGTGTGCAGGGGAAACTGGTGCAGATTATCCAAGGGATAAGCTATTGTACAAATCCAGAGGAAATTACGCGGAAACACGAAACAGACCAGATTATCGCCGTGTGTTTTCTTACCAGTCCCTGACAACTGCAGATGGCCGCTATTCATGCGACTTTGGCGCCATCCGTTGGTGCGCGTATCTTTCTCCAACTTGCTCTTTTCCTACTTCGCCATTGATGGACCTGATGCAGCCGTGCTTCCTACAAGAGACAAACAGAGTGCTGGGCGGCAGAAGACAGCACATGCTGTCGGGAGGCAGACTTAAAGGCTTCCGAACACTTAACTTACATTTAAAAACGAGCAAGCAGAAAGAGACTTTTTTCTTTTTTTTTAAAATCTCCGGTATATTAACTCAAAGCGTTTATTATAAACTACCCTGCCTGACATAATAACGAGTGTCCGCCTTGTATCTGGCGACGCTAATGCGAGTCAAATTCTGTCCCGTCAGGTTATTTGACCGGCCGCCATCAGCTTCTCGATCAAGGGAAATGATGCAGTCATTTTTCTTTAATTCAATTTCTTTTGCTTCTTGAAAGAGAATTTAGTACAACGTCTAATCTTTGATATTCTTTTAGATATATAAACTCACTTTTACTTGGGTTTACTCTTAACAAACAATGCATGTTTTAGCTACGTGTCTTGCTCTCCTCCCTCATCTGATTTTGACTCTCTGCAACTTAAAAATACCCATTGCTTGTTGTTATTTTTATCTACTTTCATGTTTCTTTATTCGGTGGCCATCTATTTTTTAAGCTTTCTCCCATCATTTATTTTCCACCGTAGAATCTGTTATTTTAATCAATCTTTTTCGCTCACTTCTTTTATGTGTTTTTCTTGTTTTCTCAACTTTTCCTATGTTTCTAATTGATGGCTGCCCGTCTCCAATTTGCCAAGCCACGTGTTTAATTCGTTATCCAAAATTAGTCTAATCGTTAACTGATGTGCGATCTCTTTTCTCCTGTGTTTGCTTTGTCCTTACTACCTGGTCGGCAGCCTATGATATCTTGATACGCTGTTGAATTGGTTTGGCCACAAATCTTACGGCCTTTCTCGTTTCCTGCATCCACTTAGATGATGATCATGTCTTTGATGTTCTCCGAACGGCTCGCTTTTGCTCACACATTCAAAATTCCTTCATGTAAGACTCGAACAGTGTAAACGCCTCTTGTTAGTTTCATCAGCACATTTTAAAGTAACCTCTCCACTCGTTCTGAGAGCTTAGCGTATTTTGATATGATTCGAAAGGTGGGTCTTCAAAGGGCCAGTGTCTTGACTGCTTTCTTTCTCCGAGTGGTGAATTAATTCTGATGAAACACAATCGCGATCTGCAAGTAGTCAGTGTTGATCTCGCAGTTTGCCTAATTGAGTCAATCTCTGCATATCACGTATAGGACACGCACACCCCACCAGGAAAGAATAATTACGTGGTCATTAAAGGCCTGTCTTAGATCAGGCATATCTACTTTGAATGGCCCTACCTCAGTCCCCCCTGGTTCATATTCTCTCCCGCTATTCTTTAATTGCAGCATAATGGATGGATTCCGAATTTTTTCTCCCCCTTGCTGTAATGAGCAGGACTTTAATTGTGCTAGCTACCTGTTCTTTCGGCCCCGTACCGTATCAGAAGAACACGGGCGCTCTGGGGAAGTCGCGGCTGCTGGACCTCCCAAAAGACGATTTTCCATTAAATACTAATCACATTCCCGTCGGCCACGCGACATGCACGAGCGCCAACGTTTGCTCATCGCTGTGCGTGATCACACGTTAAAGACGCGACAATACGGCCGGCACGCTGCAGGTAGGAAACACGGACAATAGAAAACGCAGGTGCCAGACGAAGCTGAAATGAGTTTAAACGGGTTGCATGTTTGATTGGGCCGGTGCCCGTAGAAGGGAGCGGTGATCGGGCCGGCACCCTGTGTGACATGTTTATTTCATGCTAATGACTTCCCGTGGACAGTCACCACACACACACACACACACACACACACACACACACCACACACACCACACACACCACTCACACACACACACACACCACACCACACACACACCACAACACACACACACACTCACACACCAACACACACCACACACACACTCACACACCAACACACACACCCACACTCACACAACACACACACTCACATGCACGCACACACTCACACACCAACACACACCACACACACACACACCAACACACACCCACACAACACTCACATGCACACACACCCACTCACACTCACATGCACACACACCCACTCACACTCACATGCACACACACACCCACACAACACACACACACACCCACCCACACTCACACACACACACACTCACACTCACACTCAGACTCACACGCACACCGTTGTTTTAAGTAAAAACGGCTTGGGATTTCCTAAAACAAACAGACAGATGTAAACCGTAACAAAGTTTCAAACAGGAGGTAAAATAGTTAAAACAAAGAAAATCAGAGAACATCTATTGAACCTTTTAATTTCCTTTAAAGTTTTTCCAGTAGATAAATAAACAGTTGAAAAGTCCAACTTCATGTCTTTGCTATACTCTCCGCCCTGCAGGGAGATCACGTGGGTTTATGTGGCGGTAAGAGCAGTGATGTTGAAAAGATTTAGCCATATAAGGAAACGACAGAGAACACAACAATAAAAGATGATAAATAAAAACAAACAAAGGAAGACGGCGAGAGTAATAAAAACGAAAATAGAAAATAAAATAATATACGACAACAACAAAATTAGAAATCCGCGGCTATGATGGGAGTATCACACACACACATTGTCTGGTTTTTTGGGAGAGTACAGATCAAATCTGGGGATACAAATACAGCGTTTCTGGTTACTAGGCTATAGAACAAGTAGGGATTGGGACATCCTGCATTATTATCTAAAGTAGCAATCAAACTCAGTACTAATGTGTTTATTCCATCACTATAGAAACTTCTGGAAAGGAACAAGTAGGGATTTGGAATTCCGTCTAAGAGCAAAGAAAACAGATAGAAAATTGATTTTAGATAGGAAGTACACAGCAAACATAGTATGGTATTCTAAAGTGCTGTTTAGTACACCTTACATGCAGGAAAAATCTACTTATCGACGTCTTTATTTAACTAAGTGCAACAGTGAATAACAGCATAGCCAAAGTATTTAAAAAAGAATTTTAATATTCAGATGAAATATGTTATCACTTCAACAATATGTATCTCTCATTTATATTCCAGTTTTTTGTGAAGATGTTCTATCACGTTTCACCACGTGGCGTTTGTCTCTTATTAGTCCCATAGCAATTTCCGCTGACAAAATAATTCTTGTTATTTTCAAAAAATGAGAATAATTTTCGTTTTTGTTTTGTTTCTTCTCGATGATTTGTCTGCTTAATTATTTTTTAGAGTTAATGTTAAAAGAATATTTATGTCTGTAAAGGTCAAAAGAGAAGAGTTACAGATCTTCTAAGAAAACCCCTGAATTTGTTTTGTTTTATTTGTATTTAGGTCTAAAAAAAAGCAATAATATTGGACAGCATGAAACAATCTGCCGCCGCCAGGTGGCAGGCGGAATCTTACGAGAGGCCTCACACATATCATGCCCGACTCCTAATAGCCTCCCTTCGGTGATCTCCCGCGAGGTGATGAGAGGGGCGAGGCCGCGTCATCTGAAGTCGCACCATCCGGTTTTGCGCACCCAGCATTGTATGGCGGCCCTTTGAGACGCTGCCGTGGTTTAGGGAAGGGAGAGAACTCCCCCAAGAGACCAACCATCACAGTCTCGCGCTGTCACGAACTTTTCTCCCAAAAAACTTTCTTATTGTTGTTTGTTTGCCCGAAAAACCTGTAACCGGCACGTGCGCTCTCAGGATATTCCCGGAATTACTCTTTTCTGCCCTGGTTGCATTGTTGCCAAAGTGATTTGTCTGAAGGAAGGACGGCCAGTGCTGGCAAAAATCTGTAGAGTTTGTTTGGCTTCTGTTCTCCGCCCGGTAAATAAATTGAGTGATATCAGACCAGGAAACGAGTGGTCCTGAGTTCTAACAACGCTAAGATTATAAATCAGTGTTATACTCAACAGACAGGCTGGGCCATATACCTGACCCGGGTTTGGTCGGTTGTTTTTTCGATTATTGTAAAAAAAATTAACATATAAAAGGGGAAAACGACTCCGCATATAAATCATAAAATTTTTCGTAACATTCATAATTTAAAATATATATATATATAGATGTTACTAGATATAACTTTAATCGTTACAGACCATTTAGTTGAGTTGACCGTAAATAAAATAGTGGGATAATCGAAGGCTACTGGATGTGTTGTCACTGTTACCTTCTTTTCCTAAACTATACTATTTAAAGGTCTCTCTAATGTTATTTGATTTACCGCACTACAACTACGTTCGGGGTTTGTTTAGTGTCTGTCTGTTGTAGATAATTTGTTTTCTTTCTCCCCCACACGAACATTAACGTTGATAAATTTGATTCTCCGACTACTTTCCTTTGGAGAATAAAAACAAGTTTAAAGAAGAAATTTTGAAAAATTGCGCCCCACGCCTTTAATCCTCTCCGTTACTGATCAATGTGAGCATCAAATTACATTTCCAATTACGACACGATGTCAGGGCTGAAAAAGAACTCGTTAATTCTGCGCTGTTGTCATGACAATAAAATAGATATGGAAATATTTATTTTTCTCCTGTATAATGTTCATTCTGGAAAAGTCTTTGATACACAAACGAAATGCAAAAGTAGTGAGCGAATTCCAATCTTATTTACTGTCTGAGAGCGAAATACTCAGAGTTTTCTCTTTGATTCTTACGTAAACGTTTAATTTCTCCTGTATTTTGCTTTAAATTTTTATTATTTAGGTACATTTATTTACCTTTTCATTTCCCTTGTAACTGTGGAGATTTTTTTGTTTTTTTTCAACGCTTCTTATTCCATATTTGAACTGCTGTGTGTGTGCGTGTGTGTGTGTGTGTGTGTACGTGAGTGCGCGCGCGCGCGCGCGCGCGTGTGTGTGTGTGTACGTGAGTGCGTGTGTGTGTGTGTGTGTGTGCACGCGCTCGTTACTGTTGTCTTTAAATAGTTTGGGAAGACAGAGATCCCAGAGAGCTCTCTCTCTCGAAGCCTGGCCACCCTTCGCTTGCTTATGAAAAAAATGTACACTTAAACATTTCTATAAATTATAGCAAACCGTAAAAATTCCAAACGTTGGTAAAAAATATATAAATAACTAAATTAAGAGTTCAATTTTAGCTGAAGAAATCCAACTAATAAGTTTCCTTATTTGTACACTCAGGAATCATTCTATTTTCTCTCAGTTTTGCAAAGTTTTAGTTTGAATAACCAGATTATGCGCAGTTTTGATTGAAATTTACTGTTTGTAACGTTCAGTTTTCTATTAACTTGTTTTTCTATGTGTTTTCCTCTGGATATTTATTCCTGATATCTGTAAATTATTTCAAAGAAAGCAAACGAAGAATATCCAAAAAATCCCTGAAAGTCGGCGTGGAAAATCAAACTAAGATAGTGTACTTTTCCCAAAGACCGAGGAGAAATGCCGCTAATACCACTTCTATTTCCTAAAACTCTCTCTGAAGAATGTCACCAAGATGAAACAAAACGATTTTCTGCTGCATTTCGTCCTTTGTTTAAATCTAAACAAGTTGGTTACCTGTAAACTGTGTCAATCAGTCAAGAAACTTATCCGTCTGTTGTTTCTGTTGTATGATGATAGCGAGATGATATCAAAGGAATAGAATTAGCGTAATGACAGAAGCAGCATGCAGTATGAGTTAGTCCTGAACAGAAATATCAGGTCAGTGCTCGTTGCAAGAATACGAGAACGTGGCGAATTAGCTTTGGAAAGACTGAGAAGAATACACTACTTCTGCTCGCTGCCTTTGCCATCTTTCCTGCTTTGTTATTGCCATGGTTTTCACTGAGTAATGAGCGGGCATATGTACTACAGAAGAATGTGGTTTACACCGGTGAACAACTACTGATGCTTTTGAAAACTATTTGTAGAATGGAAACAGTTTGGTGTCTGTTTGGAAGACAAAAGGAGAAAGTTTAGTATTCGATTATTCGAATCTATCTGGATCAAGAAAAACGTGAATGTCTTAACCGAGCCACTGTCGTGAGTGTCCACGCAGACGTCAGGAAATGACCGACTGAGCGCATAGCGACTAGAAGAGTAGAAGAAAAGCATCTGGGGTTTGTTTGATAGCACAATGGCCGGCTCGACATCATTTTAAAGTAAAAAAAAAAAACACTTTTATTTTAATAAATTATAAGACCCAATATGGGGCGTGTAGTTCGTCGTTGCTTTCAATTCCAGCGCTTCCTCAAAGAGACCTGGACCACAGAGCAGCGTTCTGGCGATGTCTGATATTGTCCAAAGACGGCATTATCAGGTGTTAACCATATCAGATCTACTTGCTGTTAAAAAACCCCACCTGTATATTCTTTTGAAGCCTTTTACAATTAATAGGGTAGGCAGGCATCTAACTGGCTAGACCTCATCAAGTATCGCAAGTCGTGAATATCTTTCTGAAGTGAACTTCGGTGTCAACTGGTTATCATCTTTCTGTTGAGGGTTAGACCACGAGCTGTGCTGTTCCTAATCTAATGGAATCCGAGTATTTTTGTTCTACATTTCAACGTTGGAACTTATCTCGCCACCATCTGGTCCATCCTTTAAAAGATTCTAACTCTTCGAAGAGTATACTGGTACATTTACCGGGAGGAGTAACTGACCCTGGCGAGTAATCCTATAAATGTATGTTTCCATAGTTTCGTGGGCTGTAGGAAGGAAGACCACGCGCACGCGACCCAAAAATCCTTGAAAACGGGTATTTACGGGATTCTTTGTCTTTTAAAGCTAACAATAAAAATGTTTTCTTTATAATAATAAAACTGCAATCAAAGGAAAAAAAACTTTAAAAAATTATTGCTTATTTGAAATTAACTCCAAGATAGTATCTATTTAAAAGTTTGCAAAATATTTATATAATACAGCACTTTGGTCTAAATCACTTTGGTCTACAAGCATTTGATCTAATTTGAAATTATTTTAGACACAATGACCGAATAGGACTTCATCACAGTACAGGGGTAATACTGTTAAACCAGGGTTTGTGTATATCTGGCCAAGCTTGAAGAAAACAGGGTTTTAAAAACTAATGACAATTGCTGAATACGATTCAGTCATAGTGGAAGGGTGATTGTCACGAAATCGTGATTTTGTATACTGACCACTGCATTTTCAACTCTAATTATTTAATTCATCTAAAACAGAAAGTAGTAAATAAGGATTATTTTACTTTAGTGAATTTTGACGTTTTATTTTTACAAAAGACTAGACAAAAGTGCCATTGGGCGACTGTGCTTTTAGACCAAAGGGTTTTGGACGATTGTAGCTCCACCCGCATTAATGTCGGATTTAAGAATATACAGGACATATAAGGAAAAAATGTACTAACCCACAATGGAAGTAAGTATTCTGTGGATTTAATGTTATGAGAATATTAATCTCCAAAACTACTTCTCTGAGGTAAACAAATACTGGAGTGCGAATTGACTGTTAAATATGCGATCTCCTCTCGACTCTTATCCCCTGCGCTCTTTACTCCGGATTCCAGTAACATAACAAGTTCTAATAAGCACATTAAAAATTAATAGGGAAAATAGTGAGAATGAATTATAATTCAACAGCTAAGAATGATAAATATGCGCTGTACAGTAGAATTTACTGAACAGTAGCCAAGCATCTGGGATAATTGTGGCTGTACTGTTTCATTACATACAGATAGGTACTTTCTGTGTTAATGTATAGATGTTAATATAAAATGAAGCTACATATAACAGCGTGATATTTACTGCGTCTTTAATTTTACCAAATGAAGAAGAAATTCAATAGTTTCCATCTGGTTAATGGGAGACAGTTGTATCCGCCGCCTGTTCGCTATATGTATATGGTTTGTAAATTCACGCCTATAAAATTGAATTTGTAGCAATGAATAAAAATATAGAGGGGCATCTACTACTTGCATTCTAGACCGATACTATACGTTTCCTAACGTTTAATCGAACATGTTATTAATAAAGAATAAATCGTAAGTATTATTTACCAGATTAAAATTCTAAACTTCACTTATGACACCACGAAAACATCTGCAGGCTAAATTAGATAATCAAAGTCTCTGCTAACTCTCACTTCGTATAACGCCAACCAACCCAACAGATCACCTTTGATTTTTTTAAAAAAATACTATTGATATCCTTTGCAACACTATCCGAGAAAGCGTCTCGTCAGATTTTTGTATGTACGTCCTCATACTCTTTTGACTTTCTGAGATGTTATTTTTTTAAATCCAAGAATTATTCTACTGCAGATTTTAGTGCAGGTGAGTATTTATTTCAAGTCTCCAATGCTAATACATTTACAGTTGTAAATACTCCAATATTCCATGTGACCAGCCTATTTATCAAACTGCATTATCTTAAGGACACTATATATTTTAGTATCATCGGAAAAGGTTCTAATATTGTTAGATTTCGATAGCATTACCATTTTTATATATATCAGACCCCAAGAATAAATCCCACAGTACCTTTTCTGAATTGGATTTTGTATTTTATATCTATAGCGAAAGGTTTCCGCTAATGCTGAAGACTTTACACGGAACAGTATCAGATGCTTTGCGAAAATCAAGATAAACACAAGCTTATACTGTCTCTGTATCTAAGTTATGATGACATTCTCAACTCTACTAAAAGAGTTGAGTGGGAATTTTCAGAACGAAAGCTATGCTGACCGTCTTTGAGCAAACGATTTAAATCTAAATCAAAAGGCTTTTCTTTTATTGTGTTTCAAGTCGCAGTTAACTTCATTAAAATGGTCTCGAGATGGGTTTAGTAGAGGGATGTTGAAAAAGCCAGGAAAACCCTTCATCCACTCTCTGTCGTCTGCTGGTGGTCTTTATAGCGTGGGAGGGGTGACCGACAGAAACGATCGCAAACAGTTCCTGATTTTGATGAATTCCGCGGTGATGCTAAAACTTTCCCACTTTGTCTATGATGAGATAATCAAAAACACTCGGAACGGATAGAATAGAAATGCGCGCTTTAATACCACACACACACACACTGTAAATTACGTAACTGTGGAGATCGACTATCGAGATGTTTATTTGGAAAAACCGAACAGCAAGACAGTTTGGATTTAAACTGAAATGGCTTCTCATCCGTAAGCCTTAACTCTTTACGGCCCTGAGTCCATCTTCCCCCTTCTTAACAATAAATGGCGCCTAAGAATAATCTGGATGCCGCATCGTATTCGACGATGGCCATTGTTTCTCAGAGTGCGAGAGAAGCACCTGCTCAGTGAATTGACTTGTGATTGGAAAGACTTTCCCATATGCAATTCTAACAAATTCTTTGCACATGAACTGCAATGTGCGGTTCGATCTTACTAATTCCCTAACTTTACCAACTGACCATAAGCATCATCTGCTCTTAGTAAAAAATCATACATCACTTATCACAAACGAGGAAAATCGTAGTTTTAGTATAAACTACATAATTAGTCTTAAAGTTTTGAATAAAACTTTTCTTTATAAAGGGTCTATTAAAAAAAAACAAACTACATATAATTCTTTTTGCTAACAAAGAGAGAAAAAAAGAAAATTGAGTCTTGCACTAATTATGTACCAATTACTTGACTAGGCAAACATTTTTGGTAGATGATTCCCAACAGCTAAGAATATTTCTAATACATAGTCAGCCATACCTTTTATTTACTTCACGTTTAGGAACTCTTGTGATATCGCATGTTGTTGATACATTGTTGTACGAATACTTTTGTACGCACCCGAATTTCTTCGTTTTTCTTCATAACATAGACTACTTACATTACTACTTAGAACGTTTCCCTTTGCATGAAGTATAGATTATGTCTGTATCGCGTACTCCAGAAGGGACATTTGTGAGACTCCATTTGACGCCTACCGTTATTCCTACCTGGTGGCACACACCTCTGAGCTTTCTTCTAATCGTACTACCGTCTGCTTCGCATATGTATTCTTCTACCAAGTCCAGCCTATGAGACACTCAAAATCATTAACTTTTGGTAGCCAATTGTAGGTCTATACTAAACGATTTAGATCTGATTGTGAACTCTTGTCAACATTAAATAGACAAAATAGTATATCTACTGAGCCATATAAGGTGATCCAACCTTACCTGAAATGTACTGACCTTTTGATGTTCGAGATGGAATCGAAGTGATATTTACCAGGACACGTGTCTATGTGCAGTCTGCTAGCTCTCCCGCTAAATCTAGCACAGTGCAATCATGGGAGTCTAACGCTAACACCGCCCACAGAACTCGCCGGAGACCCGTAGAGGAGATAAGGTAACTTTTCGAACAGTCAGGTGAGCAACAGCCTATCCTGTATAACAATAGGACGGACGATTTTTAGTGCCCTTGTAATGCCGACATCTGCTTAATAAAATCTGCATGTGGATTTGATATAATAATAATAATAATAATAATAATAATAATAATAATAATAATAATAATCTGGATGCCTCGTCGTGTTCATTGATGGCCGCTATTTCTCATGGTGTGAGGAGCACCTGCCCGATGAACTGATTTACGTGAAGATGGTTGGAGATACTTTCCCTGACAGATTCTTTTGCATGTGAACCGCATCACGCAATCTGACTTAACATGTTACAAGGTGTGCAAGACTGTTTAATACACAATTCAATACTGTAGTTTCTTCCACTCACGTCGCTACTGAGACACAGTGACATTATAATATTTTCTCGACAGTACTAGAAATCTTTGTTCTACCTTTCAGATGGCTACATAACACTGACTTTATCCTTCTACTTCTGTTATATAACATATCAGCAACACCGATTTATTTATTTGTTCCTTGCTAAATATTACGAAACCATCCAGTATTTTCTCCTGAAATTATCTAGCGACTTTAACTAGATGGTTTAAATGCACTAAACCAGAGAGAAAACCGATCGATATGGAATAGCGTTGTTTTCTACTGTTTTGGTTGTTTTTGGAAAATAAAAGCCCACACGGCTTTTTGAGATTTCCGGCGATACTCTGTCTGTAGCCTCAGGGGCTGATTAATATCTTTTGTCAGATTCCATTTGTTTCCAAATAAACTTGATTGGTTCGGTGCTATTTCTAGACTTTGTAGACATCTAGCTCTCAGTTTCACGTCTTCCTCCTCAGTCGTACTGCCTCCGAATTCATTAGCGGTCGTACATATTGACCACGTGGAATAACTGGAGAACTCGACTATAAAAAATAGAATTATTTTGCAAGTTTTATCGACGCTGAAGAAAATCTCTTTCTTTTGTGAACAGATCGGCGGCGGAAGAGTTAAAGAGGCTGATGTTGTGAAGGATGGGAGATAAGAGGGAACAAAACATTTAGCGACAGCTGCAGCATTTTCTGCTACCGTTATTTCTTTATCACAGCAACAACTAACGTTTAAAAGATGTTTTAAATGACCAAGAAATTTTATGACGTCTCATTAAAAAATATCATAAAATAAACTACTTTATAAAGGATAGTAGCAGTCGGGTTAGAGTTCAGTAAATGCCACATGAATATAGAAAAGTTTTGTGTACTGTCATATGTATTATGCTAAACGGAGAAAATCTTTTGAAAAAATGAATATAAAAATAAGTAAAAATATGAAGATCAATTTTTCTCACTTTACTAATTATTACAATTTTAATTATTATTATTTCAAATTTATGAGTAATTTTTCAGATCTCGCTAGGTCGGCTACTAATCAACCGCCATTTTTCTTGAATACAAGGAGTGACAAAATATCGAAAAAGCGTTTCCGTTATTCTGTGTCTTTTAAATCAATACATTAATTAGTCACAGAAACGTTAATTGGAATTTCAATAAAAGTAATTAATGAGCGCCACAACTCGTCGGATAGACTGTAAGAAGTTAATTTTTCTGCGATGGTAAAATATTCAATAGTAATAATTTAGAAATAATTTGTGGGCGGCTGCAAAGCTTGTGAATAACAGCTGATCAGCTGTGGAAAGAGAGATTCCTGAATTCTACTGCCAATGGTACGCATTGCTAAAGCTGTTCCCAGCATTTTGATTATTTCTTTTCCAAATGTATGGCATCAATATCTAAAAAGAGTTGTGAGAAAATAATTTTAAAAAAACAAAGTGATTTTTGTATTCTTAATGGATGTGAAACTCTGTTGATTAAGGAAAGTTTTAATCTTAATTAACCAACGATACTTCATGGATTTTATGGCAAACAGCAACAAGTCTAAGGTTCAAGGTTGTGTTCCCCCCCTTTTAATCTGCTAATTAACTTCTTTGGCGGAATTTTTATTGTTTATCGATCATTCGGTGAAAGATTAGACAGCGACGACCACACGCCGTCGTTAGGTGTTAAAATTTTCAAACAGCAGAACCCTTTAAATTCGTGTTTTGAACGCCAAACTCTGAGTGTCGGACTTGGAATTAACAAATAACTTCAGTTACCAAGCACTACCCCGACAAACAGCTAGAGGGAACGCTCCAGAAAAACCCAATTCAACCCTATTTGTATAACTTTTCATCAAGCTCGACAGATTCTAAAGTCTTGGAAACTTCGTTGTACAATGATTAGTAATTCCTTGAGGCTAGAAGTTGAATCACCGTATCGAAGATGATCCCGAAAGAGAGACTGATCACGGTCCAAAACTGACGTTGTTCGGTGTGACTACTTGATTTTAAGTGGACGAAATAATGTCGTGTCTCAGTGATTCGAACTGATTTTAAACAAGCAACCCCTTTACCTACTAAGCCCTGTGTGGGTATTTTCTTTAGTAATCTTTTATTACCAGGAACCTGCTGAATGTTACGTTCCGGAGCTTGTCGGCGAGTCGGACGTTCAGAGGCTTCTTTAATGCAAGTCTTGTGTTACTCTATTTGTCTCAGCACCTCAACCTGTTCGTCCTCACAAGACGACGGCTGTCCTTCCCTAGGGAGCTAATCCAGGCCGTTTGTTTTCCATCCTGAGGTTTTTAATCACAGGATTAAGTTCCTTTTGTCTTTTTTTCCCTCTTGACTTACGCTGATAACAGCTGATTACCCGAACTTAAAACAAACAGATAAAAACAACTATGATGGTTCAGTAGCGCACTTGCTTGCCATGGTAACAGCCACTGCTTGACGGTCGATAAATCTTTCGCTATCCGTATTACTTTTCTCCGAAGTGATCCGATTTCCTCTTACAGCTAATCAGAAGAACAGATTATTTTCCTCAGGCGAGCTACACGAGACCGAGCACTGTTCTCCGGCGGAGCTGTGGTGGAACGCTGTGGGCTGTCTTTCTCTACGTGCAAAGATGCGGCTCCCTTATGCTAACCTTTTCCTGTTGCAGAAAAAAAAAACAACATAAAATCTCACAAAGAAAAAACATCTGGGTATATTCCTGGCAGGCGGCGTTTGTCATCCGCTTGACATTTATCCATAAAATAAGAAGGCAAACCGCACACACAACCAGTAGGGGTAAATCTGTTGGGAATTCTAGGTTTATCCTTTTAATATCCGGCAGCAAACTAGATGATGAGACCCCCCGGTTTGCGCTGTAACAGTAGTAAATGTAAAAAATAACCGCCGAGGTACACGCCATCCCGACGAGCGGGGCCGCTACATACCCGGCTGGCTGTGTACTGAAAGCTCCGCCGGATAAGTAGCCTACGGCTTTACTCAGAAGGAAGGAAGATACCATCCCACGCTCGCAACAGCACCTAATTAAAGGATTTAAAGTCGTCGTGACGCTCACTGAGTTTTTAGTCTTCCTTCTTTCCTGTGATGACTTCGCCTCTTACGGCCACAGGGGAGGGCTGTCTGCCAATGACGGAGGAAGCGGTCTCACCGCGCAGGACCTGAAGAACCACCCGACCCTGCTAGAACTTACCTAACTAATGTGGTTCGCCGGGGTCTGTGAAGTGCTTATTGGAGACCTCAGCCCTGATACAATTTATAATTAAAAACAAAAAAAGAGAAAAGGAACGCACGCAAATTAACTTCGCGCGTGGGTGGGAAAGAAAACACGTTGTCAGTATTTGTGGCATTGCATTGAGAGAATTAAGGGCCGAGAGGATCTTGTTGAAGATTCCATACAACTCCGATTTAGACAAGAGTGGTTCGATGTTTGGTGAGGCAGGGCGCCGTGAATCGGCTAAGAGTGTTTCTGTCGTACGTATGTGTTTATCTTTTTGTACATCGCAGATGATTTATTCTGAACCCGAAAAGCCTGAGTTAGATTTTCTCGGTGTAAAATTAAATAAATATCACATCTGTGCAGATATTTTGGGGATAATATCCTATAGCCTAGAATCA
This sequence comes from Nautilus pompilius, assembly GCA_018389105.1. NCBI lineage: Eukaryota > Metazoa > Mollusca > Cephalopoda > Nautilida > Nautilidae > Nautilus > Nautilus pompilius. The sequence continues at coordinate 1,124,826 of JACATO010000667.1, forward strand.
AGTCTCGCCTCTTACAGCTCACATTGCTGTTTCCGAACGTGGTCCAGGATGTACAGTATTTCTAATATTAAAAAGGACGGTTTTGGTGTATTTGCGTCATGTACTGGTGCAAGCAAGTCCAAGAGGTACAGACAAACTTCATAAACATTTAACATTACATTTTTGCCTTGGCGGGTCAGCGCCACTTGCCAAAAGTGTGGCCTTGAAGTTTGTATATTTGAAATGGGGCTGGACAAGAAACGTTACTGGAAACGTGGGTTGTTGTCCTAGTCTGTGATCTCGTTTATGCCAACGATACTGAATAACCAACAGCGTCCAAGACTGGCCTCTTCATATTGGTCGACCAAAAGCAGTAGATTTGTTAAGACGAATGTTTCATTGTAAACACAAGCCTGGAGAAGGGATCTGTGACTGCTATAGCTCTACATTAGTTTAAACCGTGCGTGACTGCTAACGTGTTCTGAACATTTACGTGGCTACAGATCATGCGTCACTTTGTCCTCGGCTGGAACACACCATATTGAGAGAGTGACAGGGAGATATTTGGCTTGCTGGTGGTAAACGGTAGCAGAAAAAAAACAGGCTGATGTGGTATTCACTGGAGAATCGAAATAAAACCTTGACTTCAGAAGCGACAATATACGTGCGTGGAAGCGCATCGGATGAAAAGAGGTACGTTCCTGAAACACCAGTGTCTTATGCTTAGCATGTTAGAAGATAAATGGCAATCTGAGTTATCATCTTGGAGCGTGAAATGTGCAAATCGTCATTAGGAAACGTGTAAATCTTACCATTTACAGGATTGTTTATTTCACAGATTTATAGCTTAATTTCGTTTACTACGATGAGAATGCAGATTTCCATCGCGTCAATATTAGGAGGAATTTCCTCCAATACAATCTGCTATGTCCTGCCACGTTGCTGCACTTCATCTCTCTGATCTTACATTTCAAGAGTGTCCTTGGGATAACGTTTACAATCGGAAAAATGCAGCAAGAATGCTGAAGAATATTCTTGTTGCGCTAATGGAAGAATAGCATATGATTCCCAAAGTCAATCAAAGTAGACAATAAGTAAACTATATAAGGGCCATTGAGGGTCCAATATGCCATTAGACTGACTGTGTACTTTCGGCGGTTGACTTTGTGCTTTGGGGTACCGTGATGTCATGTAACAGTGAAGAATAAACATTAGATAATTACCATTTTCTCACTAAATATTTCACTTAACGATACACAATGAAATTTTTTATAAAATTGTTTGGCATTTAAAAAATTTTAATATCCTTAACAGTTTGTGTATAAGATATAAAAGAATATCACAGATATGTATTTAATGGGATGTGAATTGCTACCCTGTTTGCGCACATGCTTTCGTATTGATCCAGTAAAACAGAAATAATTTGCTTATATAGAATTCCTGTTATTTTTGATTGGAAAAATTTATGAATGTAAAACCCATGTGGTGCGTGCGTGTGCGTGTGCGTAGCTGGTCAAATATTTCCTATTGAAACATTAAATACCTACCTGAAAGTTGCTGGCTAGAAACTTAATACTGCTTCGCTTACGTTCATGTATGAACACTAATTTTGCTTTCGACGGATAAATTAGTGCTCCGGGCGGGCGTCCACTCGTCGTCTGTCGTCTTTTGTGAATCAGAATCAAAGCACGTTTTTTTTTCTTCTTCTGCACAAACAATTTTTAAAAAGCTCTTGCTGCTGGCATTAATTATCATTTTCTGCCACGTGTCACTAGCTATTTTTCCGAGTAAGAGCACGTGGTAACTGCAGTACACATGTTTCTAATGCTTTTACTTTATTTCTGTTTTCCCCCGGAGCAGGGCGTTTCCATGACTACGCCGTCTTTCGCTATTTTATGCAATTTTGTCTTTTGTGACCGAGCCAGCAACATCAGTTCGGCTTACTGTCCGATCTGAAGACTGCCACTCCCTGGTAACTGATTCTCGCTCTGACTGCAAAGGGTTGTCAAAGGAAGCAATGAGCCGACGGTCTCACGAAAAGTATCTACCATTAAAACAGCCGTCCGTTCATGATCGGCTCCGATTTCAAGTTACTGATACAAAACAACAAACGGAAGTAAGTCTGCATAGTTATTCTGTAAGCCGTCGCCAACTTTACCGATAATAATCAATAGAATATTAATTCTAAAATCAAAGAGGATGCATGAATAAATACAGAGACTAGAGGACAAAAGCCACTACATCCATGTAAATCCTTCACCTGTGTTCAGACGGTGGGCGCTGAGCCTCGTTTTCTTATTAACCAGGATCCGTCAAAGACACCAACCAAAAGGTTAATGCGAGTTGATGGCGAAGACATTTCTGACCGGCCAGCTCGAAATGATATCTTTAAAGATTTTAAGACATTACGTACCTATAACTTTCTCTACAAAAATATATATCCTAAAAAGTATCTAGGTTAGAACAACAACAGAAGATGTACAAAAATATAGTTAACCAAAATAAATTGTTAATACAGTTGATTTCCAAGCGAGATATCTCAATGAAAATTGTTCATGTATCCACCATTCGGGGGGGGGGGTCTGGTGGACTGCTTGGAAATAAAGAGGCTTGGGGCCGTCATCTACTAAACCTCCTAGAATAACCATGGCAACGAAATTCGGAAACATTCGGATTCGAAGACGCACCATTCAGAAAGCAAATATTTTAATCATCGGCAAAAGTAACAATTTTTAAACATTTTAGCTCAATAATGGTTTTTTTTTGTTATTATTTTTAAAATGAGAATGAGTGTTTATGAATTCAGAAAATTTCCAGTAAATGTATTTAGAATCGAGACGCTTTAAAATAATACAGAATCCTGTTCCCTTCCTAGATGCAGTAAGATTCCGAATAACTACAGAATCCATTCGCTTAATTTTGGCTGTCACTGAATAATAACTTGTATGCACTCGTTTTTCACGGCTATTTACAACCTTTTGTTGTTTGTTGCCCTTTTTCCAGCTGAAGACTGTCAACCAGCTGTAAGTAGCCTTTAATCACGGATAATCCGCAGATCTGGTGTTGACGAAGCAAACAAAACCCACTTTTTCTTCTAGAAACAGAGAACAGGAAATTTAATTTTCGCGCTTGAAATTTCTCTACTGATGATACAGTAGCTCGGATTACGTTCCCATTTGATTCAGTTATTTATTGAAATTTCAATAATTTGATATAAAGCAACAACTATTCAGAGAAAGCCCTCAAGGTATCATATTACAGAACTCAGCCGATTCCCGTACTAAAACTGTCACTGATTCAAAAATTTGTGTAAACCTTATCCCCAGCTTATTTATCCATAGTAAAAGAAACAACTAAAACCATTTGTTTAAAATTAAAAGATATTAAATAAAAAATATTTAAAATCTCTGCAAAATGAAAATTTTTTTAAAAAAAAACAAGAAATTTGATTGTATCGCTACGTTTGTGAAAGTGATAAATCCCAATCTAATTACTTTATTAGAAATCTATTTGAAGGAAATAGAGTAATTATATTTCGCAAACAATATCAGTATTGATCAAGCTGCGGAATTCTATAAGCCTATAAAGACGTCGAAACCGATTTGGTTCCCCATTTCCTTTCAAAAAAAAATAAGGATAATTTAGAAAATCCCAATTTTTACTTTATTGCATGTTTTTCGGTTAATTTCTTTCTTTCTTTTTTTTTAAAAAAAGGATATAATCTCATCAGACGTCCGTGAGAGGACGAGAAGTATCTAAGCCCGAAAACAACAATCGAAGCGTTGCTATGGGAAAGGTCATGTGACTAAACTGGGGATTTTATGGGAAATTCAGATGTCATTAATTGAGAAAATATAAAAGTTATTTTTAATTTATATTTTCGGAACAAATATCTTTCAAGATAAAATCACTGATATAAATGACCCTGAAATAGTTTTCATTTATACGTACATATGTATACAGCAGGCTCGGCTCTAATATGGGACACAAAATCGCACAAATAATATATGTGGTGTTCAACTGAGGAAAAACTACAGTACAGGGATGTAAAATGCTATTTATTATAATCAGTATAGCGAAAAATCTTGACAAAATGGCATTAAGCTTTAAATATTAACAGTTCTGCATTTTGTGCATATTTTCATTGATGTTGTTAGGATATTTAGTTATAATCAGTGTTTCATCCAGACATCTAGATAACTCTGTAAGTCACATCGTCTAATAGTCACAAACGCGAGTAATCACCTGACTGGTGAATAGTATGCGAATAGTCGACGGCATCGCTCTTTATACACGCGCACACGTGGCTATACAAGGAATTAAATCAGTTGACTGAATAAAAATAACAGAAAAGAAAGAAGCGAGTCGCTGTAATAAAATTAAGAAACGGATCATCATTAGAGATATCGCCAGAAAACGAAAGTTTGAAGAAAATGATCCAGGCTGGCAGTATTTCCTACCAAACAGAGTAATAACTGCTGTCCAGGACAAACTCATTAAGATCACATCTCTTCGCCACAGACGTCTGACTGTCCAAGAAATAACTCAACAGCCGGCTTTCGCGACCTGGTCTGTGGTTCCGAGTTAGCAGTCAGATGTCACCTAAAAGATGTTGGCTTTAACGGTTTTGCAGCAGTTCAGAAACCATTCTTTCCGCCAAGGAAATGCGGAAATGGAAGAAATATGCAAAGGAGCATGTACGGTGGCCCGCATAATCATGGCATATGGTCTTGTGGACCGATGAATCAAAGTTTGAAGATTTTGGTAGTAAGCGTCGTGTTTACGTCTGTCGCCGATCACACGGAAATGTCTTGTGCCAGCAGTGAAGCATGAAAAGGGAAGGAAGTGTGATGGTGTAAGGCTGTTTTGGAGGATTCACTTGTTTGTTAAATTGTTTAGATTAGAAGCATAGAGTGGAAAGAGAAATATAATCAAATTCTTCAGAGTAGTGCAGTGCCCTCTAGTGAACAACTGTTGAAGAGTCGATTCATTTTCTAATCAGACAACGATTCTAAGCATGTATCCAAGCTGTGAAGGGACATCTGAACCAACATAAGGATTCCAGTCTGTGTAATATCATGATATGGCCAGTGGGACGAACTGGATAGGAAGGTTAAACTTGGACACCTAGCGAATGTTACACAGCTATGGCGGTATTTGCGAGAAAAATGGAGAAACATCTACATTCAGCTACATGTAAAATTTTTTTTTTTTTGCTTTTGTGTTCTTCAAGGTGTCAAGAAGTCTTCCCGGGATGACATCAATAAGAACGTCCTGTCGGTACTTAATAGGATATTAAATAGCAGTCTTCCTTTTTCATTTTCTTTAATGAAAACTTTTAATGCGTATTTTTGGAAATGAATATCTAAATAACTTTTTTAGAAAAATACTTCTGCGTACCTTTTGGCAAAGAACACTACGAAAAGAGTTGCAATGGACCAACGTACATCTAATTAAAGTGATCTACTTTTATAAAGGTTGCAACCTCTCATTTTTATCTCATTACTGCCTCGTCTTAAAGAGCAATGAGATTTATTCTACACTATTTTTTCTGTCGCCCATTTACTGACTGGTTGAAAAGTGCGTTGTTAACTTTCATATTATTAAATGTAATTATCAGTGCTCCTCTCTTTGTTTTTCTAGTAATTTTTTTGCTTTTGAGAGAAAAGCCGATACCATTTTCTTCTACCTCTTACTATGGTTTCACTTTATTAGTTTTCGGATGTGATAGTAGGTTAGAGAGTGCTGTCTAGTTTCCGGTTCTGGTTCGTCTTTGTCGTCGGAAGAGCTCAAGCTGGAGCTAAAAAGCTTTCCGGAGGACCATCCACTACCGAACCAATAATAATTGCACACACAATGACATATAATACAAAGACGTCAATCTGCATCCAGTTGCTCTGTCGGAATAGATATTTTATGCTTACAGATGCAGGTAACATAATCTCTTGGTGTATGAAATTGGAAATCATTTTAAATAATGTTATTTCAGTTAAAGAGAAACCAAGAGTACTGGTTTAGAAGCCTCCCGGTATTCTGCTCCGTTCACAGCTAAGTTTCATAAAACTCAAAGTAAAAGAGAATAATGTTATTAAGTATGCATTGTTTATGTACATGTTCTTGTGTATTTATCAGCTTATACTGGGGGGGATGTAGGGATATCGGAGTTTAGGGTCGAAGTTATTACGAATGACCAAAATACCCATCGGATGTTGTCGACATATAGTTCTAAAATCTAATGTAGGAAACACGTAAAACACACGAACTGACAGCGCGTGACTCTGCGCGGTCTAAAAGATCACATTATCTGTAAAAAAAATGTAAACTTCGAAAATAATTTTTGTTTATAATTATAAAATGTGTGTGAAATTTAGCCGACGTCAGTTATACATATCATGTGACCAACCAGCAGTCGGTCGGCTTTAAAATCGCTCAGCAGGTCGATTTTGCTGTAAAATTAAACGTTACAGAAATATCAATCGACTGTGTATAAGCCACTGCTCAATAGGTGACGTAAACGATAGATCAAGCGGAAGTCGACTCACTGTAAAGATGCTGATGATAAACGGACGGATGATCAGTGGACTGGCTCTGCAGAACAGAGTATTCTTTGTTACCCAAATCAAAAAATATTTGTTGAAGTCAAAGAAACCAAAGTGACCACAGAAGTCATCAAACATTGTCTTTACCATGCACGATTACGCAAAAGACGTCCATATGCTAGTCTTCCTCTGAGCAATTGTCTTCGCAATATTTGATCAGCGTGGACAATGCTGCAGTGGTAAAAATGTTGATTTTCGATAAAAATCGGTTCATTTTAGATTTGCATGACTTCTGGTTATGCGTTTAGCGGCACCAAGGAGTGAAACATTATGCTGCCAATCTTGTGCAGTTCAAATGTTATGATTGCGGCAATGTAATAGTGTGGGATAAATCATGTCTGGCAGATGAACTCCCCTGGTCATTGTCAGAGTTGCCTAACCGGTAAGAGTTAACTAGATAAAATTGTGAGATCCACAGTTCTGCAGCTTCACAAAATCTGGCGTTAAAATTCGTCTTCAAATACGAAAACATCAATACACAGCGTAAGAAAATGGCAACCAAATAAATCATAACTTATATTTTTTTTACAAAAATACATCACTATTTTACATATATATTAATAATTTAATGATTGCAAGAGCCTATCCAGGATTTAGATAGGAAAAACAAAAAACAAAAATGTAAAACACGAATAATGGAGCAGAAGAAAATTTCCCCATCCTTTGTCTAGAAATCAGTATACAGTAATAAACAGTTTTGATTTTTACACTTAAACTTCAAACTCAAAATTTTAAAACTAAAGAGTTATATAGTTTTGTTGCCGCATCATTATTCACGAATATTCTTCTTCAATTTACCATTGAAGTTAGTTTCCAGAAACTATAATGATTCAAACGAGGTACCACTTACGGTATTTAAGGAGGTTGAAACCATTCTAACTTTAGCAACGATTGATTCCAGGTTTCAATTTCAGAATTAGCTTCTTTCACAAACAGGTGGAGTTGCTAACGGCTTTCCACTTGGAACCGTTATTACCAACATTTTTTTTCCCTGTGCAATGGAAGATACATTCTTTGCTTAAAGTCCCAACTTACCTAATTTCTACTCCTGCTGTATTTGACGACGCATTTGTTGTGTTTTCAGTCGGTCGGTGAAGGGACTTGTTAGTTCTTAGAATTGTTAAATAAACAGCACGATAATTTCACTTTTAACAATAAGGCCAAAAATGATGGTAAATTTTTCATCTTGACACTTTATTCTTAGCATTAATATCACTCTGAATCATAAATGTGCATTCATCGGCTTACTTATGGCTAGAAAGTTCTACCTCTAGAGCGAGTAAGTAAGTAAGTGTATGTGATATAGGTAGATCGGCGGCACGTTCGGCCGTCGTAGATGTTTATAACTGATGTGTTTTTTATAGGTGTGAAAGTCAGGTGTAAATCTAAGCTGTAGCCGAACGCTCAACTCCGTCCCGATGGCAGGAGAGTTGCGATTTACTACTTAAATGCTTACCTGTGAACAGATTCTTCCCTCTGTGTAGTACTTATAGGCTGAACACTAAAAGCGTGATTAGTTGGCAAACGAATACTCCTCATCCGTCTCTCCATTCGTCGAAAATTACCTGTACAATTTAATCTGGTTTATGATTTACACAATAGACAGGTGACGAGATCTTCAGTCTACTGTTGAAAACAGAGTTACATTACTGATGGATCCGACGTTTAGCCTGGTGGTGTCATAGATAAAGACATCTGAATGTATTAGGTGGCTGAGAGTATTGATGAAAGTTGATCTTTTTTATTGGTGGGGTATAAAACCGGAAGTGAGACTGTGCAGATCAAGTCTGCGCTAGTGACTTTATGCCTTGAACAAAAACTTTGACTAGATTCCACTTTGTTTCCTGTTGCGAGCAGTGGAAAAACCCACCTGGTTGCTCGTGTCAACCTGACTTTTGCAGAAGAGACATTTCGAGGAATCTATTAGTTTCTATTTGAGCTTATTTTCTTTTGTAGAAATCATCTGGTAGACAATTTTCCATTGGATGTCAGAAGAAAAATTGTCTAAACAGCAATTTTTTGCTCATAATGTTCTGTTGTTCTATTGCAGCAAAACATATTAATGATACTGTTTCTAAAACGATTATGCATTAGAATATTTTTTACGTACTCATAACCTTACTTTAGAGAGAGAATTAATTAAAATCACTTCAAATATATTTGGGAATATCTCTTTAAAGGTATACTTTAATATGATATTGAGACGTTTGTACTAACTAGGACGTTGTGTTTTTTCAGTTAAAGGTCTGAAATGTATTTCCTAATGCATCGAGCAGATAGTTCCTTTTCAGACTACCAGCTTGGGTCCCAGTGGCCCAGGTCGCACCAAAACGGACAGATCTTCCTGAATCCATTCTCTGCCTGCACTTCTTCACTCGATTTTAATTTGTTATTAATTTATTTACCTCATATAGCTGTAACTAGTTTATATCATTTCTCATTAAAACCCTCATTTCGATGGAGTTTATAATCAAAATATATATCAACTGTCATAATGTAAAATTCCCTGACAACTTCATGTAATGTACTAATTTATTGCACAGCATCATTTATTAAACATTAATATTCATTGTTATTTATGTTTGAGCAAGGAGCAAAAATATTCTGCGAGAAAAGAACAAGTGTCCTGTGTTCAAACAAACAGTAACAAAGAGTTCTTTCTATTTTTTTGCAATTAGTTGTTCTTTTAATGCAGAGCGATGGAACAACACGGAGCCTTTACAAATGATGTTTATGTTAGCATGAATTCAGCGTGTGAATTTGCATTGCAGGAAATATTCCATTTTAAAAATTTCCGTGACATTTTCCGATTGACGGGGTCAGGGGAGGTCAGGGGAGGTCACCTGTGAAGCTGAGTGGTTTTTCCTTTGTGATTTCGAAATCAAGTTTGAAGGACAACTGCTATCATTTCGTGAAAGATGCTATTGTCAAGTCACAGGTTAATCTTTAGTGCATGAAGCTTCCTGTTCAAAGATATTTCGGTTTTAGTTGCCGTTCAGGGTGTTCAGTGGTGTTCTGTTTTGGTGTTTAGACATTTTTCTGTGTGATTTTAATGTGAAGCTTAATGGTCAAGAGCCGTCGTTCTAATCTTAGTCTGTGCACTAGGGAGGTTATCGTCCAGTTTTTCCCCTTCTCTTTTGTTTTGATTTCCGGCCGCTAATCATCACAAAACGAAATTGCAAATGCGTCTATTTTAATCTATGGCATTAATAAGGAAATAAAGATATTATCAGTAATTTCTAAAACATTAATTAATTCCTGCTTTTATGTCTGCTTGGTTTAACATTTGGTGATGTTTTCATACGTAATAAACTGAAGTAGAAATTCGAGCACTATGCGATTTATCAGAATCTAGCTTATAAATTCGATGTGATGTGTTACGAAAGCAAGTAAGGTGTCTGTCCGATGTCTCTACAGACGCCAAACGTTTACTAATCTGTATCCTTTAGACGAACACAAGAATGGAAGAAACGTTGGCGAGATATTTTACTAAGTGTTTTCACAAGCAGGTGTCAAAATCATTTAATTTGGAGTGATGGTTTGGGTAGGCAATTGTTATCGGGATAGAACAGATCTTGGATTCATTGTGGACGTCTTATGTACCACTTGGTATATATGCGTTTTTTGGCATATCCTTTTACTCATATCCAATAAAGTAAATCTGAACTGTAATCATCATTTCCTGGAGAAAGATAGAATCTAGAACCATTACAAGTTGAACAATTTCAGCTGCTCCTCTAGGTATTGCCGATTTAGGGTATAAATACCACTAATTACTTAATGGAATGTCTAATATATTTGTAAAAATGTCTGGACCATTTCATCTTTATGATTCCATTCCAAGATATATAAAATCACTGTACGATGTGTTCATGCTAAGCAGTTTTTACCACCATTAAATCTGTCATGGCCAATGTGACGCTTATTCATGTGCCACTGTGCTAGTCTGGACTGATCAGACGGAGCGGGCTCGTTGATACTTTCTGTTTATGTAAACACCTGGACATCGTCACATTGGTGCTCTCGACCATTTAGGATCGAGTCTTTAGCTATAAGTTAAATGTTGGTAGTGGCTTTTCGTTGGTTGCCTGACAGACAATAAAAGATTTTCCAGCTAAAGGCTTGGCGGTGGAGGGAAAATTCTATAAATGATAAAGTTTATTTTTAACCGTGTAACTTCGAAAAGTGTAACATTTAAATGTCTAATGAATATACTAAAATATAGAGACAAATCTACAGTCTGACACCAATACGGAAAAATTAGCGATTATTTGTTGACGACAAATTGGCATGTCGTATTGCAAGTTTTCTTTATTCTGTATATCATCACGTCTCTTTCGAACTTCACTTGTTCGGATCGCAGCAATAAAAGGATTTTCAGTTAAAAGCTGGCACCACAAAGTGCTAGAACACTTTAGCAACGTTTTAGGTACTCGGGAAATCTGAAGAATGATAAAATTTTAATTGTATCTAACTAAAATGGTCTTGAGTATGATTAGTGTCTTTTTATTTGCAGTTGATGTTTGGAGGAATGAGCTAATTCCACGGGTGTTCTCGATATCCAATATCCCTCCCAGTCTATTCTTCCACTACACTTCTGGTTCTACGTTGGTTCCGCTAAAATGTTTACTTAAATTATGAAAGATACAACAATAGCAAAACAAGCAAAACACTTGCGAGTGTAAAATTGGTAAACGTCAGAAATACAATCCATGTATTTAATAATGAGAAAATAAATTTTGCACATAAAAAATAAAGTTAAAAAATAAGCGTGTCAAGTGATGAATCATAAAACTAGAAACTTCCTTATTCCTATTTGTAGTAGATAATAATTTAAGAATAAATTATGCGCAATTAGGCAAGCACCCCGGCTTGAAAATACTGTTAATTAATTGTTTCAGCTCGCTGATGCCATAAGCTTTATTTTAGTGGTTAATCATTTTCTGGGAAAACCAATTGCAGATGAACACCATTAAAAATGTGTCATCTAATGAAGAACAGAAAGTAGATGGAGATACGAAAGATTCGTGGTAATCAGCTCATTAGTAAATACAGAGAAGCGCAATGGTCCCTCAGATCCAACCTCAACATAGCAAGGCAGCCATACCAAATAATAAATTAATATCTGTGGTCTGAAGATGCAGCCTTTTACGTTTCTGTATTCTAAGTTAGTGATACTCTTTGATCCTTGTCTATTTGCTAAACTTATAAAAATAGTTCTTCGTGCTTCTCTTGGTATTGTTGGTACCCACTTAGAGTCGGTGGTACGTATTTGTATATCTCGAAATCCTCGATCAATATTTGCTGTTCTTTTTCTTAAATTCTGTGACTATTACTTATGTGCTACTAATAAACGTTTTAAATAATTAAATTTGTTTACGTTTGCTTCAGTGCTTTTACAACCTAAAATTACACTTTAATGCGTTGTACTTCTCAACTTTTATATATTTCCCCTTTTATGATTTCTATAAAATCTTCAGTACACATGAAGCACACAAAATAATAGTTGTCCCGTTACTTTAACCCTTGTCCTACCGATTATGCGAGTTAGAGATATAATTGTGAAGGAAGAGCCATCCATTGAGTCGACCACTTTCTCCACATGCCTTCTCTCATTGTCTGCAATTCGTAGACACCAATAAAAAACGTATTTTTAAATAATCCCATATCATTACACATTGCAGGCTAGGAGCTAAAAAAACCGTGAGGTTAGTTTTCCTTTTGGTGGCCGGCGGCCTAGTGATTAGAACACCAAGGTAGAGGATCCGGGTTCGGAGGCTAAGTCTTGTCGGACTTACTTCCCCTCGCTATGGCTACCCCAGGTGGGTCATAATGTTACAGGAAAGCAGGTGTGCAAAGATACCAGAAAAAATGCTGTAAAATAAAGTATGTAGAGTGGGTAAATAATATAAAGCTCTGCATAAAATTCAGGGTTTATGTTAAACTTAAGAAAAACAATTAAATGAGTATATTTCATGGAATTTACTTAGAATTAGGATTTAAATTCTGCTGTTGTATATAAGCTTATTTTGTTCAATAATTAAAATTTCCTTTTGAAATTCTCGTCCTTGTTAAATAAAACAAACTTTGGCAAATATAGCATAAAATGTAATATTAACTGCAAATTCCATTTTTTAGAAATGCATTAACTCTAGGCTTTTAGTCTGGTTTGTAGCATAATTTTAAATTCAGTAAATTGCGATAATGCTAGCATAACGTGTTAAGGGTTAGGTCTTTTTAAGGCTTCCATTTGTTCCAACTCCACTTTATAGATATTAGCAACATCGGCTGTGAAGCAGAGAACCCGAGGGCACCAGAAACCGATTAACCTAGGCGCCTACAAGAGAGTCAGCCCTCCCTCCTGCAGTCTTGGGACGTAAATGTTTGCCCATGATCATAAATAACAAAACAAACAAAGTTTAAAGATTAATAATCAATTGTACTCGGCTGAACTGTTTTTCGACAACTTCTTGACGAGTTTAGTCAACACATTTATAACAAGTAACCTTTATTTCTGTTGCGCACACCTGTTGCTTTAAGAACGCCGATTCGTTAACCTGTCATAAATGACAGATCCGACCGAGCGACACCTTTCCTCGTCCCTACCTGCCTTAAATACTAACAACAAACCGCATCCAACCGGCACCCCGACAGCTCTGTCAGGGTGCCCTACACACACCGCCAACAACTGTTGCTGTAAATGTACGCAAATATATAACTGTCAAGCGGCGAAAACAGCTTGTCTGCTCAATAGAGTTATGGAAATTTATGAGATTCTTGTTGTCATAGACAATGCCAATGTTTTCCCTGCAAAAGCTGTAGCTGTTGTATGCGTAACAATGGTTATCATGGTGATCACGCGGTTTATCCCTCTTTTTTGTTGCATAAGGGCCCTACAGATATCTATAAGCAGTTTTGAAAGCCTTATATGAGGCATGGTTTTAAATAAATATTCAGAGGACAGATAGACCCATCTTGCTATAACCCTGCCCGTTGCTATGACGGCAGTATGGCTGCCTATAACGATCAGCGCTCAGGTTTAATAGCTAACTAGAATGTTTATAATGCAAACGCTAAGAATTATGTGCACCCCATGACCTTTGGGGTAAAAAAAGGCGAAGAATACTATTTACGACAGGCCGTCATGGAATTAACGCCATCTGAAGTTTCAAAATATGTTATTAGTAACTTATGTAAAAACTAAATACAGAAAAAGCAGAAAACTATCTTCATTATATAATGGGAACGGGTTGATGTTATCTGCCATTAACCCTTGTTGCACTGCGGGGTTTTAGAAATCCATCCGACTGCAGCTGAACTTCATGTGAGAAAAAATGAGAGGTTCTGAGAATCAAACATATTTAGCATGATGCTAGAACTTCAGTTTAGCAAAATGGCAGCAGAAATACTCAATGCAACATATAAAATGACCAAAATGAAAGATCACTCTGCTGTGAATCGAACGATCGGGAAAACAAAATATGAATTCACAAAATTAAAAACGAAAGAAAAAGTGAATACTCAAAATAATCCAATTGCACTGTTTCTGCTCAGTGCACTTCTGTTTTATCATGTTTATTTCTACCACGAAAATATTATAAATCGGAAACCATAAAACAAATTCCATAGATTTTTGGAGGATAGCTGTCATCTGTTATGAAGGAGAACCTTGTGACAACATATAATATAAATTCTATAATCTATACATTATGAGAGAACAGTTGCGATCAGCTATGAATGAAAATGTTGGGACTACATATATTACAAATCTGTACATTATTATCGGATAGTTGTGATTAGCTATGAATAAGGTTGTGATCACAATATATTGCAAATTCTACACATTGTTAGAGGATAACTATGATCGGCTATGAAGGAGATGGTTGTGACTACATATTATTCAACTGTTTCATACCCCATATTTTATATGCTTGTAGTAAAGTACAAACAATGAGTCCTCGCAAAAACTGTTCGCTTCAGCTTAAATGAAGCAATAGTCTGGATTTTCGACACTGCTAGTTTTAAATTAATATTTTATAATTGCAAAACAATCAAGGAAGACCATAGACCATAGTTGAAGTTGTCTGACAATAATTTAAATATTATCACCACATTTTCATATAATTGTTCGATAAAGCTTATTGATATTTAATAGGAGCATCTTTTCCATCATGTAAAATTTTGAACATAGTTAGTCATAGAATCTAACAAATAATCATTGGAAAACAGGCTTTTCCACAAGGTTTTCAAATATTGTTCTTTCAGCTGCAGCTGCAACGATGGCATTGTTTCTTAGGCTCTTAGATATCAGTCACAATGTTCTAATAGATGCTCCACAAGAATATTCAAAGTAAATGTAGCCAAGGAATCAAGAGCATTTATGAATGAATGGTATATTTCTGATCTTCCTTCAGGAAAAGATAATTAAATTCGAAGATTGCATAATTAAATATGGGTAAAACGATATTCCAAAAACGCTCATATAATAAGTGCTACATAGACGACTAACAATGAATACAGGATCTGTCCTGTCACGATATCAAATACCCACCTAAGCCATCACTCCAAATTTACTGGTTTTGACGTTTGTGAACACACTTGGTACAATATCTCGCCAAACTTCCGGTCTCATGTCCGTCTAAATATCCCGCCAAACTTCCGGTCTCATGTCCGTCTAAATATCCCGCCAAACTTCCGATCTCATGTCCGTCTAAATATCTCGCACTTCCGGTCTCATGTCCGTCTAAATATCTCGCCAAACTTCCGGTCTCATGTCCGTCTAAGTATCTCGCCAAACTTCCGGTCTCATGTCCGTCTAAGTATCTCGCCAAACTTCCGGTCTCATGTCCGTCTAAATATCTCGCCAAACTTCCGGTCTCATGTCCGTCTAAATATCCCGCCAAACTTCCGATCTCATGTCCGTCTAAATATCTCGCACTTCCGGTCTCATGTCCGTCTAAATATCTCGCCAAACTTCCGGTCTCATGTCCGTCTAAGTATCTCGCCAAACTTCCGGTCTCATGTCCGTCTAAGTATCTCGCCAAACTTCCGGTCTCATGTCCGTCTAAATATCTCGCCAAACTTCCGGTCTCATGTCCGTCTAAAGGCTATAAACTAGTAAACGTTTGGCGTCTGCTCGCTTTTGTAGCACATCACATTGAATTTATAAACTAAATTCTCCTAAATTGCATTGTGTCAGAGTTTGTATTTCGAACCAAACAGACATAAAACATGCATCAATTAACGTTTTTAGAAACACTGTTAATACTGGTGTTTCCTTATTAATGCGATAGTTAAAATAAAAATAGATACAATTGCAATTTCAAGTTTTTGCTTGTGTGTTAATTGGTGCTGATCCGAGTAATGCCAGGTTGTTAATTAAAACTCTAACGTGGCTGTAATGTTGCCATCACACACACACACACACACACACACACACATATATATCAGAGAAATGACGTCATGTCTTATTTTAGTGTCAGAGTTGATGTGAAGATCTACCGGGATATTTAAAATCCTAAAAAGTAAGAAACAAGAGAACAAGACAGCTTTTCGGTTATTTCACGCTTCAAAGGATCAACGTAAAACTTTGTGAATACCGTAGTAAGCTGTACATCAGATGCTTGTTTATTCAGTGAAATCTGCTGACCAGACACCATAACGGAACACTGCGGACGATCTAATCACTACAACATAGAATAGCCCAAACACAAGTTGTGTCGCATATTACCTAGAATTTAGAATACATTTGATAACTATTCCAAAATGCAAATGTCCGTTGGAGTGTGTGTGTACCAATTTTTCGTTTGTGATGATTACCGGCCGGAAATCAAAACAAAAGAGAAGGGGGAAAAGCTTGATGATAATCTCCCTAGTGCACAGACTAAGATTAGAACGACGGCTCTTGACCATTAAGCTTCACATTAAAATCACACAGAAAAATGTCTAAACACCAAAACAGAACCCCGCTGAACACCCTGAACGGCAACTAAAACCGAAATATCTTTGAACAGGAAGCTTCATGCACTAAAGATTAACCTGTGACTTGACAATAGCATCTTTCACGAAATGATAGCAGTTGTCCTTCAAATTTGATTTCGAAATCACAAAGGTAAAACCACTCAGCTTCACAGGTGACCTCCCCTGACCTCCCCTGACCCCGTCAATCGGAAAATGTCACGGAAATTTTTTAATGGAAGCTAGCCTGAATTTTAAATAAATCTATCGTCTGATATCTTTAAAATGACCCCTAACGACCTTGGACGTTTATTCTAAGTTCTGCACCTTGTAATTTCTATTGATTACCTTAGACGTACGATGAATTATACGGAAAATATCTGAAATAAAATTCATAAATCTTTAACTCTGTTCTGGACGACGTTCGTCCAATATGACGTTTTGTTTTAACATTTATAAATTACAGATTACACGAATTTTGTTAGAACTGAAATCCCACGCTTAGCCAAACAAAAATCTACCCTTAACAGCCTTTAAAATGTGTGGGAAATAACAGCACAGTTGTCTTTAAAAAAAAAAGATGACCCCCATTGTGGTATTCAATACTGCCTCAGACGGAGACCAACTATACCCTGAGTGTGTGGTGGCTTCAATACTGCCTCAGACGGAGACCAACTATACCCTGAGTGTGTGGTGGCTTCAATACTGCCTCAGACGGAGACCAACTATACCCTGAGTGTGTGGTGGCTTCAATACTGCCTCAGACGGAGACCAACTATACCCTGAGTGTGTGGTGGCTTCAATACTGCCTCGGACGGAGACCAACTATACCCTGAGTGTGTACGTCTTCGACAACAGAAAAATTCTTCAGAAAACAGGGCTTTTTGGAACTGTGTTGGTTGTCAAAATACCTTGTTTTTCGTACTATATATGGATAACCACATTAGCTAAAATTCTTCCCAGAAAACAACAGCCACGGTCTAATGATTTTCATTTTAGATGAACCTTAGAAACAACAAAAAACA
Organism: Nautilus pompilius; assembly: GCA_018389105.1. Classification (NCBI taxonomy): domain Eukaryota; kingdom Metazoa; phylum Mollusca; class Cephalopoda; order Nautilida; family Nautilidae; genus Nautilus; species Nautilus pompilius. The sequence continues at coordinate 1,142,386 of JACATO010000667.1, forward strand.
GTTTTCAAAAAGTTATTTATTTTGTAAAAACAACTTCAGCATCAACAAAAACAAAACCTAAAGTGTCCAGAAGACAGCTGGTTTCTCTTGGAGAAGCACTACAGTCCAGTTCGTCTGACGGCCACCGCTCTGTAAACTGCCACCGACTGCACGCTGTATCAAGAGCTGGACCACTGAACTAATCTCTTCTTTAAACGATCCGTAAAACCGTAAAAATACCATGACTTTTGTTTTTTAACCGACTTCTGAAGAATTACTGCCCACAGCGAAAGGAAGAGATATGGCTATAGAATGGAAGCGCACAGCGCTTGAATTAATAAGAACCGCGCGCTAAAATTAATAAAACTCGGAGGAAAACTGATTCAGTGTTCTTATCTCATCACCACGCAAGCCCAGGCGGTCCATCCAGTTCTTGCAGTTCCAAGATTAGTTTGCGTGAGAGCATGCTATTACGGCGAAACTCTATTACCGATTCCCGGTGCTGCAGAGACCATGTCACGGTAACAACCCCGTAAAATTCGTTTAAAATAATCCAAGTATTTAGTGTTCATTTGTTTTACAACATATTCCCCTTCACCCGCCGGATGGTGATTATCTTCTGAACATGACACGGCTAATAAATCTTCCACTCTTCAGATTTTCGTTTAATCAGTAAAGCCAGTGTTATGTTCCCGACATTACGCAGTTTGCTTTGAAGATACCAAGAATATTTATTAGATTCTGCGCTGTATACTGAAGATTTTGATTAATTCCAGATTCTTGCTATTATAAACAAGTAATTAAAGGAAATTTTAAAATAACTCACGTTACTAGTAGGCACAAACGAGATACACAGAGGTTTCGCGGAGTTAATGAACTCTCTTTGGCTTCTCTGATATTAAATCCAAACAAAAACAACAACAAAAACTATTTTAACTACTGATCTTATGGCATTAAAACACAATTCGTTAGAATATTTAAAAAAAACAAAATGTAAACTTTTAAAAACAGTATCCAAGCTCAACAGCCAAAAAGAAAAAAAAGATTTAAAAAACAAATAGATGAACAAAACTCGTAAATTAAAAGCTGTTGTTGAGAGGATTTTGAATTTCTTTCAGTTTGCTCCGTTGACGAAGATTCTTTAGTCGCTTAGCCCTGGCTATGAAGGGTCTGGACTTTAAATAACGTATTTATATTCTACTAAATCCATCTCCGTCAATCCATCTGTAAATCATTGACAAAAAATTCTAATATCATTTCAATGTTTAAGGAGCCCGGTGCACATGACGAAGAATCGTAGACGCTTAAAAATCCGAAATAATCTAATACAACATACATTTGCTTTAATAATTATTGGCACCGTTACTTGTCATATCTAAACCTAACGGTTGTTCAAGCAAATGTTTTTCGTCTCACCTGCATCACTCACCTCATCGCCACCTTAACCCTGAGCATACTCTAAGAACCTGTTACAAGCCCTTCCTTCTATCCAAGTTACTGTCTAATCTCCTTTTCAGATAATTATCACATCTGTAAACGTTTATTCAAATCGAATTAGCCAATGTAACTATCGTCATGGCCAGTATTACCTAAATCTCCGCTAGGTGTCTGACGGTCTGGTTAAAGGATAGTGTTCTTTCTTTCTCTCTGTCTCTTCTGTTCCGCCGTTTATTTTTTTTTTAAATTTGCTTATCAAAACAGAAAAAAAGGGTCGTCTTAGTAACCCAAGGGACAGTCTTTTTCGCAGAATGTTTTTTTATTATTTTAAACTGTATGAGAGATGTATACAAAAATATCAGACTGAAATATAAGTAAACTGGATTTGCGTCAATCTTTAACCCTGCGCCCATTGGACGTCGGCGATCCACGAGAAGCAAATTGGTGCGGTGACGTCACTTTGTTAAAAGAAAAAGCACCAATGTGTACTAACCATTATGCATAACGACCGTCTGTTAGTCAGTTGGGCCTGGGTAGTTTAGTCGCTTTTGTTGTTATTTCCTTTTTCGCTGTGGCTGTTGTTTGTTCACAAACCCCAAAATGCCAGTGACTCTTGCGGTTTATAAACCGTTTGCTATATTTAAGCGAGACGTTGTCACGCAGCCAGTCATCGTGAGCCCTGCTCATAGCACGTGCGCAGCCATGGACAAAATATTAATTAGGTAAAAAATAAAGAAAAGAATATTCGCTTTTCACCCTGACTTCTGGCAGATAAGGATGGATTAGCTTACGAGCAATAGTAATTAAATTCTAACCTGCGTTATAGAGAGATTTTAGAGCACCGACCATATAAACTCAATCTACTTTATAAAGAAAACATTTTTTGTGATAACTTATCCATATCATTGGTTTAAACTCTCAATACCTTTCAAACCTTCATCGTCGACTTAAGATTTATTAGCAGTATATAAGTTATAAATTATACACGCCTCAAATTAATTAGTTTCTTACTTCTCTTATACAATTAAATCTGGAATCATCTACCTAAGTTTTGTTACTTCGATCATCATTATTAGTTGGATTACATTATTTATAATTTTTCTGTATAAATCCATCATTAAATATGTATTTATCTCCTTCACAACTTAGCTTATCATTCATTTAAAATCACGACTTTATTTGCTGCATCAAACGGTAATTCTTCGATTTTTACCATATTGATAAACCTTTTAATTTTGCAACAACAATTCTATCTAAAAAGCCAATTTTATTTTTATACGCTTTAAATAAGAGAATAAAGTATCATTTGTATTTTATCTGTTTGCTCTACAGAGATGAAGAAAAAGGAATTTCATTATTTCCAGTATAATAAGTCAAATGTAATAAAACATCAAGTATGACTTTAGTATTAGAAATATTGTTTTTATGAAATACCTTATCTTAAACACATCAAATTTAATAACATAATTATTTTCATAATTAAATTATATTTAAAATATATCTATTTGTTGTACTAAATTATCTACGTTTTATTAACTCCATTATTAAAATTAACAAAATTATTAATATTTATAAATCTATGATAATTTACATTTAAATCTGCCATCATTAAACTTGTATCATCTCATTTTGAAAATTCTGTTTAACCTAAAAGATACTGTTGAATTATCTCTCTAGTAAAACCAAGCATATTTACCCTCATCTAATAGCTAAAATCAAAATACAATTTTACTGATTATTTACAAAATTTAACCATTTTTAAAAAATGATTAACTCCTAATTCGTTTGTTATACTAATTTTAGATAAAAATCTTGATATTTTCCAACTCTATTTTTTGTGGCCTGGTAATAAAAATCGAAAAATCATAATGTAGTGTAATTGATCATTATTCAGTCTTAAAGTAATACCTCCACGTGCTCTTATCAATTTTTGCTTTTAATTTTCACTGAAAGAAAACCTACAAAAAAAAATTAACTTCACCAACCATTTAGAAAATAAGTTTACAAAAAAATGCTTGTTAATTTATTAGCATCTGCCTAATTATTACAATTCGATCAGAAATAACTACAAAAGCGTCAGCATTTTCAGGAAAAATTGGTATGCTATTTTAAGCTTTTCCTATCGTCCGTCTACTTACATAAAAACTATCAGAAGATAAATTTTGAAAACGCAATAAGTGATATTTGCTTAACTGAAGTGGCATAATTTTTATCCATAAAGATTCTGCTTAAAGTCTACCATTTAAAAATAAATTTGACTATAGTTATTAGTATTATGTAATTATGTCTTGCTTTAAATTCAATATTAGCATTTGCAGTTTGCAGTTACTAGACGGTTTTAAATGAACATTGATTCAATATCTAAGCTTTACTAAAAGCATCGGGATAAGTTATCAATCCTTTCATAGTTGTTTCTTCTAAGTTTTCCTTCAAACAGCAGCCTAATTTTATGTGTAAAAAATATCACATCTTGATTTAGGATTTTAAACATATGAATCAGGATTATTTAAATCTATTCCAGTGATGGGTTCATACTCACAAAACTCATGTTTACTAACAATTTCGTCGATAACCAAATCCACTGCGATGACTATGTATTTCATTTGGTGTTAAAATATTTAATTTTATGGAATCCCATTCCGAGTTGTATTTGTTTTTAAAGATTTATATCTCTCTGTTAGTTCATTTGTACTAAAATTGTTAATCGATCTAGCGATTAAAGCAATGACATCTTGGAAATTTTAATTTTGATTTTAAATCTTAATTTATTCAATTAGGTTTCTTTTTTAAAGAACCTTTAAAAATACTCCCAACACTCTTACTAACAACTTCTGTTGTTTTTTATTATTATTCAAAATATTTACTCATTTTATTAAAAAGTGTCAACTAACCCCTTTCAAAAAAATATTTCTTTCAACTAAATTCTTTTTCTTAATCATTTAATAACAACAATTTCAAATTTGTTTTAGACAATCAATCATAAAGTTAAAACTTTATTTCTTAAATCACTTATTTTTCCATCTTTATCTGTAATCCAATGTTGGATACTTCAATTAAAATCCCAATAACTGGAAGATAAACCAATTTTGTTTGTTTTCAAACTATTTATCCAATATTATATTTTCAAAAAATGAATATAACGTTTGAAAACTAGGTCCATTAATACATGCTCCTTTTATGAAAAATGCACAGCAATAGAATTAGCTGATAAAATATCGACTATTATCACTTTCGATATAAAATAAAATCTTAAAATTAAATGTGTTCATAAATATTCTCTACAGTAAAAATGAACTTTATAGTTAGACCCAATAACACTGATGAATTTGTGGTAGCAAAATTAGATTTATATTTATTATCTGAATCCCAATAATTATTATTTTTCATGTCTTTCAATACTGCTACTAATCTGTATGAGTTCATAGAAGTACGCCTCTAAGGTTGTTATAATCTAAATATTTGCATTATCGATATTATGAATTAAGATATTATCTATATTATCAACTTTTTTATAAAAAGAATATGTTTCAAGATTAATTAAAGCTGGTTCATCGTGTTTTGTAGAATTTGTATTTAGTGTTTTAAAATGTGTAATTTTTGATGATAAGACAGAACTATAAAAATCTCTAGACTACAGATTTGTTGCAACATGTTTAGTGGGTTTTTACTATTTCAGTCAATAGGTTTTTCATGTATTCATATATAAATAAGTTTATCTACTATCAACTTAAAAAATATATCACCAAATGAATTTATTTCATTATAACCGTTATTTACAGCTTGTTTAGATACTACAACTAGAATAAGCCTTTCAAGAGAAAGAAATGATTGCTTCATGTGCTCTAAATTGTCTTAGTTTAGATGAATCTTCGATGGACTTTTAATAAATTTTTACTGCTCCGTAATTTTTATTTGAACGTAATTTATTCTTTCGAAGCATCAGGGTTATGATAAATAGTTTAACTGTATATTAAAATTGTAGTATTATTCTGAATATCTTTTTTAGTACAAAATATTTAAGTCTGGTTTTGGTTTAGCTAAAAGTTTCCATAAACAAAACGTCGGTCGTGAAAGTTGTCTAGTTATCATCATTATTAAGGATAGAAATTGCTCTTGTGGTAAATAATCCAGTCAAATATTAGATTCGAGAGTGTTGTAAGACATAATGATCATCCTTGAAGCAAAACAATCTGCAGCAGATACTTCTATTTTAGGTTCCAGCTCGTCTTCTCTTATAATTTATTTCTGAGGTGTTAAAGGTCATACTTCTCGATTTCAAAGAGTTACTAAAGTAAGTAAAGCTTGATGTTTACTTGTATTTGTAGTCAGCCGGAATAATTTAGTCGATTTAGTGTTAGAATTTTAAAATCTTATTTTTTTAAGAAAAATACTTTCATTGTTAAATTTTTTACTCTTTATTAATTTTTTATTTTATAAAATGATATTTAATATAGAAACTATCGATAGCACTAGGTTTATTAAGCTGGGCAATCAAATTCATTCAATTCCAATCGATATCTACTTTCATAGTTACTAGATAATTTGTCTCTAAGATGTCAATCCCGAATATTTTTTAGATTTTTTTAAATAATGAAAAAATGATAATACAATTTTAATTACTTCCGATGGTGTGTCTGGAAAGTTTGTGATAGTTTTGACAAATATAACAAGTATCATTGTTATTATATCTGCCACTAGTATAAAATGATTTATTTGTCTTTTATCGTCTATAAATTCATTAAGAATAAACAAATTTTAAAAAAATTTAAACTAATATTATTTGGATCAAGAATATCGTTTGGAGGTTCAAAGTATTCTACTTGTATTTCTGATTTTTCTCTTTTTTTTGCTTTGTTCTTACTGTTTCACAAACGCTTTGCGATCTAAATATTTCTTTATTTACCCTTTAATGCATTAAAAATTTTTATGAATATTTATTGTCTGTTATTTATTAAATTGTTAAAACCCCCTACCTTTTATTATTTGTTATTTAGGGGGGATGTGAAAAAAATTCACCTTCGCCTTGTTTAATTCGTTTTGTTTCGAGTTCACTCACTTTCACTTTCAGTCATTGCTTTATAGATCACATTTACCCTCCATGAAATAATAATCGATAAAACTTTGTGATAAGCCTGGAGATAAATTTGAAGAATGGCCTGAATATGTGTTCTTTTATAATTTTGAGTTTAGAATCTAGGTTTGCGTTTGGCGAAAAGTCCTTGTGGAACCACATAACAAGGTGTAAACCGGGGTCCAAGAACGCGCTTACAGCTAAGCCTAGTTCTAGATAATCCAAAAATTAATTAAGTTGATCGAACGTGCTATAAACACGATTTACGATGTAAAATGGTAATATCAGATTTTAAAAATTGATGAACAATTGACTCATCATCTGCATAATGTTCAAAATCCTAGTTTAAGAGAAAGAAATTGTTGGAGGTTTAGTTAAAACTGAAATTAAAGTTAAAATATCTGTGGTGATTCCAAAAAGGCTGTTAGCGTAGAATTAAAAATAAATAAACAAAAAAAGAAAAACAACTTGTAGACGCCAGTCTCTAACTGAAGAATTACATAAACCTTTAGGTAAAATTATCCCAAAAGATGGGTGTTTGTTCATTCAGTACTTGATATTTGGTCAGCTGATTTAGTTGATACGTGAGCTTTTTCTATAAAATATAATGATTATGATAAATACTTGTTAAATCCAATAGATGTATCTTTATAAACATGCATTGTGTTTTTATATAAAACTGGAAAATCTTTAATAAAAAATATTAAAATTTTAATTTAAAAAGTCAGGGTTAGTATATAACCAAATAAATTATAGAATGATATTGGAAGTGAATTCATTGACAGGATTTAAAAAAAAAACTTTTTCAAAAAAATAAAACATATCTTTATTATACATTTTAAAATAATAATTGTAGTTCAGAGATTTAATAAAACGTTAAGAAATAAAACGTTTAAAAAGTTTAAATGGATAATAATTTTAGATACATCAGTGAATACGTACAACAAAACATGACATAAATCCATTGTCATATCACCGAATGAAACAAGTGAAAATATAATGAAAGTGAAGTAGACAAACATTTAAATAACGAATAAAGGAAAAACAAGAAACTTTGGTTTAAAGCTAAAGATTTTGTATGAATATAACGCTATAAACATTTTGAAAAAAATGCACCAAAAAGTAGACTAATGAAATATCTATCATTGTGGAACTTAAAATATTGTTTCTTAGACATAAATAGGGAAACTATTAAGATTATTCTATGAGCAGGAGTTACAAAGTACTAAATGTTTGTCAATAATAATTTTTGTATAATACTGAGTAATTTTATTCAGGAATTTTTCCTTAAGTTGTTTGGGGATTGAACAAACTTTTAGAGCTGTTTGTTTTCTTAAATGTTTAATAGTTTTACCGTAAACATAATTATTTATTAAGTTACAAAATTCCTTTCATGATCACTTGAAACTTAATTTTCATATTTTTATTTAACTTAGTATAATGCGTCAACCAAAGCTGACTGCAATAGCTCTATGAATTTAATTATTTTCATACCTGCATACCTGGTAATAAAAAAAACTTGAAGATTTCTGTAATGTCACAAAATAATTTGTGGTATTATAAAAAATATTTAATAATTTTTTAACTGCAGGATTAGATCCTATTTCATCTTCTATCATTTTATTTTGATAAGTTGTAAACTTCCTTTTAATAAACTTTTTTATATTTAATGAATGGTCTTTATGATGATCATATAATCTTTTAGATATTCTACTTCTTATATTACGGCCAAACTATATCTTTGTAATGCTCTAGATTCTCCTTTTTCGGTTATCCAAAATTATCAATATGTAGAGGTTAAAACAACAAAACTGTAGAGTGTATTAGCATCTAAGGAGATAATTAATTTTTTTCTGTATTTGAGTCAATCATCTATATATTAAACTTTATATGCTTGATCATAGAATTTTAAAACATATTTTAAGATAATATTTTCCATTAATTATATCTCTACCAGAATCCTTAAGATCCAATAAGTTTTATATTACTTTTAGTGAAGTGACATCAGGATGATTAGATATTGTATGTTTGTGTGGAATCATAGAGATTCTTCCATATTTTTGATCTTTTATTAATAACATAATCTGTTAAAAATTTAATTCATTTTAGTCATTTAAAAACAGGCATTTAAAGCTAAGGAGAAATCTGTAAAAAAAATGAAAAAGATTTAATATATAAAACTTTTGACATAAAATTCTAACGTTTTCAAATTATGATATCAGATTTTTGGTAGATATCGTACGCTCCTAATGTGTTAATATTATATTTTTGACATACTTCTTTATTATATACAAAATTTGAGCCTAGGATGCTATTTTTATCCGATTAATTTTAGGAATCATTTTTGTTGTTAATTTACTAGTCGCTGCATTATACTTACTAAAAAAAAATGTTACATCATTTGTACAAATAAATTGGTTTGAATTTATATTAATCACCAACTTATTTAGATTAGTTCTTAGAAATTATAAGAAAATCTAAAAATCTCAGTTCTGGAGGCATGTTATTTTATCATTTATAGAATTTTATTTCCACATTACTTACAAATGAAAATTATTTATATACTAGAAACCATATCGTTTGTAGATACGTTTTGTTAAAAAAAGATTATCATCATCATAATTAGATAGGTTATAAAAGATTACTGGCATACAATTTTGGTATTTAGAGTTAACATGCATTTCTTTAGCGTCATGACGCAGTGGGTGGAGGGTTCGATCCCCGATGGGTCGGTGATATGTTCTGTTGATCAGGACCAAAAAGCCCGAAACAGCTGTACAGCCATTCTCTGGACGCTGACCTTCACCTTAACTCTCAACCTGGAGAGGGATTGACTCCGCCAGGTTGTAAAATACCCTAGACACACGACGACCTATGGGACAAGTGAAGTGAAGTGAATACACTTTATAAAAAAATCTTAGAGAGATATTTTCTGTTTCTTTTAAAATTTTAGCTCTAAACAACAACGCCTAAGATGAGAATAAGATTCTATAGTAGACTCTCTAAAACCAACGATTTATGTCAAAGTGTTTTTTAAAAACTCAATATTTTCAGTGTTAATGATAAAATATGCATTATCTACGTATGATGGACCATATAGTGAGTACTGTACACCAGACAGCTAATCATCACAACTAATTACAGTAAACCACATTTCCACAAACAATCAAAACTGTTAAGTAATAGCTAATAATTTCTGGATATATTTATTTGTTTCAATTTGTGTAAAAATAATAAAATTTTTAGATGAACATAAGTTTCCTAAAGAATCTCTGGAAACTTTCAAATTTGTAATTAAAACATTTAACTAATGAAACTTTTTTATAAATATGTATATTTAAAAACGATTATCATTACAGAGTATTTACATAATATTTTGGTAACCATTGTTATTCGTGTGTTGCACGAGATGGTAAATAAATACCACCAATAAAGAAAATTCTTTCTTTTGGTTATTGATGGATGTTCCATTTGCAACATGAACATCTATGCTATTGGGCATTAAATCAATGAGATATTTTATCACAGTCTGGACTAGCTTCCACCACACCTGTGAGAGGACTGGTTACTCTCGAGTGATGATCCAGATGTGCTTGATCGGATTCATACCTGCGGTACCCGGGAAAGAAAATACATCCTTTAATTTATCTTTATTTTTACATGCTACACACCACCCTCTGCAACCAAGATGATGTTAAACCCTTCTTTTATCCTTTCTGTTTCATGAACAATGTCAGCAAAAGAACTTTGACTGTGAGGGCGCACCTAGTGAATAATGCCAGCAACTTCTTTTCTCGGTGTCATTGCGGATGACCTTGGTGGTCGGATTTCTGGAGAAGTAACATCCGCCTCGATAAAATCCCCGATAATAGTGGCCACAGATCCATGAGAAATATCGAGATTTTCTTGATGTTGAGTCCAGCTACATTCTGACGTAGATAGCATTCATTTGGCAGGGAAGTGTGAAAAGTTACACATTTCATTAGAATTTTGTAACATTTTTCTGAAACCGCATCCTTTTATCAGAGCAATCATTTTAGTGTTTCGCTTTTTCCAAGCAACAATCGTGGTAAAATCTCTCGTGTTTAAGGCAGTTATTGTTCTCAATAAACGGATGGGCTGGCAAAACCATTTTAAAGAGGATTCACTGAAAGCAGAATCATTTTACAATAAAAGTTTCTCTCTCGGTTTTAAACAGAAATAAACAACAAGTAATGGACGGTGCACACAAAGTGTACACGCAGCGACAGCGGTCCTGACGAAATAACTAGAACTTTTGGATAATGTGGCGCCAGGGACTCAACGATCTGGCACCAAAAATTATACCAGTAAAAGAAAAGGAAAAAAAAACAAGAATTTTAGGTAAAACTGAAAATAAAAAAAATGTTTAAAGAAATTTATTTAAATGCATTTGAAAATAAGATGCTAAATTTAATGCATATGTTAAACAACTCGATAAAATGATTCTGCAAGGGAAATAAGTAATAAATGATTACTATATTAGAAGTTAAAATTTGAAAGTAAACAGTGTAAGTGGCGAGACCAACAAAAGTGGGTCAATTCCAAAATGTGGCTGAAGGCTTTGAGTGGAAACATTTTAAAACATTCATGAAAAAATATTTATTTATTAGAAATTCTGTCGCTCCCGTAGTTTTCTTTCCCCATGGTAATATTCGGTTTTTTTTTTTAAATCTTCAGCTGCTTAAAAGATTTAAATGCGTTATTTTTAGAATTAAAAATAAATGTAAGTATACAAAATGGTATTTTCTAGGCTCATTTGCAAAGCGAAGAGACGACAAAGTTCGCATTTCTTGGCAGAATATATTATAGTTTTAAAAAATAATTTTTGTGGTCTTTGTAATCTTTTAGACAATATAATAAAACACCAGCCAGGAAGCGTGTGTTAGCAATTGACTGAGCGTGCAGAATCGTCATGAAACTTAGGCTGTAATTATACATCGTGCTGCGACTGGACTTCCTTTTTTCTCCTCATATTTCGTGTAAGTCTTTTCATTATGAATACTGAGGACGAGACTGAGGTCACGTGTACCCATCCTTAGGTAGGTAGGATGGATTTTATCAGAAGAATCGCACAGACAATAATGAATGGCTTTCTTCTCTGTTACCCACTGTATTAGAAGTCAGGGTGGCAGAAAATAATAGAGTTTGGTGGAAACACAGCGGTGTGCAAAAGTCTTGCATAAAAATAATTCTTCCTGTAAATTAGCTCGCATTCTGTCTAACAGTTGTTATCAAATCTTGTCCATTAAAGTATTTCTATATTACTGTTGTGCATCTGTTCCAATAATATCAAGCAAATTGTTTCATTGTAAGAAAAGTTATCATTTTTAGAAAGTCATTTGAATCAAATCACCGTGTGCAAAGGTGTTGCATGAAATCTAGACAGCTATCTGATCAATTCAGATACAATTCCAATCACGCAGAAAGTGATCAGATCTATCGATAACGAGTAGAATATCCGAAATTCTTGATAACTTGTTCACAACGACGAGGCATGCTGGCTACCAAACGCTGACAATTGTCACTACTGAACTCCGACCAGGATTCCTCGATTTTCCGTTTCAAATCGGTTTTATTTGTCGGTTTTTTGGCTCTAACGTTGAGTTTAATGGAGTGCCAAATGTTTTCGATGGGATTGAGATCCGGGCTTTGAGCCGGACAGTCGAGGAGGGGGATTCGCAACTGTGCCATCAAGGCCTTGACACTCCTAGCTGTGTGGATGGGGGCGTTGTCCTGCTGATAGATGAAAATGGATCTTAGTGTTATAAATCGTTTAAAGACACCGATACCTTTCAATTAAAACAGAAAACAACATACAATAGTTACTAATGTCTACAAAATAAGAACCCATTTTCTAAGTCCAGTCATTTTTATGCAAGACTTTTGCACGCCGCTGTACGTAAATATTTAACGAACCGTCTGTGCGAACGACGCGTTATTGTTTGGACAAAACTGTCAGAGAAGTTAACAAAACCAGCGAGTAAGAAAGTGCAGTACACTAGATTCTATTACAAACGCTGTGTGTTTTTACCCTCTTCAGCTAACAAATGTGTAATCTTTTGTTAAAAAGCTATAGAGACTGAAGCACCAGAGATATGCTATATGGCAAGACTGTAAGGAAAATCTTCGGGACATCAGAAAAAAGGATTGTTCACCATTCCTATATTTTATGTACCGTCAAACCGAGGGTTTCTTCTATGGACCACGCCCCTTGAATGTCTGCGCATTCTTGTAAACCATTTGCAATCTCCGGGCGAGGATACTTTTATTTGAAATTAATGGGTTCTTCCAAGACAACCACGTCACCATCTATCTTTCCCTTATAGTTTGTGATTGGTTTAAGGATCATTATGTTAACTTTCATCACTTTTTTGTCTTTAGCGGATTTCACTCCTATTGAGATTGTGTGGATAAATAGGAAAGTGCAACATTACTTGGTTTGGAGACTGCAGGATTCCAGAAAGAGAAAAGCCTTCAGATATTCAACAATTAAGATGCGTAGTGGACCAGTATAATATTAGGTAAGAGGGTTATAAATTTTTTGTTAGACGGCCACTGTGTGTGCATTTAAAACCACTCTTCAGGAGTATAAGCCTTTAATATCAAAGTCGGAATAAACAACTATTCTCTCCATTTTCAGATCCGAATACATTAAAAAAACAGCAGTAATGACCTAGTGTGACTTCAAATTCAAACGTATTTAAGAAATACTATTTTTATTTACTTGTACATCTTTAAAAATCTGGAAACCATCACCAATCTCCAACAGAAAATATTAAACTTGATTAACTGACAGAAGTTGTAACTATTATCAGCACTAAAATGGATATTTTCAAAATGAATTAAAATAAGTCATTTCAATATTAGAAATACATTTTTATCAACTGCGAATTCTCGACTGGTACCGTGGTTTTTTTAAAATTCTTTTGTGTTTCAGATCATCGAAAGGATAAAAATACTTAAAAAAGGAAGAAAAAAAACATTTCAACTTTTAAAATCGCTCAGCGATTGGATATATATCAATCGGTGAACAGCAAAACAGTTCTCATTTCACTTTATTGCTCTTCTTCAATGTGTAAGGAAACGGTTTTCTTAATTACAAAAAATACTAAAAGAAGAGAGATAACGAGATCTTACTTTATTTTGTTCTATCAACAACTTAATCAATTAATATTAAAGATAAACATTTTCCAAAGTCCCAACCCCCGAACTTGGACAATTTCAAGCGTTGTTGTCCCTTTCTCAGAATAGGTTTACACGCTAGAATATATGGTTGACGGCAGTTCTGAATTTCTATTCTCTTTGCTTACAAACGGAGCGAGTGCGAGCCTGCATTGGCTGCAGCTTATCGCTTCAGGGCAGGGAAACGATCAGGTAAATCGCAGTTATGTGGAATGTAAACAAATCTTTTACCCAAAACATCAACAAAAAGTGAAATCTTGTACTGGGCACAGATTACTTAATTGCAAAAGCAGCTGATGAAATTGATGATATGCAAGATGAAAATAAGTTATTCGGATGAAAAGTAGTTTAAACAGAACAGCCCGTCTTGTCTCACGAAGAAGGAATCTTCTGAAGAAAGTAAGCGTGATGTTGTTCTAAACAGAAAGTTTTAGAAGACTTACTGACTTTAAAAACAGTAAAACAAAAGGTGTAAAAAGTACACGAAGAATAAGGAAAACAAGAATACCTTACGAAGAATCATTAACGGCGATTTGTTTTTAAAAGATCATTACGGTGAACCATAAATATTATAGGATGGCTTTTAAATAAGAAATGTACATGTCTGGAGTAAAAGATAGAATAGCGACATTGGGCATGACACCACATAAACGGGCTATGTCCTCACTGCTTTTCTTGTAGGACAAGGATATAGTCGGACTGACTTCATTATTCGTTGTTTCCATAGCGATTTGTATTGACAGATTTTTATATTTTCTCGATACTTCATGCAGCATGTTTTCAAATGTTACGTTCAGTTCATAAATGAATGTAGATGTTGCTTTAACAAATTTATAAATGCAATTTATCTAAATAAATAAATATATAAATACAAAAACAAACAAGTAAATGATAATTGTGAAATTTCTCGCGTTGTAATGCTAAAATTTCTTTCAAGCACATCTATCTTTGTTTGTTTGGCTCGAAACCAAAATTAATGTTTAAAAAGATTCAAAATGTGAAATTTAAATATGACTCTGTCACAAAATATTCATTTCGTAGAAATAGTGGGATTGGCCATATGGGCTAAATGGATTTCTGACATTTTTCGTATGAGGTACGTAGAATAAAATGCTCGATAGTATAGTCACGTGCTGATATAGTAATTACATTGACTGGTTGTCATGCAAGCGAGCCACACCTGCAGAACAACTATTCCAGTTTTACAGGCCGTACTTCACGGCTCATGGGAGGAGATATCGTATGATAATCGTATAGAAATCAAAGTCTTTGCTAGTTAAGGCGAATTACATGCGGCAGATCGAAGTCTGCCTCCATGTTTCAGGAGGCGCATTATCCAACACTCTAAGTGTTGGAAACAGACGTTCTTGAGGAAGAAAGGCCACACTCTGCGAGGGGTTGTTAGATTCCTAAACGTGTGTTCTCCACCTGATAAAATACAAAACCAGCAGAAACCTTGTGAATCACCTAGCGGCGAGTACGGGTGATAACGTTTCTTCAAGAAAAGGAAGATAGCAATTTAAAGCGATGTAGTCTTGATGAATGTGGTAACCCAAAAAACCCTGCGGAAGAGAGACGGTTAAACGGCAGAGGTAAAATAAGCAAAAGAAACGAAAAAATGAGATGATCAAGCCTGGAAGAAGGCGTTCTTCTTTTCGGATAAGTTCAAGCTGGAACTGTTTGGCAATAATAAACAGCAGTTTGTTTGAAGACAGACCGAGGAACGACATAGCAGTCAATTTACAGCAGCTACAGTCAAACATGGAGGTTGATCAATACGAGTATAGAGCCGCAATCAGCTAAGAGTATTGAGGATTTCCATTAAATTCAAAGAATACTGATTGCCGACAGATACGGGCAGGTTCTGACCCATATGCCATTCTCTCAGGAAAACATATCTTTTGAGTGAGGGTTCATCTTCCAACATGACACTGACCCCAAGCATACGGTCAGTGATGTTAAACTATTTATAACGTAAAGAGGTTGCTGGAACTCTTACAGATATGTATTGGCTTTTACAAAGTATTGGTAGACCGCTACTTACACTATACGGGGCTATACGACTACTCAGAAAGTCAACAGGCAACAAAGCGCCTTATAAGAACTGTGGAAAGCGCTACAGGATGTTCGGAACAACATTTCACAGTCGTAGTTAATAACCTGCGTGGAAGCATGAAAACAAGATGTCATGATCTATAGAAACCGAAGGGCTCACATGCCAAATATTAATCCACTGTACAACGTATTCAGCTTTTTGTATATTTTTGAATGTATTTTATGTCTTTCAGTTGCAGTTATTCATCATTTGTGCTTATCCTCGGTGTTACTGATATTTACATAAAAATGTTTAATAATTAAATATTAAAAAAAAACAATTTATTTTTATTTGAGTAGTTTTGCATTTTGGCATTAAACTCGCATTTTCTATTTTATTAATCAAGCTGACAAATAATTCAAATAGATTTGGAAGTTATTCCTATCAGCTTCGGTAATGACTCAAAAATAAATTTTAGTATCATATACTTTTAGTATTTACATCTACCACATTATCAATGCCGTTAATTTAAATTTAAAAGGAAAAGAACAAAACAATCTTGTGGCACAATGGTGACTTGGGGACACTATTTATTGAGCTTTAATATTTTCTAGTAATGCAATGCGGAACTTTATCAAACTTGATAAAAGTCTAGAAAATGTGTTAAGCTGATGTTTTCTAGTTTATAACCCGTGCTCATAATATTTTCAGATATTATATTTAAGTAAATTATTATTATTATTTTTTTACTTTCTTTAAACCTCTGCGTACATTTGAAACTTAACCAACTTGGAAAAAATTTCCTGCAATCACTTTAATTATCGGTTTTAAAATTTTAAGATAAAACGATAAAATTTATCTCGATATAAATAAAGGTAATATTTAATGGTGCGTCTGGCCGGAGCTCATTGGACGCACAGAAGTGGAATTAATAATGGAAGCACCACATTAGAATAAGTGAATCCAATTTTATCAGATTGTATATAAATAACCTGTTGACTTTCCAAATGATATGAATGGCAAAATGAAGAAAAGTGTTCATCTCTAATTAATTCTCCGTTGTTTAATTTAAAGAAAACATTTTTAGAATTTTTGCCATGTTTATTTTCGCAAGCTGTCAGTCAGGAAAGTAGAGCATACCACTTGTGCTGACTGCGGTGTGGAGGAATAAAAGCTATTCCATCTACACCCCCGCAAAAAAACAAACTCATGTGGAGAGATTTGTGCTGGAGCTACGCGAAAAATTATTAAAAGGGTTAATGAAGCTAATAGTACTGATAATTATAATGAAACGCGGCAAATTTTAGAAAAAACAAACAAACGCTATGACTGTTTGGTTCACAAATCACTGGGAAAATGCTCCTGAGCGTATATCACACTGATGAATATTAACCGAACAAAGATTGAATGAAATGACAGACACTTTAAAGTAAATCCGGGATAATGCATGAACGTAACTAAAATTCTACTTTTTGTATATTGAAGCCAGCCAGGTGAGATACTGTTTATTGGAGGTATAAGAAACAGCAGCGGCGATTTGAAAACATTATCTTCATGGAGCTTTTAGTGGTCTAAACAAGAATTTTGAGAGACCAAATTATCGTCTAGGCTCTAGATACTGATCACATGGCATGTTCTTTCTTCAAGACACTGAGAGAGAAACAGGCTTCTTGTGCCACAAAAAATTGTGGCCATGGATTTCTGGGAAAATGGCAATAAATTGAACTAAAGCTGTTAGACCAGGGGGTGCAGAAGATGAATTCGGTGAGAGATCAAAGGAAATTTTGTTGATGTATTTAAATAAAAAAAAATAATTTTGTAATATTTTAATATATTTGTGTTAAACAAATGTTTAATTTAGCTATATATATATACATATTAAAAAAAAACTTTGGTGTTTTTGTCAAAAATTAATATATATATATATATGTGTGTGTGTGTGTGTGTGTGTGTGTGGTGTGTGTGTGTGTAGCAGATTTCAAAGCGTTGATAAATTTTAAATTTATATTCAAACCATAGCCCCAAAACGAAAATAAGACGAAAGCTGCATACAGTTTGGCTTCATATCCAAGACTGATTGCGACCGTCTTGACTTACCACAGTACTGTGTGGTAAAGTCTTCTGTAACGATAAACTGAAGCCTTCAAAACTGCGTGATCATATGCAAAAGGATCACTCAGGAGATTTAAAAGACAGCCTGGATTCTTTGAATCAGAAAAGAGCTCATTTTTAGTCATGTGGAACTTTAACAACACTTGAATATGGGGCCATCAAAAACCCGTTCTCGGAAGAGTCTTACAAAGTTGCCTATTCAATTGTTAGGAATAAGAAGTTACATACAATCGGCGAAACTTTGGTGAAGCCCTGTGCTCTGGAAATGGTTAAGCTGCTGTGTGGCGAAGAGCATCGTTAGAAGATTAATAAAGTACCTTTGTCAAACAACGCGATCCAATCTCAGATTGCTGATTTGTCTGCAGATGTTCTTGCTAAACTAATGGCAAATATAGAAGTCCTCTTCCAATAAGCCCACAGCTAGACGAAGAAATTGATGTTGCCCAGTGCAGGTAGCTGGTGGGTTTTGTGCGCTGTGTGTACAGGGATAAAATCAAGGAAGAATTCTTGTTCTGTGAGCCACTTCTTACCAGTACCAAGGCTGATGATGTATTTCAAAACGTCGGTGACTTTTTGGAAGCAAATAACTTTGACTGGGTGAAGAAAGTGAGGTCATTTTCCACTGATGGAGCTCCTTCCATGCTTGAAAGAAAATCTGGATGTCTCTTTGATGAAAAAACAAGTTCCGAATGTTATCCCTCGCTGTGTCTCAAAACCTTGTCCCACGAGCTGAAAGCAGTGACGACAGCTGAAGTGCAAGTGGTCAACTTAATCCGTGCAAGAGCAATAAATCACCTCCATCTCAAAGTATTCTGTCAAGAAGTTGGCGTGGAGCACGGGGTTCTCTTATACCATATTGAAGATCGTCGGCTTTCTAGGGAGAATCTTGACAAAGCTCATGGAGCTGCGGGATGAGGTTATGTTATGTTTCTGGTTGATAAAGAACACAACCTCTGCAATAAATTTAGAGCCAAAACTTCATTCGTTTGCTAGTTCCTTTGGCAAAAATTTTCTTGTATTTGAATGAACAGAATCTGTCCATGCAAGACCCATTAGTAACTATCATTATGCCAATGTGAAGTTCAATACCTCTCACAGCTAGTTGGATCTGTGGAAGCGTCGCCTGAGAAAAGATAACTATGCAAACTTTCCCTTGCTTGAAGAAATATTTGATGCTGACAGTACAGCATAAAGGCTATCTGCTGATCTTAAAGAAGGCATTCTTGGGAAAATATCTGCCTTGTAGGATTCCTTTCAGAGTTATTTCAGCGATACAGATGACCGCACAAGCCTCTGGATTCGTAATCCATTTTTTGTTGATCTTGATTCTGTTGATAATGGAGACATAGCTAAGAATGATCTGATGGACCTGAGGAAGAAATAATTTCTCAGTAACGATTTCAATATCACTGCTGAATTTTGGAGTGATCAGCTCGAGGCACATTCAGTTCTTTCCAAGAGAGCTCTGAAAGCTCTTGTTCCCTTTGCCACCACATACCTTTGTGAGCAAGGTTTTTCTACTCTTCTTTCTATAAAGACAAAGTCTCGCAACTGGCTGGATATCAGAGATGACATTCGAATTGCCCTCTCTAAGACTCTGTGCAGATTTTACTTGTTGGTGAATTCAAAGCAGTAGCAACTTGTACAATAATATGAGCCTTTTTGTGTTGATCACACTTGCAATTTTTTGCTCATTAACAAAATATATGAAGCTAAATAAATAAAAATGAAATTAATTTTCAAATTGGTGTTTTGTCGTTTTGTAGGGAGGAGGTGATGATATCTCAGCAAGATACAAGAGGTGTGAAAGAGCAAAAGGTTGGGAACCACTGCATTAGACTGAGTTGTGAGTTATCAACACAAGATTCAATAACCGGAACGATTCTGTTCATGAAATCATTTCTCTTGGTCACAAAGGCGACATGAACGTCGGTTGTTCATAGCACCGAATCCACTTTGTTAATCTTTACACGTGGTTTAACTGCACAGGGTTTTCGTTATAGTTTACACTGTTACGACTGAGTTTGGATGATAATAGTACAAAAATGCAAACCAGTACCGGAGACAATATGTCTAATTAAAAAAAAACGACAAAATTAATTCGAATATTATTCGTTTATTACTTATTTGTGACAATAAACACATTTTGAAAACAATTTGTTTAAAAAAAGGAGAAGTTATTGAAAGACTTGATTTAAAAGCTTTCAAAACGTAAAGAAAAGGTATCATTAAATCTAAGGATATGTAACCTGAATTCGTGGTATTTAAAATTGGTGATTAGAAGTGGTGTACATTCACATCAGCTATCTAATGAATGCCATTGCTGAGAGATGGGTATACAACAAATTAAAGAAATTTCATATTGCTGGACCTTTTGGCTGCAAAGTATTCAGAGAAGAGAACACCCTGAAACGCAGTGGTATCAGGTGAAAGAGATAAAATATGTTTTTTAAAAAATAAGACAATAAAAGCTTGAAGTTATTCACTGGCGGATATTTTCAAAGACTTTTAATCTTTAACTTTCTCTTCCTAGTAATTATATATTTTAGTATGAGATAGAAGTTTATCAAAAAATCTCGTTTGACATAATATAATTAATTCATGTCTTTATTAAATAAGACATGGCCAAAAGTTTTGCATCACCAATGAATTTGCTAATTTTTCTCGAAAGAGTAGAATTAAACCCGATGAATTTGCATAATAATGATAGCTTATTTTTTACAAACATAATAGAAAATTGTGAAATGTGACGATTTGAAATCTTATATGAAAATATATGATTTCCAAAAAGACTTTAAACCGTGACAAATGTGGTTGGACTCGAGGTATTCAAAAGCATAAGTGGTCATTGGTACGGTGTTATTCTATGATTGCGATTCGAAGCTAGATTTAGTTATTGATATTTCTTGGATGATGCAGAAGGTCATCACAGTGACAGCTCGCAGACGATATGTCGCGCACTCTCAGTTATCGAGAATGATGTAAATTCCAGTTAAACCTCGCTGGTAATTTTGCGAAGTAGATCTTTGAGGGTAACAGAAAATTAGAAACCACGAAGAGTGTCGATGCATGTTCTGTCAAATCGAATATTTCTGTATCGAAAAAACATGATAAAATGTGTTAGGTATTTATCGAAAAATTGTTTTCGGTAGTGACTTTGTACAATAGCGAAAGTGCAAAGAAGACCTGGGAAAATATCTTTAAGAAAAGAAGTTATTTTAATCCGAATATTAATAATCTGGCAGTTATTTTTTGCTGATCTTTGAGATGTTACGACAATTTAGATAATTCTACTCTGCACAGCATTTAAACTTATACCGAACAACAGTGTAAATTTTATACATCACAAGCAATGATTTTAACTCTGTAGTACTTTACACTAAACAGCATCAATTAACTCTAGTAGAGATGGTTCTGCACACTAAATAATAATTTTAATTTACACCAAACTAAGCTTATTTTGCCCTACTTTCTACTAAAGAAAACTTAAATTGAAAAACAACAAAATTAAAGGAAACGATATTGCGAATTTATTCCTAACAATACTGATTTTGCTCTGAGCAACTCTGAAAATATATACTTAACAGAAATGTGATGTCACCCTAAAAAAACCCGTTATTCACACAGAAAAATGTAATTTATCCAAGGCAACGCTGTAATTTTAGGTTAAACAAGATTATATTTATACTCTGTGGTACAACATACATGTGCAATTAAAACTTTATAGTCACTAAATTACAAGCTATAAACTTGGAGCTGAAGGGTACTGATTTATATTTTTTGCTACTGCAGATAGCAGCCGCACCTGTTCAGCATCCTTTGTCGTTTCTAGTTTTATTCCAGGCTGCGTAAACAAAACAACCTGTTTGTGATCAAACCTCGCTAAACATCCCTTATGGTACTCATAAATAAACGGAAAAATTATATAAATAAGAAGCAAATTGTACTTTCAAAACTTGTCTATAACGGAGTCCTTTACCACCTTAACGATGCGATAGCGTTTCTACTTGAGAAGTTCCAGACGAAATCAGATAATTACAGAAAGATAAGTATAGAACAGTACCAGTATTTTCTCATTAGTTTCCAATTTAAAATATTCAGTAGATTACTCTGTTTATTGTCGCATAATTTGCGTACTGACATCAAAACGAGAAACCGGCGAGAAGAAAAACCTCTCAGTAATTTGGCGCACAATACTCGGGCTATTAGATTCAAATGTCTCCATACCTCAATAATGACTTCTCTATTAGCGTTATTTCTTTCGATTAAGAGAGGCAAATTTGGCTAAATTCATTTCTTGTCATGAATCTTCCCGGCTCACATACATAGGTCTGTATGAACGCTGTAGTGAATCCAATTTATGAACGGTTTGTGCTGTCATAATTGCAACTCCGCCAAACAAAGCTGTGCGCCGACTCGCCATTCACGTGCGCTGACACGCAGCGCCCCCACCCTGTCGGCGCTGTCCTGCTGTATACGGATCGTAAGTGTTTCTTACGACAAAACATTAATGTTGTAAATTTAATTCCTACTTCCGTCTCAATTAAAAACTATTTGCGCATATTTCGCTTTCTTAACCAGGACAGTGGTTTTCTATCGTCAGCACAGAGGTTGTGGCAAGCAGAAAGACATAATCATTTTCAGATTAATTTTCTGAGCAAGAGCGATTACAATTGGATTTCCCTCTGGATAATAGTGTCCGTAGAAAAGGGAGCAGGAAAACTAGCGCCATTGTCAGCAGGCCGGTCCCAGTCCTCCGCCCGACGGAAAAGCTTTCTCTCGCATTCACTTCGTGTGCTATGGCGCTTCATTTCGCAGAAAGAGACTTCCCTTTATCGAACCACCTCAATTGCTGAACGTTATCGATCCTCAGACCTTACGAACGACATGAGTGCATTATTATGTAGATACAAAAGAAAAGGCTTCTATAAAAAAGAAAAAAAAAAACTAAACTGTAAATGCAAACGTAGGGAAAAAACTCGAAAACGCCCGAGGCTCGTGAATCTATTGGAGAAGCGCTGTTGGGAATACATTTGTTAGGCGATGTAAGCTAACACCGAAATGACTGGCAATAATTAACGACTAATGACTCAGATATCCTCAAATAATAAAGAAAAGAGGGGGAGACAGAATCCGAAACCACTCCCTGCAAAATAGAATATGACAGATTTTTTTTCTCACCAAATCGGAAGTAGATGATTTAGTGTCTGCAATGTTCCAATTGAGACGTTAATTCATCTTGGTCTCTAATTGAACACACGTTTTGGTGACGCGCCGGTTAACAGAGACAAGTTCCATTATCATATCATATAAAATAAAAAGGAATGTTTTTTGTGTGAAAACGAAACTATTGAAAATAGATTTTAAATGGACACACTGAGATGACAATAGCTTCTAGAGATTTATTGATTTGTATTTCAAATCGTCTCACTACTCTCCTGACATCAGGTCATTAGACATCCATGATGATGACGTAAGATACCAAACTTGTTCATCTGCTGTACGCAGCGGATACTACAATATCACAATCAAAGAATTCACGAAACCTGACACAGTAGACCAAGTAAACTACAGAACAGGTGCTTTCTGAGATAGGTACAATAAGAAAATTTTATGTTTAAATCAAAATTTACTTTTTGTAACGCCATAGGAGATTGCTATTCTACAGAACCTTATTCAGCGAGGATTCTGTCCAGATGGCATTGTCTGTTTGGAGCTCTTAGTTGATCACGTGACAGTCACGACCACATGATAACAAACCCGTGACTTTAGGAATGCCTTGCCAGTCACCATTCTACTTATAATTATAAAAGAGAATTATTCATTTTAAAAACAGATTTTAGGATGTAATAGTTTTTTATATAGATTAATATTTTTATTTTGAATAAAGTTGAGAAAGGGTAAATAAAGTTTTACAAATCTGAAATGATAAGAAAGTAAATTTCAGTACTGGCAAACAAAAGCAAAAATGACAGTGAAGATGATAAATTAAATAGAAGCAGGTTCTCTTACTTAGGACTCTTCGTTATCATCAGTAACATACGGAGATATTAGGATACAGCTTTCTACTTTCTCTTTTTTTCATTTTTTGCTGAACCAGCTGGTGTCGCTAGACGTGTGTACACACACACGCACACACACACGCACACACACGCACATATTTCAGATATTTAGAGATAAATGCTGATCATTTATATTTCCCTGCTGCTGCCGATCGCCGACGTTTACAAGGTTAACGCTTGTCCCATAAAAAACTGTTCCCAAGGCTGCGTCGCATACGGCCTGGTTTTCCCGACTTCCGTAAGAAAATCCCTACTAGAGCTTTTTATCTTTAGATGTGGGAGGAAATCCGAATCTCCGGAGAAAACCCACGCAATTGGCTGAGAAAAAAACAGAAAAGCGAGAAGGAACCAGATCCGAAAAGGTTCGCCAAGCCGAGCCGACCCCGGGAGCGGGCTCGGGTCCTGTGGTAGACTACACACTGGAAACGCTGCCCTGTCACAGCCCCTGAATTAAAAGAAACATTTAAAGGAGTTGAATGTACTTTCGTCCATTGCCATGAAAAGGAATAATTATTATCAGTAGGAAATTTGAAAGTCCAGAAATCTTTTGTTTTAACTGCTTATGATAAGATAGTAATTAATTAGAAAAATAAAAAATCGTCGGTCAGGTCTTCAACAGTTTCTATGGAAGCGAACTGGAGAAAATACGGCAGCTCGAAGTCCTCCGAGCTGATTGCAGAGTGCGTGTGTTTTGCTATTACGTAGAGAGAGAGAGAGAGAGAGGATGGGGCAAAGTTTGAGGTTAGAACTATTATGCCTCTGACCGTCTGTTGGATGGCTGGATTTCATTAGGTTGCTATTCACAAAGGAGCCCGGTATATCCGATCCTGGCTGTCTGTCCAGTCAGGCGACCGCCACCAGCTCTGTCTGAAAAGTGAGCGGACCCGACAGGCGCGTGAACAAACGTTTGTTTCCCCCCAGTATTTGTTCTCGCGCCCTCTTTGTCTGTCTGCGCGCAAACAGACCGCTCTATCACAATGGAAATCACAATGCCAGACTTCTTTTACAATTTGTTAGCCGTTAGATTTTACCAGTAACGGGTCGGACCAGCAACAATAATTTCAAAATAGTCCGGGTCTCAGGTGGGTATAGTGGTGAGCGTCCTAGACTCTGGGATTCCGTGTGATACCTGCACAGGCCGCCACTTCTGATGTACAGATCTACTTGTATGTTTTCATAGTGCATTGAAAAGGTCTACCTGGCGCACGCCTTCGCGCTCGTGCGACCACAAAGACACGTAAGCAAATCTGTACCAAGGAAGAAGCCCGTAGGGTGACCAGTTATCTCGGGAGAGCGACTGTTCAAGTAGTCTTAGTGTTACAATTTATTGTTGCCAAATAAATGCAGCGCTGTTGATGTATATGTTGAAGCTGGTTGTTAACATCTTTAGTAGTGAGATGGAGTTTAGGATGGATACTCTACGGGGAAGACTTTTAGAAGGTTTTCGGAAAACACAGAGCAAATCTTATTATGCATCTTTGAATAAGTATGCTCGGGTTCCTTCCGCTTCATTCATCTGGGTGTCAAATCACCATCACACGAAACATTTGACAAAAACCACCTGCATTTATTTCAGTTAACGTATTTTATTTAATTTATACATTTACAAAAATAACTTTAACCCAATAAAAAGTTAACTTACTTCGCATTATCTGCATCTCTGACTTTTTAAAATGAATTCAACATTTGCCTTTACAAAACTGAGCGTTTCGCTTTTGTAAGAAAATGATAGTTTTAATCTGATTTTTTGCACAATGTAAAATAAATATCAGGAAAATTGCGTAGTTTTCTGTGAATTTACAAATATCATCTCAGCTCAGTTACTGCTTTTAAAAAATGAAAATGAAATAGTTGCTTCTATTTTTTCCATTACGTTAAACTAATGAACTATTATTTTCTAACATCTTTACTTTACTTGGAGAAAAAAATTTGTCTTTTTGGCAAAGTTGTTGCTTTTTTTTGCAAATTTTATCATATTTTAATAATAAATTGAAATATTCATTTAAATATAATTTACATTGATAAAGTACCTAATGAGGAGAATAATGTAGCAGCTATTTATTATATGCTTAACCGCAACTGCACTAAAAACTTGAAACATTTTAAAGAAAAACTATATATATATTTATAATTGGGCTTCATTATATTACACTGCAATACGCATTTCATGAGACAAGAAATTACACCACACACAAAAATGTAGATGACCCTATTCAAAAGTCGAATATTTCCCGTTCTATTTATTTTCTGTTTACACGCTGTGCTTTCCGACCTATCACATTTGGATTACTTAATTATAATAAATGTTTATCTGTACAAAAACTTATTTATCGCTATTGTTTCTCACTGCGCTTATAAACCCAGAATTTTTGCTTCATTAAATAACTCTAAATAGATAGAATAAAACTAATTTCATAAGATAAGCTTTGCGTAGAAGCACTGTCATTTAGAGTGCATCCAGTCATATCTGACTATATCGTTATAAAGATAAATTATCGGGAAAATGCGTATTAAATCTGATTTCACCCGCTAAAGAGTTTCAGCCAAACCTAGTTTCCGGTTCATACGGTTTACAATCTACGCTAGTGCCCATAAATGGCATTTTGTCAAAAGAAAATAATGTTTTTACACTGATCTTAAAGAATTTAGACCCTACATATATAACTTCTGATGTTTTTAATATTTTTATTGTATTTCTAATATTTCTTTGTTTTCTCCTTATCCAGGTATTTAAGAGTAACATCTCAAGCAGCGTGTGTAACATGTCGAGAAAGTCATACTAAATTAATCACCTTAGGCGTGCAAAACTAGTGTCGGTTGCACTGGATAAAACTGATGGTTTCATCAAACGGCGATTACATGGAAACTAATAAAGTCAGCATTTGCTTGATGGCAACTAGACATGACAGAGATTTCAGGTGGTTTCACTCGAAGAAGATTAAGTATTTTAGGCAGATCTGATAATTTCTCTGTGCTCTTTGTGTTGATCACAGTAGTCAAAGAATAGTGTAAATTATCGTTACCTGCATCATTCGTGACTGTTTTTCTTGTATTCCGACGTATTACAGTATTAATCTTATGGTCCTCCCCTCTGGAGATGGCAATCCAACCTGACAAACTGTATTCTTGAACAACCTTTCAGTGGTGCTGAGAACATCGACGCTTTCCCCAGCAGACTTCTCTGTCTTAGGTGTAATAAATTAAATCATTTTACACTCAAAATTACCGGGCTTCGAAAACTTTTGGCCTCAAAGTTTTCTATTTTTATGTGAATGCTCTTTTAAAAAAATTTCCAATTACTCATACGATTTCAGAATATATGTCACCACCATAGACTTCTGGAGTGTTTTGTTTGGTTATTGTCCTGTGCTGAGCGGGCAATAGCGGCGCACCTGACTTACCACCCACCACTCAACCTTGACAGCGTACGAACGACTGCATGGAGAGAGACATCTTTAATTGTTGTTTGAGTCGTGCTTTAGTCGGCTTATTGTCGTACAAATTCATTTTGCTTCATTAAGTTTTAGTAAACTTCTTCCTGCTCACTAACATGAAAACCAGGCACATGATAAGCCATCCTATGATATGTGAAGTAAATTAAGGTGGCTCTAGATCTTTCCAAGTAGTATTTTGCAACCAAGAGGAAGACGGTCATGACGAACGCCAGAGGCAGATGTTTGGTTTACATACTAATAGGCTGAGTGGGAAGTCATCTCATGTTTTTCTTGTCTTGACGCAACTAGGGATCAGGTTTTTATTCTTTTAGGGCATAAAATAAAGTATAGAGCTTCCGTTTGTAAGTACATCCCATAATTAAATCCATCAATGGTTTACGTATACGACCTTCATCACCAGACTGATATTTTCCTAGAAAGTTTAAAGTAAAAAAAAAAACAAAATACACAGCAGCTAAGACTTATTTTTTTATTTTCCCGGAAATAGTTAATTAGTCAGTCCATCCGCTACACTCTTTACCCATCTAACTGTCCTCACGCGTTCGTATTTTCTGCAAAACTTGCCATCATTACTTCGCGCAAGAGACGTATTTTCTGGCAAATTTGTACTGAACACCATTCGACTGTTGCAGAACCAGCATCTGTTCATCGAGACGGAGAGAGTGGGTGACGGTCCCTAAACAGACTACCGGAGGGGTTGCCCAGCGGAAACATTGCTAACATCGGGAATAAAGCTCGTCGCCCTGCCGTGCAGATCTCTACAAGTTTCATTTTCGTAATCTTCATAGACGAGTTACATTTTCACAAAATGTCAACTCCTGGATGCACTTGGCTGGTTGGCCAGGCTTTTAACCCGGTGTCTCTACAACCAGCTATCGAGCAAGACGGATTTGCAGCAATCTGGGCAGGTTAGCAGGAGTGTAAAGCATCTTACATCCATTCGAAATACCCTCTAGCCACCGGAAAGATAGGGCAATACGCCAAACACCCGCTTCATTGGGCTTACTGGTATTCTGATAGATTTCATACTCGACAAGTCGTCTATATCTAACGCAAGAAGTGGTTTTAACCGAATACTGAAAGAGCATCGACTGTAGAACGAATGTCCATGCGGTAAATCTGAAGAGTTAGATTATTATGGTAGCGACATAAGTAAATGACAGCTTGGTAAAAAACAAAAAGGATGTGCGGGCCTCTGTAAACAGGGGACTCTATTCGGTGGCGACCGAGTCTTCGCTAATATAACAAAATCCAGTCTCTTCGTCTGCCAATCATCGGCAGCGAAAGTCGAGGCCAATCGTCTGGCATCAGCCGTTACAAGACGTCGTCTGTTTGTTTGGCTTTTAACACGTCTAATTAAATTACAGGCCGGTAGATGGCGTTGTGCATCACCTCGTGTTTAGATAAGCTGCTCCGATAGGAACGATGCCAAATAAACTTAGATGAGAAATATCGGCTGCCCAATCGATTTTATAATGGAACAGAGAGAATGTTTGCCGTCCCCCGCCCCTTTCCCCCTTCAACAGAGGAATGCAGACCGGAGAGTTACAAAACGCCATATTCTATGTCGTCGGTTTGAAAAGTTAGGAGAGGTGCAAAAATACAAGATTTCCGAGACATATTTTTATTATTAGCAAAGTGGGCAAAATAGATCCTTTTGTTAAGTTTCTTTCCCACAGCAGGCAAGCATCGAGGAGCTTTCTCGATCGTCCGGCCACTGCGTGGTTTAGTGGGATTGCCAGCCTGCTCCAGCCAACCAGACACGCTCTTAATGAGCCCAATTCGCAACGCAAACTCACTATTTATCCTCCATTGATCAAAGAAATAAACTCTATAGTTGTCCCGAAAAACATTGGCAGGCAGTCCCAGTGTTAATGACGTTATACCTGATCAGGTCGTTAACAGGCATAATGCGGAAGGAAATTATACCCCCTGACTTGCCAGCTTCAAATGCTGCACTGGGACATTATCTGACATAGACCTAACCGATAACGAGCGCGTAATTGCCTATTTAACAAGGAAGTTGCCAAATTAGTCAGAAATTCTAGCCTGTCACATCGATATTTCCAAAACAACTCATAGACGTCGAGTGGAGGAAGGTAGGTCTCCTCGGCAAAGAAGCGACCAGTTAAATCAAGAGCCATTTATACTCCGCAGCTTGGCAGGGCCTTCTCTCTCCATTTCTCTCTCTCTCTCTCTCTCTCTCTCTCTCTCTCCTCTCTCCTCTCTCTCTCTCTCTCTCTCTCTCTCTCTCTCTCTCTCTCTCTCTCTCTCTCTCTCTCTCTCTCTCTCCCCATCATTATCATCTCCATCTCTCTCTCTCTCTCTCTCTCGTAATAATGGGGATCGGAGTCAGCAAATATAAACGGCTGTCTATCACATTTACGTGATATAATAACAGCAACTACTCCGTGGGGATCTTATGTTGCCATTTATCATATTACAATCGCATATATCTAAAAAAATCCAATATCATTATATTATATCATAAGAAGGAAAAAAAAGAAGCAAAAAGACAACATTTAAAACAAGAGAAAATGGCTGCTAACCTGGATTCAGCTGTATGAATTATTTGGTACATATATATGTATTAGAGCTTCGCTTTTTGTTTGTGTGTTCACACGTATATGTGTATTTCTCCCTTTGTATCTGTTATCACCCTTTCAGTAATGTTTAAAGAACCATTACAGATAAAATAATTAAATAACTAATTTTTTTGATAATTTTAGTGAAAATAGTATCTCATGGCTTACTATTTACGAACACTAATAGCAAATTAGCTAACTAAAATACATCGGTCTAAACCATTGGTTTCCAGCCTATGGTCCGCCGACCGGCACCGGTCCGCAGCTCACTTTTTACTGGTCCCTCTATTGGCCCGGTGTAAATCCTTTTTCTATTTACTGATAAGATATTGCTTGGTCCTTCCAGGCGCACGTGTTATGACTTTACTAATCACACTGTTATTAGACTGCTGCTTATTGGGATAAAATCGTTAGCTTGTATAAATACGTACCACAAGCCGTCTCTGCATAGCATCATCTTCACTCCTAACTCCACGATGCGTGAATTAAATGGAAACTAAAAAGTTTATGTGTAACCTTGAACTTCCAGCTGCTGATCTCGCTAGGAGTGATGTCTGCTCCGAGAGTGATGTGCTGTAAGCGAATTGGCTACTCGATTTTTGTAACTTTTTTTTTCTTATTTAATGCAGAAATACGCTGAGCTGATCCGCTAACAAAATACTCCGTAGATTGTTTAATCCCAAGTAAAACCAATGGCGAGGGACAGGCCCTCGTCCCTGACCTGCTGACCAGTGAACAAGAGGTGAAGGTCTACTCTAGGTCTGCAATATGGTAGGGTCCCGGTTTACAACTAATAAGGAAACCCTAGTGCGCTGTATGTGGGATTGTACTTTCAAATGCTGCAATGTGACCCTTCAAACTCAAAAATTCATTTGCATGTGATACACTAGTAAGGAAACCACAGAAGTATTCGAGAGAAGGCGTGGCCAGTGTAGAGAACAGCAGAGTCCGCAGTGCTGTACGTACTGATGAAGACTCGCTGACAGCGTCTTATAAAGCGTCATCACGCAGTGCGAAAGTCATTCGCTGTTGGTGAGGAATTGATTGTCTCTGTATCGGAGACGTTCGTTTAAAGCTGTTTTGCGCTTCAGAAGCCAAAAAAAAAAACAGAGAGAGTAGCTGTGTATCCTTGACAAGTGACACAGTGACCAGACAAATTGAAAAATTAGCCGAAGGTATTGAAGATCAGCTATTGGGGTATCTAAAAGGATCAAAAGACTTTGCATTACAAATTGATGAGTGAACAAACTTAACGAATAAGAGAATTCTGCGGGTGAGCGAGCGATGTGAAAATAATCGCAAAGTTAAAGAAGAAATACTGCATCCAGTTGGACTCTGATCTCTTGAAGCGCTTAATGAATACATGGCTGACCGTGGATTAGACAGGACATGTTGCTTGGCCTACGTACAGACGGAGCAGCGGCTATGATACAAATTCATTGTAGTGTTGTAGCAATGATTCATTCACCATTAAATGCTTGCGACGAAAAAATAAGTCCACTGAACTGCATAAAGTTCACAGTGAAACTACAAGAACTGTCAATTTCGTAAAAGCCAAAGCCCTCAAATTCTAGCTTGTTTTCATTGCTGTGTGGTAACACGAGGAGGGCCATACATCGACAGCTAATGCTTCATACAGGTTCGCATTGGCATCCTCGAGGAACAGTACTGTTTCGTGTTCTTGAACTCCGCAATGAACTTGGCATCAAAACAATTTGACGCTTACTTCCTGCTGACGACGAGCCAAGAGATGAAAGCTAATACATACGAAATCCATTTGCCAAAATCGAGGTGACTGACTTCAATACTGTGCAGGAAGACAAACCGATTGAGCTTCCATGTGACAAAGAATTAGAAACACTCTTCAAAAATGAAATAAAACTAACTGCATTCTGAACCAAAGTTTGCCCCAAACACCCAGAGTTCCGCTGCTATTTCCCATCTACCTTCGGCGGCGTCTTTTATAGAGACAGCGCACAAACTCAGGATCAACATTCGAATGCTAATTAATAGACTTGTGCCAGGTAGGCAGACACGGAAGTCTAGGTAGATAATTCTGTGTCAAATTTATATGGCTTTCCAAGTTTTAAAACCTCTTTTTTCAGATTACCGCTTTACTTGCATATTGATTTTCACCGATGTAACAATATTATCTCAGTAAAGTTCTAAGTCATTTAGTGTTGATGTGGTTTATACATACAAAACCTTTTATTTTTCCTAGAGGAGATAGAAAAAGCAAGTTTCTTCAGGGATCTATCATATTATTTTAATTGTCAGAACTAATCAGTGTTGATGTCTGTTGTGCACACGGGCACTGAATTGCGAAACTCTCTCTGCTATTTTTACCGGTCTACCGATCTAAGTTATCATTGAACCCTCTAATTCTTGTTTGTTTCTTCATCGCTTACAGTTGAGAGTTCAAGTAGCTGTTCTAAATGCAGTGTTCATGGTCAGGGTCAGTGTTAGGGTTAGGGTTATGGTCAGGGTTTTGGTCAGGGTTTGGGTTAGGGTCAGGATTAGGGTCAGGGTCAGTGTTAGGGTTAGGGTTATGGTCAGGGTTTTGGTCAGGGTTTGGGTTAGGGTCAGGATTAGGGTCAGGGTCAGTGTTAGGGTTAGGGTTATGGTCAGGTTTGGGTCAGGGTTTGGGTTAGGGTCAGGATTAGGGTCAGGGTCAGTGTTAAGGTTAGGGTTATGGTCAGGGTTTGGGTTAGGGTCAGGATTAGGGTCAGGGTCAGTGTTAGGGTTAGGGTTATGGTCAGGGTTTGGGTTAGGGTCAGGATTAGGGTCAGGGTCAGTGTTAGGGTTAGGGTTATGGTCAGGGTTTGGGTTAGGGTCAGGATTAGGGTCAGGGTCAGTGTTAGGGTTAGGGTTAGGGTTAAGGTGAGGGTTAAGTTTATGGTCAAGTCAGGGTTAGAGTTAGGGTTATGGTCAGGGTCAGGGTCAGGGTTAGGGTTAGGGTCAGGATTAGGGTCAGTGTTTGGGTCAGGGTTAGGGTTAGAGTTAGGGTTAGGGTTATGGTCAGGGTTTGGGCTAGGGTCAGGATTAGGGTCAGGGTCAGTGTTAGGGTTAGGGTTAAGTTTATGGTCAGGTCAGGGTTAGAGTTAGGGTTTGGGTCAGGGTTAGGGTTAGAGTCATGGTTTGATTTTTAAGGGAAAACAGGGTTAAAAGAAAACTCAGTTTAGTGTAGTTGTTACACGGAGACAGGGAACTGTAGAAAAATAATTATCACAGGTCTGATGAGATTACTCGTTTTAATGATTAGTTTTGTTGTACATAGGAAAGCCACGTGCAGCGAATAAGGAAAATTAAGTTTAAAAAGTAAATCAAAAATAAAGATATTTGCTAAAAGAGAAAAGTGAAGGCCAACTCCGCCTAAAACTCGTCAAATACACGACGCTGTCTCTAGAAGCAGCGATCTACGAATCTACAAAAAACTTCTAATTTTTTAGTGCCATTGCAGATTGAGGTTACTTTTAATGGGCCTTTCCCTCTCTCTTTGGCTGTCTAGCCGAGCACAATAATCGACAATCTCCAAGCATACTTATTCTGTTTGTACGACTGACTTCCCTTTTGAAATCGATCGAATCTATGAAAACTACACGGATAAATCAAGGGGTGGCAGGAGCGAAGCCGTCACGTGGAGCGGCCGTGAGCACAAGAACCTCTCCAATCTCCTGCAATTTACTGTATTGTATCTTGTCTTCTAAAAATCTGCTTCCTAGCAGATCCTGTCATTAACCGACAAAAGATGACGCATGTTCTGGCTGACTAGCAGCCTTATTACACCCAGTGGACGCTCTCGTAGTATACACATTAACTTTCCAAAAATAAACCTTTCCCTTTTCTATTTTTTTTCATCTTATATATCCATCTTCGTCTTTTATGCATCGAACGCATCCCCGCCCGGGACTGACAGCAGCCCACCTCTCCCGAACACCTTCTCTAGAAAAGACGGTCTTCGAAATAAGCTAGTAGCTGCCTGAACCCAGTTTCAAAATTAGCAAGTTAGTAAAATCGCATTGGCATTAATAAAAACCTCGGCTCTTCACCTTCCCTGACAGCAACAAAAGCAACGATGTGCATCATATGACTCGCGTGTTTCGTGCCCAAACAACGGAACACGATACTGTTACGCGATGCCCAAAGTCTCGAGCGAGAACCGGAATGGTAAATAATGCCAACAACAGTATGACGCACATCACATCTACTGACAGACAGGGTTCGATCCCTGGTTTTTCCAATCGGGAGACTCTTTGAAGCTTTTCCGGTCGGCTGAAGTCCAAGGCCACGGGGTCGGGAGCTTTCCCATTCCGGGGTTGCGTTCTTATACGGTGTGTGGTAGGGAAACAGCAACTACGGATTGTCACGTGGCATGAAAGCAGGTTAGGGTACTTGTTAATTCTGTTTATGCTTCAAATATCATTTTTAATATTTTCTTTGTTTTTTTTTTGACTGATCAGCTCAGCCGGGGCTGGGCGAGTCGGCGGAAGGGTCTGTAGATGACACTCCCTGCTACAAAGGGATCAAAATGTTTATATCAGATATTAACTAAAAGGTTACAGTGATTTGTTATCCTAAGTTGATCCCTATTGGTGAAATATTTTAATAAGATACATAAGGATACTTAAATCGCAATGACTTGGGCGAGAAGAATAATGTTATCTTCCCAACACTGTAAAGTATATTTATCTTCTTTTCTAAGTATTGGAAATCTAAACCACGCGCTTATCTACTTATTTAATCATGTTTTTTTTTAAATTTTAGTTGACTGCATTTTGACAATTTATGTTCCTTTTGCTAATGGAAATTTTAAACAGGTGTCAAAACCACAACACATTTATTAGTCATAAAATGCTAATTTAAAAATCGATAATTTTGTTCATTACATCCAGTTTATCTCTCGGCCTAGTTTTCGGTTAGCATCGTGAGAGAGGCAGGCAAATTACCATGAATACTGACTGATACTATATACTAAGCAACACCATCTCCTTGTCTTTAGACAAGGAAGCGATAATGGTTTGAGCTATAGATTCTTTCGAGAAGCGAGATTTTTGTTTATTATAATCTTATTGCATCTTTCAGCGGTTAATGCATGTTATATATCATGTTCCAGTTGTTGACATTATCCAGAGTGAAATTAGTAGGAAATAATACTCATTATACCTTAAAAATCGATAGTGTAATCAATCATCGTTGTACAAGGTTGACGTTAATATATCATAATCACCTGTGATCACGAATAAGACACATGAATGATTTGGTTGGTTTAGGAACGGTATTCAAATGATCACAATTATTGGACATTACGCACAGACCTTTTTACGGCAATAAACAGAAATATTTGTCAAATAGTAACTAAATTTGAGAAAGTTCCTTATAGCTGTAGTTTTGTTCATATATAAACTCCGCTCATCCGCACTGGTCTAATTTTTTAAAAAATTCTATAAATGAAAAAAATCTAATTTTTGATTTACCGTCAAACAGTTATAGGGATTTTTAGTTAATATCTCCACTATTTTTTTAAAAGCATTCTCTATTTTTGTGTGTAAAATGTTCCCTAAATGCTAAAGATGAACCAACGATTTTGACTTTAAAATACTTAAAATCTGTTTTGAATGTTTTCGTATCTTTTTTTCTACTTTAAAGAAAGTCACAATTTCCAGTTGGCAACATTTGGCACGAGATCGTCAGCTGACTTCGATATATTTACCCTGGTCACTAGCACAATCCTGGCTAACATCTTTAACAAGACAAAAGAGCGGTGTTCACGTTGAGAGTTCATCGAGCTGGAGAATTTTCAAAAAACTTTGCAATGACTTTATTTGAATTACGTTGGCCATCCTGTCTATATACCGACTAGACGCGATCTAATGCAGCCGAAAGTTACAGAACCTAGTGTTCAACAACAACAACAACAGATTAGTTTTGTTAAATGGACACGTGATTTCTAACCCTGTTCTCAAGAGCACCTTGCTTAATTCTAAGGCAGCTAAGACTCAGAAGTTTACGAAATCAGCATCTAACTACATCTGCTTTTTACATTTGCGTGGAAGTGTAGTAAAGAAGAAAAACCAGAATAATGGTCTTTGTCTTCAGGGTGAATTATTCTTTAACACAAAGAATCCATTCTAAATTATAAATTGGCAAGTTTTGCATTGTTTTGCTCTTTTGTGCAAGAATTCCAATCATTTCCCGGCCGAGCTTGTTCTCCCTCTGGTCGTTGATTTAATGCGATCTCACAACAGTAAACACGATTAAAACCCATTAACCAGTTGTCAGTGATATATAGCAAACTTGCGAGTAAAATCTCTCTGTAGACGAACATTTCGAGACTTGGATGCCATATATATATATAAATCAATACACATTAATCACGGTACCGTGTGTTAATTAATAGTAAAACACAGCGGAGGAAACACAGTTAAGACGATAAACCCTCTGAGGAGCCAACATTCTTGTTTGTTGTATACTTTCCACAGACACAAAATAAGCAATAAGCGTTTTCAGTTCTGCGGTACTTGCAGGATCTGGGCGACATCCGAAACCACTTCTACTTAATCTTCATGCATGTTTCACACGGCTCATTACTATTCTCTCTATATACTTTCCACGCACGTGATGTAAGTCGCTTTGGAAATGTCCAGGCGTCACGTAACGCACTATGAAGTAGCTCAGACCATCGAAATGATTCAAGGATAAATGACGAAAACTGCTGTTTCTTCCCAGTAAATCTCCATCGAGTGTGACTTTTAGAGTACCAGCAAGATACTGTCAGACTGGTCAGTCCATTGAAAGAACTCGTTCAGTATCGCCTAAGGGTTAGAATTCTCTGTGAAAAAACATTAACAGACGCTGGAGGCGCACCTGTGAAACAACCTGAGAACTAGCGTTACCCAGCAGCCTGATGGTGCGGGCTGGTGTTCAGTCTCGTCATCTTTGGGAGCGGTGCCAATCATTACGCCTGTAGCTGTCCCTTTGGCTCCTGGCCCTACGGCAAAGTCCCAGCTTCATCTTCATGGATGACAACGCGCGGCCTGCGCAGTCTCCGGGCCTAACTCCGATCAAACGTTTTGAGCATCCTTGGGCGCCAAATCTTCTCGGTCTCTCCATCAGCCGAAAGTGGTCCTGATCGAAGACAGGCGCAGTACCTTACAGCAGCTGGATCGTCTAGGAACCAAGACGTGTACAGACTTGTATTCCAGTATTTATTGATGGTCGCACGAACGCGTTATTAACACCTTTACTGCCGATGCCAATTCGCCTCTGATCGTCTTCAAACTGACGTCGTTGTCATTGTGTACGCTCATTTCTGCAGCCATTCTGTCTTCACCCGATAATCTAACTCAGCTTCCACTGACATCGAGTTTTTCTATAGAGTAAACTCTTCAACCAGAATATCAACCCACGGCACTTAGTGCTTATATCTTGCGTGGTGAATAGTTATAATGCGAGTTTCAACGGATAACGATTTTTTAGATATGAAGAATATTTATTTTTATTTAATCTTTCTGTGTAAAACTAATTCCGCTGTCAATTAATGACAGCCAACCATCTCTGTCCAATGCCAGTCCTGTTCTAAATCCAGTCCAGTTTTATGGTTTCCTACGTTGTTAGCGCCTTTACTATTCCCAATCTTTGTGTTTTTTGTTTGGAAATTGTTTCTACCATCTATTTTTTCCATACCGCAGTTTATGGAACTCGGTTTATTTTTGGGAAAAAATAAATCTAAAAAGTGTCAGTGTGGAAGACTGGTTGTTACACGAGTTGGTTGGCTTTAATATCCTTACTAAGTCGGTGGATGTGAGATTTTATTCGGTACCAGGAAATATTTAATACTACTAACGAACAGAAACTTTTCTCGTGTATGATATTAATTAAAAAATTAAAAGATAAACCAACTAAAAAACAGAATTAAGAGAGAGAGAGAGAGAGAGAGAGAGAGAGAGAGAGGAGAGAGAGAGAGAGAGAGAGAGAGATGGAAGAAGAGGGAGAGAGAGAGAGATGGAGAAGAGGAGAGAGAGAGAGATAGAGAGAGAGAGATGGAGAAGAGGGAGAGAGAGAGAGAGAGAGAGAGAGAAGAGAGATGAGATATGGGAGAGAATGGAGAATGAGAGGGGAGAGAGCAGAGATGGAGAGATGGAGATGGAGAGATGGAGAGAGAGAGAGATTTTACAGTATCACTCTTACCTAGTTCTGAACATCATAAAATTCTGAAGAACCTTTCTAATACTCACAGATGAATGCAAGCACCATTGACCTTGATTATGGCAAGTATCGCAGCCTTCTGAAGTAAATGACGACTTTACACATTTCCGGTTCGCCTTATCCCCTTTGTCTACTCTCTTGTATTTCATACAACTAGTTTCTTTTTCCTGCACCTTTACCACTGGTGAATCGTGGCTGGTTATTGTTATTATTTATATTATTATTATTGTTGATGTTGTTGTTGTTTTGCTGTAGAAAGTTTTCGTTTACCGTGTGACCTTTAACTTTTCTCTTAAACAAACAGTTAACAAATTTAAATATAGAAATATTTTTTTGCGAATTGTTTTTCGTTTGCCAATGAAGTGGAGCGGGACAGTAGACGGCCGTGTGGTGGTCGCCGAGCTTCTGGAGTTGAGTGCGCTGCTGATCCTGCTCTCCTGGCCGAACACTTCATCTGTTTCCTCCGGCTAAATGAAAACTCTCCCTTTCTAAAAATCACTGCTGCCCCGTCCCCTTCTGTTCTGGTCCCACGGCGATCCGTCCCCTTCCGGTTCCCGCTCGAGCGGTTTGACGTCATTGCTCGATCTGACTGATCGCAAATAATAATAATAATAATAATAATAATAATAATAATAATAATAAAGAATAACGTTAGTCTGGTGAGGGTTAACCTGGGGTTGAAGCGGCTCCCGCGCCGAAACCAGAGTCCAGCCACACGGGGGGGGGGAGGAACATCCAGATGTTGCTGCGTGTGAGCGGGACCTCGGTCTGATCAATAAGGGGCTATGACTTCAACGGATAAAAACTAGATTTCCTTTTACCGCAATTACTCCTGTAGTTTGTTTGAAAGAAACAAAGGATGCTCATCTCCGGAAACAGGGCGGCAGTTCTGATGGAGGGTCTCGGAGAAGCGGTTGTGCACCTGACCCTGTTACATCCACTCACCTGTTGCGGTATTGTAATTTGAATAATTCTACGAAAATGTGATCATCATTAACCTTAATTGGCTCTCGATTTCCGGCCCTCCCTGGCTAATTATGCGCTTTTAGTTATGGGAAATCCTTTCAAAATTAAACCTCAGACTTTCAGTTAAAACTGTTGATTGATTTAAAAGTCTTTTTCTCAGAAGAAACGACCCCTTCCTCCGTTTGTCTGCGGGCTCAGTGTCTGGGGATGGTCCGTGATACGGAGCAAAACTCAATATTTGCCATTTTGAGGAGCAACGAAATTTTTGGTCCCCACCCTGAGACAGATCAAATGAACGCAGTTGTTTGTATATGAACAAGGAAGGGGTGTATACGTGCATTAATGGTAAGAATAAAGTAGCGTTGAAAATGAGCCATACAAACAGTCTTTCATCAGCAGATCGTGGAGTATCGCGACCGATAATCAAATCGTCAAGACCACAGTTCAGTAAAACAGAAGTTGCTTCGTTCATTGCCTTAGTAATAATCTGAAAGAACTCTGTGTGAAGAGTAAAAAATCAGCAAAATAAATTGGTAAATAAAGTAAAACATATTGTTTGAAAGAGATGGATTGCAGGTGCTTTACTTGCTGCTGCTGTTATGGCTTTAAAATGAGGTGAGGTGAAGCTGAATTTTAATTAAATATCTGTCGTCGTGTGATAGAGGTTTTAGAAATTATTTGCG
Organism: Nautilus pompilius; assembly: GCA_018389105.1. Taxonomy (NCBI): domain Eukaryota; kingdom Metazoa; phylum Mollusca; class Cephalopoda; order Nautilida; family Nautilidae; genus Nautilus; species Nautilus pompilius. The sequence goes on from JACATO010000667.1 coordinate 1,182,179, forward strand.
CTACTAATGAATGAAGAAGGTAGCATGTACCTTGAAACAGAAAACAGTATTAAAATCGAAAACTAAGATAAAAGCGTGAAAGGCGATGGAAATAGAGAGAGATGGAGAGAGAGAGAGAGAGAGAGAGAAGAGAGAGAGAGAGAGAGAGAGAGAGAGAGAATGGAGAGAGAGAGAGAGAGAGAGATGATGATGGAGAGAGAGAGATGGAGAGAGAGAGAGAGAGAGAGAGAGAGAGAAGAGAGAGAGAGAGAGAAGATATGATGATGGAGAGAGAGAGATGGAGAGAGAGAGAGATGGAGAGAGAGAGAGAGAGAGGAGAGTCTTTTAAAAGAACTTTAACAGTCTGTTTACATTCTCACTAAGCTAGAAAACTCAATTTTCCCAGATGTGCTCTCTCCCATTCCACCTTTTCCAATGAACAGTCAGTAACTGGACGCAAACAGACACAGGCCACAGTCGCTGTGTTATGACTCCCTTCTGGCCCTGGTCGCTGCCCCGACTCTCTCGAACGTCACTGTTTCCAATAGATCTCCTAATAACACGATGCTGCTGCCATTGGGCTATCATGGGTCCGACTTGTCTTTTCTCCTCTGTATTTCTAACGCGCGCAAGTTCCAATTCCAATATGCAACAACTGTAGCACCATCTTTGGTGACAACCACTTTCCTGTCGAGTTCACCCCAGGTCGATGGTAGCTGCCGGCGAGCACCGACTGAACTTGGGTCGGCTCTGTACTATCGGAGACTGGACTGCGGCTTTTCTATTATCATCAGTTCAATATTTCTCTAGTATTTCAATGAAAAATTATTTTGTATCCCTTTCTATTTTCATTTTCTAATTGTCTTCATTAATTTTGCTAATTCATCCATTCCCTCCTCCAGTAATAACATTCGTGTCCAGAACACATTTCTTTTAAAAAATGTTTTAGCGTTGCAATTTTTATTTCAATGTGATTAACAAACGCCGACAACAATATACGGTGGCAGTGGTGCGTGACTGTCGGCCGGTTATCGGCCCTGATTGTTCCGGTGGACTCTCCTCCCACACGGCCACTCTGACTGAGATTCGCCATCGCCAAGTATCCGGACCGCCACGCAGCAGAGTCGGGCGTCCAGTGCGACGGGGTCGGGGAAAAGGAAAGTATTATACCGGTGGGATGAATTTTGAAAAAGGGAAATTAGTTAAACAGCATTGGCCAAGACAAAGGTAGCTCGCTCACCTGGGGAATTGGAATTTCTGTCGACAAGATCTTCCAGTGATATCGTCGAGAGTTTACTATCAAAATAAATGTGATATCGTGTTACCATTATACGGAATATCCATAATTTTTCTTAACACAAAACGATGGAACAGAACGGCGTGGACTTATTTAAAATTATAAATCATCCAGTAAGAATGGAGTTTTAAAAAATCTACTAAAAATATAGAAATTCTGCAGATGGCACCGACCAACTACGAGAAGAGTTCGGGTCGTGTAGCTTAGGGAAAGAAAGATCTGCGCAAAGATTTCTCATCTGAGAATTATTTGGTTACCGCATCCGTCTTTGGAAAGGGGGTCCAGGCGAAACAAGGGAGAGGTTGGGAATGATTTGGTGTACAAGTGAGCAAAAATAGAATGGTAAAGGTACAAAACCCGCTAGTGTTTTTTTTTTTTTGGTATATTTATTCTATGCCCTGTCTGCGAAATAACACGTGACAACTCAGATGCGTCACTTTCTCTGTGTGATGCCCTAATTTACGTGGATGTGATCTGATTATAAATCTCTTTGATCTTAAATTATGTAAGACAGTCTCCGGTACTTCATGCCGCACAGTATGCGTTAATAAACTCATTCCTACCGGTTCGGTGTAGCTAGTCCGTCGGTTCGCATCCGGGTGGGAGGGGCGGAGTACTTGTGGGTCAGCCGGCTGCCTCGCTCACCTGCCTGCCGTTATTTCTCTCTCCAGGTCCTCGGGTCGCTTACACCGAACGAATTTACATCTTGGTTCATCGATACGAGGATCCGGTTGGTTCCCAGTGCGGGCAGTCAGCCAGTCCAAGAACTCTCTCTGCATCTTTCACTGCTGCTGCTCCTAATAATAATAATAATAATAATAATAATAATAATAATAATATAATAATAATAATAATAATATAAGGTCGAAATCGAAATCTCAGTGTAGCCGCCTATTTTTTTGCTAATTTGTCTACTTTTAAAAACCATTTTTTCTCGTTTGGGAGGAACGATGGTTTTGTGAACTGTTTACCGATTTCAGATTTGTCTTCAAAAACTAGAAGGGGACAGACACCAGCAGACCTATCTGATTGTACCTTAGTCTCTGGTTTATAAACTGCATGAAAGTTTATTTCCTATTTATTTCCTGTATCTATTAAATTGAATATTTTAAACCCCCCCCAGCTGCGTAGTGCACGACAACCAGCAGTTTTAGATGTCTGCTGGCTCGTCAGGGTTCGGGTTCTCCATCAGTTTACCTTCAGTCTTTTAGGAGTTAACAGGAAATCGATTTACTCGGGTAAACAAAAATTCAGAAGAGTTTTTACTTCCGTACGAGTAGAAAGTGAAGTCCTCTTCTGCCATCGTTCTATTGTTATCGTTATTGTTATCGAGCTTAATTCGAGTTGTATGCGGAGTTACGCTGATTGGACGGCTAGAACTCGCTAGCTCTTCATCTAGGGGCTCGGTCAACAAACATCCCCCGTAAAAAGGAGATTTGCAGCTCTTGTATAAATATTTCCGACACAGATGGAAAGCGGCTCATCTCTATTGGACCAATTGTACAACAATCACAGCGAGTGATGGGCGGGGCCGGCGGGCGCCGATTGGTCGGCCGGGGACAGCGCAGCGCCGGGGCCCTGATGCCTGGCAGCTGTTTCAGACCGGATAACTCTGTGGGCTGACAAGAATGAGACTTTGCCGCGTCGTGTTTTACTATAAAGTCTCGAAAGTTTGACAACCGAGAAAAGGCGTCGTCACCTCAGCCCGCGAGAGATGGTGAAGATCGTGATAGCGGAGAGGCCGGCCAAGCAGCTGGGCCGCTCCCGTCCATCGTTCAGCATCAGCCGGGTACTGGGGGAGAGCCTGGACGAGGGGCCGGCCGGGGGCGAGTCACCCGGAAAGGCCGAGGAGGAAGAGGCGCACGTCGACGTGGAGTCGTTGGAGGGTGTGGACGCACCTGTGGGAGACCTGTCCACCCCTTCGCCCGATGACAAATGTCGCGACACCACGCGAGAACAGAGCGGCTGCGAAGGCGATCAACAGGTGACCGAGTCGGCGGACGAGAAGGACAAGGAGAACGACACGAACGAGGAGAACAAGGCCCAGAGCCGGGCCGAGAAGCCCCCCTTCAGCTACAACGCGCTCATCATGATGGCGATCCGCAGCAGCCCGGAAAAGAGACTGACACTGAACGGGATCTACGAGTTCATCATGAAGAACTTTCCGTACTACCGCGAAAACAAGCAGGGCTGGCAGAACTCCATCCGGCACAACCTCAGCCTGAACAAGTGCTTCGTCAAGGTGCCCCGGCATTACGACGACCCCGGCAAGGGGAACTACTGGATGCTGGACCCGTCCAGCGACGACGTGTTTATCGGGGGCACCACCGGGAAGCTGCGGCGCCGCTCGACCGCCGCCTCCCGCAGCCGCCTGGCCGCCTTCAAGCGGGCCGGCTTTCCCAGACTCGCCCCGCCGGGTTACCACCTCCACGCCGAGAAGACCAACCCGTTCCTCTGGCCCATGTCCTCCATGTACCCCATCACCAGCTCGGCCGGCTCGGCGTTCAGGTACAACACGGTGGGGCCCTACGCGTACCCGACCCTGCTGACGGCCCCGTCCCCGCCCAGCCGGCCGACGTCGGGGAGCACGAACTTTTCCGTCGACAGGTTGCTGGGGAACGAGACGTCGCCCATCCGGCCTGACGTCGCCCTGGCCAACCACCCGTCGTACGCCAGCTTCACCGTCTCGCCCACCACCCTGCTCTTCCCCCACCTCGCGCAGACGCACCCCTGCGCCAACGGACTCGAACTCTACGCCGCCGCCGGCCTCCGGGGCCTGCCCGTGTCGCCGGCCTCGGCGTTTTCGTCGACTATAGGAGTCCACCCAGCCTCTTCCAACCTGGCTTCGTCCGAATCCTCGTTCACAGCCGTCCCTGCCGTCGGCGGCAGGCCCACGTGAGAGGCCCCTGCCTCTAGATTACCACTGTCATACGAAGCCCCTGATTGTACAGAATAAATAAACCGTGAAGCAGAAGAGGAAGGAGCTCTGTACCACCTCGCGGCCAGAGCCAGGGCCCTGTTTCTCCTAACAAATCGTCGGTGTTTTCTATATATTTTTTTTTTTTTTATTTATTTTCTTTTATTTTTTTTTACGTGAACTGGATTTTCTTCGTTTCTGGGGAACTTCCCCCCATCAGTGCCCGGGTACAGCCAGACTTTCCATGGATGTAAATACCTCGTGGAGCAGCAGGTAAATACATAGACAACAGCCCAGTCCTCGGTGTAAGAGCTTACAGACGTCCTAGCTACCGTAACTTGTCCCTGTTTGGTGCCGTGAGGCCGCTCCTCTAATAACCTTGATGTAAATTTGATATTGGCGAAAGCAAAGCCCGAATCTGATTAAATCTCCACTGCAATTAACACCTAGTTATCTTCGTTTCTTTAGAGCCGCATCTCCCGCGATATTCTATTCAGGGGAATTAAGTACTTAAAATTATCAAAATCTATCTATTTCCGTTTCAAACTTTACAATAAACTTACTGCATTGATAATAATAATAATAATAATAATAATAATATAATAATAATAATAATAATAATAATAATAATACAAAAACAACAACAACAACACATCTCATTGTTGCGTACCAACTACACAGAGTTTCTTGAACCAGCTCATCGTATATCACAAAAGTCTTCATAAAATCTAGAAGAAGGAAAACAAGTTTCTGCTGTTTAATAAATCGTACTAATATTTCAAGTTAGTAGGTGGAAGTCGTACGGACAAGAGAAGAGGGTAGGTACCCTTTATTTTAGAGACGTGCCTTAGTTATTCCAGCTCTGTGGCAGGAGATGAAAAAATCGCCAAACTCTGACTGGTTACAGAAATACCTGCGCGTTAGGGGTTAGTTTATGGAAGGTATTCTCTGGTCTAGGAGCGGCTAGCTCCCATTGTTTAGATGTAGGTCTACTGATATCTTCTTAACCCCCTGACTTCTACATAGCCGGACTCTCTGGGTTTGTGTTGACTCGGTGAAACTTTACAGGAAAGCCGACTGGACAACCACCCGACGATTTGCTACTAACGCATTTACTCCCGAACAATTGTTTGCGTGGTTCCCAGTTGGGAATGGTGGCGCTCTGGCTCGGTTCTTACCAATAAGCTGGTCAAGGATACTTTGATCATAGGCTGAGAGTTGTGAGGAGTTTTGCTAATTAAACTGATAACAGCAGATACATACAGGGCTGGTTTTACCGACTGTCTACCCTAACCCTTTTCTCACCAGCCGCCACACTAGGGATTCTGTAGATTTCTATTAGGATGTAGCTTTTTCCTCTGCCTGTTCGCAACGACATCTTTCCTGCGAAAGGTGTGTTTACTTACATCAAACAATCAAGTAAACGCCAAACCGGTTGTTTGTTCTAAAAGAACACATTGTGTGTTCTGCACGAGTATAGATGTTACTCGCAGACTAATGGCTACCTTTGTTTACATAGATCCCTGTAGAGTTACACCACGCAGCAGGTGTCAGAGAAGCGCAGAGTTAGAGCGGACACCCGTGTCATTCCCCCCTCGTATCGCCGGTGTAGGCTGGAGCCGTCTTGGCAATCCGTTTGTTTGTCTATGAATTTGGCTGAAGCTGATTTCTGTTCTCATCTAGCCCCTGTAGTTAACAGTAAACCTATTAAGGATATCTTAATTTCTGCACACAGAAAATAACACAAAGTATCGACATTTACAATACCTGGACCGATCGTGCAATAGCGGCCTGGACAAAGTTCAGCGAACCTGTTCACGCAGGTACACAACTCACACAATCAACAAACCCGGACATGTTTATCATTTATTTATTTAATGCAAAAAAAGGGGGGGACGTATTTATTATTATCATTTTTTTAAAAATCTGATGTCATGTTTTACTAATGTTATTTCGAAATACACAAGCAGCCGTCAGACAATAGGCGAGGTGCTTCTGACCGAAGAATCTGCTGATGAGCAGAAGACGATGAATAATATTACCTGTCTGCACTGAAAGGCGGCGACAGCGGGTGCGGCTGAGGATGAGTCCTCTGGAAAACTCACACTATTTTGTCGACAATATTTTCGGTAAATGAGCCACATACAATTGAGATTCGATTAAAGGTAAGCAGATGGCTAACAAGAAGATTTAATTAGTGATAATTACTTTAATATCATCGTCAAAGACATTTATCGCCTCGAAGCTCGCCGTTTTTTAGATAATTACCAAGAAATAATTAATAATCACTGCTGACTTTCCACAGAGAATATTCGACTAGTATAAAGACCAACACCTTGAGGGATAATACCACCACAGAATACTCCGGGGCCTTTGTCTAAATAGGCTTAGCTAGAAGGTACCAGCAGTCTCTGGACTTCCCGCCTGACACGTGCTGTCGTCGCACCGGTCTGGACGACTCTCCTCCGCCGGCACCAGGTGAGAAAACGGCGTTTGACTCTCTCTACACAAATCCTGAAAACTGACCAGAAACTCGTTTTCCGTTTCTTCCTCCTATCAGTCGCCTCTTTCTTCTATTTTTAGGTGAATTTCTGGATTTTTTTTTGACATTAAGCCTTTGTA